>OY987206.1:29337112-29937112 GCA_963920795.1 Eutolmus rufibarbis | reverse complement strand
ATATAATCTAAATATAAAAGATCTAATGGTAATAGATAACGAATAAAAATTTCGGAAAAGTTTTACTAAACGTCTTTTGAAAAACCTTATTTCAAGATGTTATATTTCTGGAAAAATTGGCATTGATTCAAGAATTCAGGATCCATAATTTAATTAAGTATATACCAAACCCAAAAAAAAAAAAAATTTCTTGCGAATTAACGCACAATAACGTGGGAAGCACTTATTACCCTTAACAATGTTTTTTGTTGTTTGTGTATACGAGTCTAATAGTGTGACAAAGTTTAGGACCAGGAAGGAAGGGTAAAAATCAATTCACCCAAAAGGCTTAAATGCTTAGTTGTTCTAAAATTTATCACGCTACCATACTATAACTTAATTATGTTAGTTGAATGAGCTATCGCTATTGAAGACGAGTATATTTTTTTTAGTCGGATTTATTTTAAACTATAAATATACGAGATGTACTGGCGCAGTGACGGCTAATGCTATGTGAAATTTGTAAATTGGTAGACATTGAGGGTCAGAGTTTATCTTTCAAGACATTCACTTAAGTGATCAACCAACAATCAATTCTCCATCTTCTCTATTGTAGGGAAAAATCCTTAAAATCTCAAAAATTCATTCCATTTTTTCCAAGTCTACTTTAATTATGATTTTTTTTTAGAATAAATAGGTAGCTTGATTTCTCATAAAAAAAAAGGTATATTAAGTAGTTTATTGCATTATTTTATAATTTTGAAAGTATGTACATAAACGTGTCTGACATTATAGTGGACGAACAAACAAAATGTATATTTGATTGCAATATCCCTAAGTTTGAACTTATCACCAGACTCCTTAACAAGAAGAATTTGAAACAAGAAATTCAATATATACAGCTGAAAACAAGCGTTGTTAATAATTGCTTCTAATTGAATTACTTTGGTAAGATTTCGATCTAACATTCTCACAAAAAAATAACAAGACAAAAAACGCATACTCAATATTAGTCACGAAACCAGCAAGCTTTTTGGCAGAAAACATAAAACAAAAGTAAAGTAATAGTAACTAGACACTGGATATTAAACTACTGTTTTAACTTTAAATGCAGTTAGCTGTTTAAATCCGACCTTTTACCGAAACACCAAAAGATAATCGAATTTTCGAAATATCGGTAAAATTTCGAACAAGAAATAGATTAAGATATAACGAAAAAAAAACTTTTTAATTAATAAGCAAAAAATGCACCTCTGTACATCTTTGCTAGCTGGTCCTAAGTGGCCAAAACCAGACGCTATTGTGT
The DNA here is from genome assembly GCA_963920795.1 of Eutolmus rufibarbis. NCBI lineage: Eukaryota > Metazoa > Arthropoda > Insecta > Diptera > Asilidae > Eutolmus > Eutolmus rufibarbis. The sequence continues at coordinate 29,935,827 of OY987206.1, read as the reverse complement.
TTATTTCAACTTGTTTCCAACAACAATAAGCACTTGGAGGAGCAACACCTCCATCCGGGCATCTTGTTTCCAGCATTATGTCGGATCGTATGAGTCCCAACGACACTGGCTTTTTAAAGAAAATATTTAATTATAGTATGAATCGTTCAAAATATCTCTTTTATTTCTTATTTGCATAGCGCTGTAGCAAGTATGATGTAAACACGTTTACTGGTTTAATTACAACATTATGCTCCTAAAATTAACAAAATGAAAATAGTTTGAGCCACCAAACACATAGTTTAAATCATTTACTATAATTTGATAATACAATTTCAGTTAAAATACGTTGTATATGAAGCAGTAGCATACAAAATAATATTTAAAACAAAACAGAAACAATATATTGCTAGATTAACAACGATGGGAATGTATGTAATTTTTATGTTTTATCCTGACTTATAAATAACATATCAAAATGAACAATATTGGAGGTAGTCCAATATTTAAATTAATTTTTTATAGTAAACAGATAGTAATGCAAAATATTCACGAAGTGTGTTTAAAATTGTCAGAAAAATGTTATTAATTTAAACTCCTTCAATTTGCTTAATATAATTGTATTATTATCAACCTGGATGTTCTTTTGTTACTGATATTGGATATAGGATATCTTATCGTCATGTCCACACATTTCATGAGATTTCTCTCAACGCCTTTACATTTCTTTTTTACAAGCTCTTATTTAACTTCACCTGTTAGTATGTGTGGATCAAATTTTGCAACTGAATTCTCATTATCGGAAAAAAATAAAATTTTTAAACCCGATGACAATGCAATATATGTACGTACATACATATGTAGTCTATTTAATATCGTTCTAAATCCAATATGGCGAACGCCCAAAGAAGACGCCTCACCTTTTTCTTCACGTGTAGAAAACGATAAGCTACCTGACGTCGTTCTTAATCCAATATGACGGCCGCCACAAGATGCCGGATTACCTTTTGTTCTTTACAACCCTCATGACGTGGATATCAAATGAAAGGATTCGACGAGTAGAATATGAAAAAAGCTTGTTTTTAAAAATTTTGTTTTTAAATTAATAAGTTCTTAATTGGGTTTTTAATTGGGAAAGAAAAGGATAAAGGAAATTAACTTCCATGCGTTAAAATTATTGCACTTACTAGGATTGTAATAACACTTGACGTTATATTTAAGGACTTTAAAATCTCCTCCGCATACTAATAACACTAGACAACAAATTTAATATTTTTGTATGCAATAGAACAAGTAATACATGTATCATTTCTATAATATCTATATGACTCAAGTCACGTTTTTGAGAAAAATAGAGCTAAAGAGTATTCCATTATATAAAATTATCGATTAAAACCCGGTATTGTGTTCATTTAGCGGTTAAAATTTATATGGAAATTTAGCCGTGGAATTTAGTTGCTAAATTAATGCCAGATTAATAATGAAAATGGTACTGTGTTTTCAGCAAGTAAAGTATTAAAGACATGTAGATGGCAGTCATTTCTATTTAGAAATTTCCAGCTTCAGGAACAACTTTTTTTCACACTAAATTTTTGACGGTTGTTAAAACGATTACGGTGAGCGGTGCCACCGCATGCATGGTTCAAAGGTAAGCAAGTATATTATAAGAATTTGTCTCACTATTTCCAAATAAGATAATACATTTTGCCTTATTTTAATAATGAACGGATATTTTTTAGATTTTGTTCTACGATTTAAATTAAAAAGTCACTAGCTTATTGCCAAAGTCTGCTACCTATATTTAGCCGCTAAATTAACACAATATCTTTATAGAAAGAATGAGAATTTACGAAATATTTCGAACGTGTTAAAGCCTCTCGTTTTTTAATATAATAGCTAAATATTCCAGAAAATAAAGACACAAAAAGGGCTAAACTTCGCAACAATTCCGTGCTAGCTGGATTTTTCTGGAGACCTTCATGTTGATGTCAAAAGCATATCCCCAAAAGTAGCCTTAATTTGAACCGGTGTTTTTTTTAGGGAATGAAAGAGGGTGAAAGTTTTTCGTAAATATTACGAAAATTATAAATTTTTCAAAAAAAAAAAAAAAAACAATTGTTATGAGGAAAGTTGTAGTTTATAAAATTCTGCACAATATCCTAACATGTTTCCATCTCTGCAACATCTCAAGATTTTGTGAGATTTCGGGAAATCCATATGACAATCTATTGGATTTCCCATACAAGTAGGCGATTTTGAAATCTTGAGATATTGAGAGAATCTCAATCAAAATCTCATAAATTCATTGTGGCATCCCCAAAAAGTTTATGCAGCACTATTTAACAGGCATGACATTAAATTGAAATGAAACAAGTAGTTACAAAGACAAGAAAAGGAAATATAAACAAGTGAAAACAATTAAAATATGATACTTGAGACATCAAATGAAATCGCGCTACTATGATGAAAACACTTTTAAATCACATTCTAAATCCCAAGATTTTGGGGCGATGGAAACATGGTATAACCCTATGAGCTGCTAAAAGCTGCAACGTTTCATACACAATAATAGTGCGTTTATACATATACCTTTAGGCGAAAGGTCATTATGACCGAAGTTGCCGGTACCAATTAAGCCCTGGAAGGGCACTATCTTTATGAGATATTTAAAAAAAATCAACCAACCAATCGTATACTTTGACCTGTGATCAACTACATTTTCTTTGCTAGTCCACTACTAGAGTATTCCTGTCAGGTTTGGTCACACTCCCAATCTAGGTTCAATAACAGAATTGAATCAGCTGAATGCAGATTCATCTGCTTTACGGTACGTGACCTTCCCTGGAGAGACAACCTCAACCTTCCTCCATACAAAAAGTGTAAACTTAAATAATTGACTATCCTGAGTTCCTGCACAACAATATCCCTTAACCCTAACCTTGCAACATTAGATCTTTCTCCACCTTTCGCCTCAAAAGTCATGGCACTAATAACGGTCACTTAGAACCCTTCAATAAAATGCTACGTAAAGTCAACAACATGTACTCAGCGATAAAAAGTAAAAACAAAAAAAATTGAATTTTTTTAATGTATCACAAAAAGGAATTCACGAATAAATTTGCAATTTTTTTCTCCACTTGGACATGTAATAAAAATAGGTGTATTAATTACATGAATTTCGGACAAAATTCGGGGAAAATCTTAATTTTAGGTTAACAAAATTTGTTTTTCCAGTTTCAGAAGTGAGTGTAACTGCATTGGGTGGTGGTAGGTACACTCACTTCCGAATTACACATTTTTGGAAAGCACATTAGGGTAATAGATTTTTGGATTAGGGTAATAGATTTTTGGCGTTAGTTGGATGGCGCTGCGTTGAGTATAATAAAAGATAAAAATTAAATAATAACGTGCATACCATGGAAAAATTGAATTTACGAATCACCCAGTAACTTTCAAACGGTTGACATTCCCTCCCTGCCATACAATTTTTTGTTTGTTTAGGTCAAATCTTTCATACCACTCATTTTGACATACGCACTAAGAAACACTCTTTATACTAAAACCTTCCGGGAGGTATACATATATGTAGATCAGTGACAGAGAATCTACTTGAGAAGCTGGCGAACAAAGCGATCTAATTACACATTTGTTCAAAAACACTTTTTTTTTTTAAAACTGGCTGCACATGGGCCCGAGCATCTAATTTTGTACTTACATATTTTCAATTAAAACGTTCTGATGGAGAGTTCCAATATCGCATGTGTTTTCATTTTTGAATTTTTGTACTTTCATAGTAATACTGTTTTTAATGAGGCAACAATATTTATCTCTTTATCTCTTATTTTTATGACTACATATTTGAATTTCCTAAAAAAAACGTTCAGTTTCGATGCGTTCAGGTAGATGTGACCCCTTAAATACAATCAAGTGGCGATCAAAACCTTACAATTGCACGACGTAATTGCGTTTTTCTGATTGAAATATCTTCCGTTTTATTACAGATTGGAATCTGGATTTAACATATGTAAAATAGTCACAAATACTATATGGAGAAAATAAAAACTAGATTAAAACTCGATTGTAAGTACATCATTCAGTTTTTTGCTGCTTCTGTAAAATTTAATTTTGTGTAATTAGATCGTTTTGTTCGCCGGCTCCACACTTTCTTTTAAGTCGGCTAAAAATGAATTCCCTCAAAAAATATTAAGTAATACATTCGATTTCCCTTTTGCAAAAAGAATGCATTATTTCGAATGCATTCGTCTAGAATTTCAATGGTTTCAGCCTTTGTGAATTTATGCAGTTACTTGAATTCAATTAATTATTTTGCACCCACTCGAGAGTTTTGAATTTTATTTCCTTTTTTACTACTGTTTATTAATAAAATATGGATAGTAAATAAATTGCTTCAAAAATTTTTAATTTCTCTTCCCTCCATCTGAAAACAATTTCCTTCCAAAATAATTATACATATATTCAATGCATAAGAATTTATAAAGGCTTCAATGAATGCTTTGAATTCTAGAGGAATGCATTCTTTTCGAAAAAGGGGAATCGATCGACAATGGTTTTTTTTTAATTTTAAATGAATTCATTTAGAGAAAAATATTTATAGCTCGGAAAAAGTATCAAGATTGCAACTCTGTGAAAGAAACAAATAGACTCTGGCGTGTGAAACATGAAGACAACAAATAATTTTAAGCTCCCCGCTGTATTGAAAACCCGCTTAATACTAAACTTGTAATTACCATAATTTCTACATCCGCTTCGGATTTCTTCCATCATTATCTTGTACGCTACTGCTTTGCAAAGTAAAGAAATTGAAAATGTAATGAAGGTGCACCGAAAGACAACGAGGGGTTTTTGGAAAATGAAGGATGTAGTGCTGGGGACATAGCTGATTCTCAAAGTATACTTGCCACAGCCCTAGACAAATAATTACCTGAACGAATCCAGTCTTCAGCACGTGCTCATACAATTCGAAGAGGTTCGCCGTAAACTCATCCACCTGGATGGTCTCAGCCAACGTCGTCCGGAGGAACTCCTCGTCGTAGGCCACCCGATGCATCAGCTCATTCAGAATGGGCTGCAGTTTGGTGGCGCGTGCGAACTCCTTCCGTGGAAAAGGAGACGGGAAGAGGACGAACGGAGCGAACTGCGGGGCAAGATATTGATTTTGCTAAGCAGCACTTTCGAGCAAGCAAATGGAGCTGGTCTTACGTATAGGGCGTCAGGATCGAAGTTGGATTTGGACCGCATCGCGGCTCCGTGCATGATGGCCCAGTCCTTCGCCTTTTCCGTCACCTCCAAAAGGGTCTTCTTGTTGATGGGAAGGTCGACGCATGAATCCAGCAATGTCCCTTGCGGCCGCTGACACTCTTCCTCTATATTAATCATTTTTACGGGAATTTACCTCTCTCCAGAAATATGGAACCAATTTATTTAACTAGAATTTTGAGAAGTCACTTCTAATCACAAGCCGCGATATCTTAACTGCTTGTCATGTTTACTTTATCAAGATTACAGCGGAATGTCATTGTCAACTTTGATCATATGATTGTGACCAGCGCTTCTCAAACTCAATGTTGAGAATTTTATAATTTTTTTTTTTATTATTTAAACGCCTAAATATGGTATTGATCAACATTTAGGGATTAATATCGATTTCAAAAACCGAATGTATTTTATTGTACGTAACAAGGGACGAAATAATACAAAAAATCTTCTATTTCTAGCACCCGTTTTATAAAATGTAGTCGATTTAACGAACGAAGCTTTGCCAGCAGTTATTTTGTTATTAGCGACGTGCCAGCAACTGTCACTGCCACTCTAAGAACTGTCAATCACACGTGTTGGGAGTTTGTAAACATTAATTTAATAGTTTAAAAACGACATGGGAAAACGAAAAATTCCTGGAAAAAGGCATCACGGAGTAAGAGATCCTCTTAAGCAAAAGGAACTGAGAAATGCCAAGTAAGTTAACGATAGAAAAAGTTTTTCCGCCAAACATTAAACAATTAACCAGCTTAATTGGTTTCAGTCTTTTGGCAAAAAAGAAAATTTTCCATCAGCCAGGTTTTTGAGATTTAAGGCCTTTTCATATTATCATGCAGCAATCGTTTCCAGCTTGGGATTTTTAGGAAGTTTTCATATTATCATACAACGAGCCTTCCAGCTAGAATTAACAAGCCCGACAAAATGTTCCCAAGTTCTATTCATTTAGGCCCAATTTTTCAATCAGATTTTATTCGTCGAAAAAAATTGTCCCAATAATCATCTTGGCTGTGATTTAAAATAGCTATCAGATGGATGAATTTATTCGTTGTTAAATGCATCACATAGGACTTATTCGTCAGTTCGTTTTTGATAAATAATAAAAACTATTTTTCTTCACAGCCAAGCTGATTTTTTATGTGGAGAATAAAGTTATTAGTCTATTGAAAAAAGCCTTAATACTACTGATACATATCTGGTATCGATTATCAATACTATTCGTGGTGACAAATAGCAATTTAGTATTAATTGAAATAAATAATCGAAGTAGTCTAATCTTGTGTTTGAATTTTTTAAATTAAATTAAAGTCATTCAAAGTACGCTGGGATGTTTAAGTCGAATGAATGGCGAATGCAAAGTGCGAATCCCTACAAACAGCCCAAATTTGATTATTTGACAAATTTAAATTAGGTTGAATATTTTCCTTGGGTCGAAATCGACCATGAAAAAAGTAGGGGATATTGGATACTACGGTAAAAACCCTAGTATCGATACTACGCTTATACCAGCTTGCTCACTTCGTATTATGCTGGTATTCAGTGACACACACGTGGTTTATCCGTTTATTATGGTATCTATACTAGCTATGTATCACAGGTATAAATATGTATAAAAAATAATATGCAAGGACAAAAGTGGTAACAAAATAATTCTTATAGAAATACGTGATGCTGCTCCTTTTAAGAAATATGTGGTACCCTCGCCGCCTCGGCCAATTCACGCCATTGTCATACGTGACGAAGAAGTCGATATGGATGAAGAAATGCGAGAAATATCGGGTCTAAATGATTTTTACATAAGGGAATGTATACCTAATTCTCCACTTCTTTGACCAATTCTCCCCACTTGCGAACATAACGGAAATACTACCGTGGAAGAAATGTTAGCAAAGTTTGATCAAAATCGATTTAGAAATATACGATCTACATGGCAGCAAATTAGAATACGTTTCCTACGTAGAATCTGGACACCACCCTGTATATCGAGGTGATAGTTCCCTCCCTCTTCATCAAATCCCTTAATTTTTTAATGTTACCTAGATATCGAGCCAATAAATGCATACACAAAGTTTCTAAATTACAGCTAATCTAAATTACATAATTACAAAATCAGTTGCCTCAAACAACTGAACACTACTATAAAAGTTATTTGAACAGATATGATGGTTTCCGTAAAAATCGAATTATATGTAAAATCTTAACAGACGAAACAAACAAAATAAAGATGCTAAAGTCCCTCAAAGCGTGTTCCCCAAATGTTTTTACTTTTCGGGCTCATAACTTTTTTATTATTAATGTTATAACAAAGTTATTAATAAAAGTTGTAGAGAATTTAATAATTTAAAAGAGAAAATCTTTACAAAGTTGTTGTGATACTAAGAGAGATATAGCCAAAAAGTCTTTCCTTTCAAGATGACTGGACTAATAGACCTCAGCTGCGTTCTGTGCAGCCTATATATAATTTAATGGTAGTATTTTATGCTCGTCTAATTTCAACATATTGCTATAGTTTTACTGATTTTTAACCCCGTACAGCATATTCAACGTAATATAATGTAAATAAAATAGTATTAAATAAAGTACACATACACTTGGCTAAAAGTAGAAATTTACATAATTTTTCAGATTAAAAGATCATATCAACAATCCTCCTGAAAAAGGGCAACAAAAAGTATCCCGTAGCCTTTCACAGTTCATAAAATTGAAAGAAGATGCAAAAAAAGGCAAAGTTTTTAAACGAAAACCCGCAGGAATTGAGGACAAACCAAAGTCATACTATAAGAAAATCAAACCGATTAAGCAACTTCCAGAAGAAAGTGACGTAAAGTATCTTAAAAGGGTGAGTCGCATAACTAAAGAGTCACTTAAAGAGGCCCAATACGAGGCTAAGTATGGTGTGGATGTAATGAGAGATCCGAAAACAGGAGAGATATCTATTAAAAAACGTCCGAAAGATGAATTGCTTGAAATTGCTAAGCAGAGTAGGAAAAAAGGGAAGAAAAATATCAAAAAAGCTGAACCTGTGCCAAAAATACCAAAAGACGTTATTAAGGAGCTTTTGAAGGGTGAAAAGAAAAAGGTAAACTTATTTAAAATATAGTGCAGCTCTGATGTAAAGCGATAAACTTGCATGTATAAATATAATAATAATAGCCTTATTATACAGAAATCTGAGACCGAAAAGGAAGAGTACCAAAAAGATACTTTCAAATTCGGTGAAGTCGTACACGCACCTCCAGTCTTATCAACTCTACCTAGAAAAGCTGTTAGAACTGATCCCGTTCCAAGGGTAAAGAACATTACATAGAAAACCGAGCATGTATTAATTTGACTAACAACGATTATTTTTCAGCCCGGAAAGAAGAATAACTTAATTTTGAAAAATATTTTAACACCAGGACAAACTTTGGAAGAGCCAAAGAAAAAGTGGGAAGATTCAAGTACTAAGAATAATCCAAAAACAACAGACTTAAAGGGCAAGCGGAAGGAAATGCCTCTGGGTACCAGGCTTATGTTGGAAAATGAACAGAGTAAAGCAATTGAATTGTACAAGCAGTTAAGAAAGAATAAACTGAAAACAATTATGTGATTAAAAATTTAACGAAGTTATAAATTTATCTTTCTTCTTGCCTTTCAAATCTTCCGGTTTCAAACTATCGTTTATCATAAATGTTGGAGTCGTGTATAGCTAAATAAAGAAACTGGAGCATCCGTTAAAAGTTAACAATATAATATTTACACCATGACCATCCTAAAGTGGAATTATTAAAAATCGAAAATCAATATTTTCTTGTGAAAATTCATACTTACATCTGACTCTTACAAAATCAAGTTCTAACAAAAACATTCTTATCGATTGAATCCGAGGGATTCATTTACATAGAAAACACACTTAGGTTTGGAATTTTCTCATTATTGAAAACGTGCCCGTAAAACAGTAAAGAAATGGGTGGTTTCTGATTTCACTTCACTTAGTAGTAAGCTTTAAAGTTAAAAAGATAATCAGTAAACTAGCTATTAAAAATTTTAAAATGAAATAGAGGGATATAATCTGATAACTTTGGGGTGAAAAATCTTTTGGGCGCGTTGAGAGTAAAAAGTCAAGGCCTTCGCAGTTTTGTGCAAGAAAGACGGAAGATCTGCACTCGGGAAGAAAGAATAGGATAGAACTCGTAGGCCTAGCGCATAGGGGCGGTTGTTCTTCGTTTTCGCTTTGTGCGGTCTTTCGTCGGCGGTTTGAATTCTAGGAATGACCGGGTAATAAATATAATTGGATCGCTTTTACATTGGGAGTAATTTGGTTATAAAAACGAAAATAAAAATATTATAATAGTATACAGGTATTTCGAAGAATCATTTGAAGAATAATTTATTCGCATCAACAAATTTTACGAAAACTAATTATTTCACGAGATGTTCGATAAAGTTGTGTATTTTTATTTCGCAATATTTTATTAAATATACATTTTTTAGTTAAAATAAATAATTTTATAACACTATAATTTGTCGAGATGTTGCGAATTTAATTTTCTGTTTTTTTTTTTTTTTTGTTTACAAATATATAATATATATATAATATATAAAAAAATTTCGAATTCTGGGAGAGAATTTAAGGAGCAATATTTATAGAAAATTATTAAAAAAATTAAATGTTCCGCGTGAACTTAACTACGGTTATTCAAATCCTCCTTACTTCCGAGTTTCGAGCTTTTCCGCTCGATCCTAAAATTTATAATGAAGAAAGGAGATCGTCAAAGAAGTTTCACTTCTTTTACGTTTACTGAGTTAAACGCGCACTTTTTTTATATTGATTGATAACTGGCGAAACGACCATAGATTTTTTCATTTAATATTCACAAAATACAAAAATAATACCAAATTTATAAATACATTTTAAAGTTTAAGTATAACTGATTTATATAAAGGAAAAAAAAATAAATAAATTATAAATAATAATAATTTGCCTTAGGGCAAAAAAAAAGGCTATAATAAAAAATGCCATTTCCTTGTAAATATTTGCCTATTTTTTGCAATTACAACACGTCATTTAACGTCACAAAACGATGCCTAGAAGCAATATTTACGAATTTCGTTATTTTAATTACGGATTTTTAGTAGCTGCTTAGTCGTAAAAATGGTAAAAAATTGTAGAATAATTTAATTTTTCATTTAACGTCAAAAAGCTAGGCCTACAAGCGTTATTTACGAATTTCGTGAATCGTAGAAAATGCCATTTTCTTCGAATTTTTGCATTTGTCTATTTTTTGCAATTAAAACGTTATTTAACCCAAAAAAAACTTAAACTGTGAGCCTTGGAAAATGTTAATCGCAGTTCTTTCTGGCTTTACTTTTGTGAGTTAAGGTTCGCACCAAACTTGAGTATGTTCAGCAACCACAGGCACTGCGCCAAACCATCTTCCATCTGTCGATTGTGACTTGATCTTGTTGGTTCAGTAGCCAAGCAAGTCTGGACCGATTGTGAAATCGCCCATTAAACAAAAGTCAAAACTCGTCTCCTGCTGCTGCACCAGGCACCACATAGGCAGCGTTGTCTCAGTCTCTGGCGGAAAGTATGTTTACGGTGTCGCCGCGAAAATCCATTTAATCTGTGCACCTTGCGTTAAAGAACCAAGCGTGAGTCCCGAAAAGTCGAGTTTTGCCGGAAATCGGTCTGAATTTGTGCGGGAAGTGAATCATCGCCAGAGCGAATCTGTCAAGGCGAGGGCACCACCGAGCGATCGGAAAAAAGGGCAAAAGTCAGCCTGCAGCGAGCCCCTCCGAAGGTTCTTGCGACTGGAGCAGAGCGTCTAACCTTCAGTTTAGGTAATTTATGGGTTACGTGATGTGGGGCTGCTCCCCCGGGCGGAAGGCGTTCTGCTTTTTTCTTGAACTCGCCTAAACTTGCTGAACATCTTCCCCGTAGGGCACCTCTTTGTCGCACGAAACAAGTTTTCGCAGTTTTTCTCGTCCGTCCAGCCGCCTAGAAGTAGGAGCCGCGTCCGCTCCAGTTCGACGGACGCTGAGCTGCAGTGCAAATGGGGCGCAATCGAATTGTGCTTGTGCCTCGCCAAAAACGGCTTCAGTCGCCGCAGCACTAGCAGACAGCCTTCGCACGTATGACTCCATCCAGCGCTAGAACGATGCTCCACGGTGATAACTCTGTCATTTCACTTTTTTTTCGATGACTAAATTGCCTACAAGAGCGGAGCAGCACCTATCGGGAGATTCTCGGTCGATTTGAATTGCTAATGTTGCTAATGGGGCCCCATACGACCCAATACGGGAGTTTCGCAACAAGTTGTAGGGCAATTTTGTGTGATCAAAAAGTAATAATCGTTTGCCCGCTTTTTACGCTCGTGGCTGAAGCATTCTTGAAACGATTTCCGCTTTTTACCTGGTTGCGCTGCACCCGAAGCCCGAGGTCTCCAGCGTGCCGCTCAGCGCTCGGATTCCGCCTCACCGTGGGCGCCGATGTGCTCGCTTGAAACCAATCTCACCTAGCCGTTGCGGCCGCTGCGGGTTTCAAACGGTGGGCTCACGGTTTCGTTTCGTAATCGAGTCGAAAAAGTTTTTTTTTGTCCTCAAAGAACTCGTTTTGCCGTGGGTCGAGCCAGCTGATTTTCGACTATTTCGGCACGACCAAGAGCGGAGCTTAATTAACCGGGGACGCCTTTGAATAATTTTGGAGATAGCAGAGATCTCCAGCGTTCTAATGATTTCACTTTCAGCGAATCTTTTATTCATATTCCGCGCAGCTGATAACTATAATCATTCTAGAACACACCTCAAACGCCGAAGATTGATTTTAATTCCTGGCTCCAGTTGTCTAGACGGCTTCAGTTCAAACGCATTTAAAATTACCCCGACTTAACTAGTTAGCATGCTCATTAAGCCCTCGGCGCATGCTTAGAGTTCCATACAACTCCCTAAAGAAATATGAGCAAAGTTCGATAGTTCTCGTTTCAAAACTGCTTGCACGTCCTCAAAAAGGTAGCAAAGATCAGTGCATGCTAAGTGCAAGGTCGAGCGGCGCACCCGCGGGCAGCGCGAACTTTTCTCCGCTGCAAAGAACTAGACAACAAAGATCGCGCTTTTATGGCGTTGACTTAATTATCTTGAAAGAAAACAAGCTGCAGAAAGAAATGTGTGCAAAATGTCTTCAAGGCGGGCAAAATGCAATTACCAAGAATTATTTTTTTTTACATTTTTTTCAGTGTAATGAATAAAGTCATATAACATTATTAGCTGACCCGTACTATGCGCTGTGCAGACATGTCCATTGCTGAGAAAAAAATTTACCTCATCCGCAAAAACAGCTTGTAAAATGAGCCTTCGCCGGCACACTTTACTGACGCCGTTAAAGTCCATCTTTTTTATGTATTATTACATAGTTCGAAACAAAACTTGGAATAGCTTTGAGTTGAGTACTAAGAAAAGGTTGGACACGAAATTAATATCAAAGAAATTAAAACCATAACGGCAAAATCCCCCGCGAAAAATCCCCCAAAAATTTACATATCTATCCGCGTAAGAAATTAAAAGAACTGAGAAATCGTGTTAAAATCGATAACCTGGAGCCATTTTGTGTATTTCGACGTCGAATGAAAACCGACACACGAAATGTCGTTTTGGGCTCACTCAATTTGATATGTCGACCAAACCGCTGAACGGGACTTTTTGCGGAATTCAATATCAAAGAAAGGAGTTCAAGGCTGTGATTATAAAAGCGAAAAAAAATGTACTCTAGCATAAAATACGAAAATCTGAAGGTTTTATATCTAGTCAATAGGATAAAAAAAAATAATTTTTGGAAACCAACCCAAAAATTGCCTAAGTTATATCGGTTTAAAGAAGGGACATTATATAGAATGTTCAAACTGATATGACATTAAAAGAGCGGTTTATGTTATCCTTTAACCCATTAACGACCAAAATCACGGAATTTTCAGCTCATATTCGAGCCTCGCTGACAACTCGAAAAATGGAAAATAAAATGATCAAACCTACTTTACTTACTATTTTGGATGTTCTCTTTCGATTTACAGGGTCAAAATTACGTTTCCATGCCTTACAAAAACAATATGGCGGATTTTATTTGGAAAAGTACAAAATAATTTGAAACTTTTTTTTTTGTCTATTTTTTTCCAATCGATAAGGATTGCCTATTCATTCCAAACTGTGGACAAAATGGATGTAGTTTATGGAAAAAATTATTTTGACCAGCTCCATCTAGTTTAATATTTTCAAAATGGCGAAAAACTAGAAATTTCGAAAAGTACGTGTTTTATCTTAATAATTCTGATATAAATCGACATTGAACGAATTTTTTCCCCTCAAAGTGTAAAATTTCGATTGATTAAACATTCCCGGCCATATTTTGATATATTTTACGATCTCAGTAATGGCGGTCGAAAAACCGGGAAAATAACGAGTTTTCTCAAGATTATTGTCAATGAAAGTTTCAAAACTTTTATTTTATCTCGTTTTTCCATGAAAAGACTAAACTAGATGGAGCTGGACAAAATAATTTTTTCCATAAACTACAACCATTTTGTCCACGTTTGTCCACAGTTTGGAATGAATAGACAATTCTTATCGATTGGAAAAAAATAGACAAAAAAAAAAGTTTCAAATTATTTTGTACTTTTCCAAATAAAATCCGCCATATTGCTTTTGTAAGGCATGGAAACGTAATTTTGACCCTGTAAATCGAAAGAGAACACCCAAAATTGTAAGTAAAGTAGGTTTGATCATTTTATTTTTCATTTTTCGAGTTGTCAGCGAGGCTCGAAAATGAGCTGAAAATTCCGTGATTTTGGTCGTTAATGGGTTAACTTGAAGCCAACATTCGACGTGTCGAAATGCGTGGAAAAATAGACATAAAAATATCTTTAGTTGGAAATAATTTATAGCAAGCTAAAACTTTTGAGTAAACAATGGTGTTAGGGTTCTAGATAATGGCTCATATTTTTAAAAACTGAGTAATAGAATTTTTTAATAGAAAAACCGAGTTTCATTTCATTCAAATTGATATTGAGGTCGGATTTTCTACATAAAAATTGAGATTGATTCTTTGCTCAGTTTTTAAGCATAAGAGCCAAGCCAATATGTGAGAGGTCATCTATCCGTAAACTGAGTGGTTAATTAAGTAGGGTAAAATGACATCCTACCTATGCTTGCGGGGTATAATAATATAATATATTTTTTTAACTTAAATTAACACTTAAGGGGGCCATCAAAATCATGGTTTTTAGACATATTTTGTTCTATCCCAAAAACGGTTTTACATAAGAAACTGTAAATTATGTACGATATTACTGATAACTTGTACTTAAACAACAAATAATTAACTAAGCTAACTAAAATAGTTTATTACACAATAGAAAAAAATTCTAACTAAGTTACGAACGCATTTGAAATTTCCCTTTAAAATAAAGAATTGAAGATAGTTTCTGATCGTAATTAAAACTATATACTTTTTAGGGTTTTTCGTAGTACAGAACCCTCAATGCGCGAGTCCGATTCGCGATTCAATTTTTTGAAATTCGTGATTTTGTTGCCGCCAAATAAATGGAAGAATTTTTGCCCCGTTCTTAGCCCTTCACCCATTCGAACAGTTTTAATACAGAAAAACGTTTAAGATATTTTCATGTTCATGAAAGAAGTAAACAGGAATATAAAAAGTATTGAAGTACCGAATATTTTGCACCGGATAGACAGACGCACGAGTGATCCTATAAGGGTTCCGTTTTTTCATTCGGACGTACGGAACCCTAAAAAATACTATAGAAAGGTTTATGTATAAACTTTATTGCATAATTTTATACCTTCATAAACACGAACAATTTTAGACTGAAACAAGTTTTATATAAATTTTTAATTTTTATAACGTTTCAAGGTCACCTAAACTCTAAAAAATTTAGTTTAAAATCTCAATTAAGTTAAGTTATTCTAGACTTAAGAATGACTAACTATGAAAAATAAAATTAAAACAAAATCAATTTTTTTTATCTCTTAATAGTAGAATGTGCCTTAATTCCAAACAATAGTAGGAATATGGTGATAAAACTAGGGCGCCGTTTCCAGAGGAAAGTTTATAATTTGTGAACAAAAAGAGTATTGGTTGAAAACTCAAATTGAAACTTTTCTTATAAATTAATGAAATTTATGCTAAATTTGGTTTATTAATCCATCCATTCTTCTATAAGAGGTTGATGTAGTTAATAAGAGCTGTTTATTTTGAAAGTAGTGTAAGTCCAAATTGGCATAAGGTCGAATTTACCTCAAAAGAATATAGAAAAATCGACCTTATGACATTTTGGGCTTGTACAACTTTCAAAATAAACAGCTCAAATATCTTTATTTCGATCTACAGATTATTAAAATTTAAGTACTTCTTTTAATGAATTCAATTATTTTAAAAGCCTTTGTAATTATATATTCGATATGTAACGAAAAAGTAATATTGAATCTAAAAAGATGAATTTTATATGTTAAGTTATTTTTTTGGGCAAGGCATGAATTTCTTAAATTGAGATATATTTTCCGCAAGACCATTGAGGTTACACGAAGTCTCACAATTATTGAGATAATTTTGAATTCTCAAGTAATCCTCATAACACTTTACCGTAGAGAAGGGTTTTATGAATAATAAAACTTGAACACTCTTTAAACTTTGAACAATTTATATTTATGAACAATAAAAACGTATAGTGTACCACAATGTACACTTGAGATCCTCTTGAGTTAGGGCTTATTGTTTTTCCGATGTTGTATTTCAAATTAACGCGATTTACTCGCAATTAATGAGATATGGTTTAAACCCAGATAGTAGATTGAATTCCCATCAATTTAAATCAGATAGATGAATGAATTCCTATTAATTAAAAAAAAAAAAAAATAGACATTCATGCCATCTCAAAAACTAGGAACGCAATATCGGATCAATAGTATCGATACTTTTCTTATGAGTAGTATCAAATTAAAAGTATCTGAACTACATGATATCGATATTTTTTTAAATTGTTTATATATGCATGTTACATATGATAAAACTATAGTATTCAATTCAAAATAAAACTGAGTATTGCAAAAATGAATAATGTAATGGATGAGATACTTAGAAGGTAAAAGAGAGGAGGCATACATTTTCTTGGATGGACAATTAATATAGCAATAGAGGCCTTTTTCCATTCGTTGTACGGAACTACGGATTTACGAGGGTATGATGTGCCTCAGTTCAGTATGTACATTGAAAATGGCAATTGAAAAATTGAGTACATATTTTTATGTAAATTCGTTTACGATACCTACTGCAAAATACTGATATGAGCAAAAGTATAGAGTGAAAAGTATCGAATAAATTAGTATCGATGTCGAATAAAAAGTATTCGTTATCAAAAAGTATTGTGATCCTATCAAAGGCTTTAACATAATAATAAATATAAATTCGCCAGCAGTAGACATTGCTGTGATGTAATAGATTGTGAATAAAGCTAATTTTGTGAACTGGATCTACCCGATGACAAACAGAATAATAAACTTTGTCATAATTTTCTTAATTTGGAAAGCTAGGAGTGAATCTAGGAAATAATATATTCATAATAAAATCTTATGGTTTTCCACCAGACAAAATACAGAAGAAAAAAAATTTAAACAAAAATTAGTCACTATAATACATGAGAGATACAAATACAATGAGTATGAGGTAATTTATAAGTTGTAAATTGTTTGTCAAGGTCATCCGCGAGGTTAAATACTTATGACATAATTTTTTAATTTAGAAGAATATTTAAATGTAATATTCAATTCAAATTTTACATAGTTTCTTATTTTCTGCGTTGAATAAAATGTTCGGCACCCTTGTTGAATAAGATAAGTATTAGGAAAAATACACACAAAGGGACTTTAAAATTTGATTAGCTTTCTAATAATAAGGTGTGCTAGACCAATAGAATTGTACTTATTTCTCTACTGATGGTGGAACTAGCCTCGGCCTAGTTTTGAAATTAGAATTTCACTTTCAATGAAAGTTGACTAGTCCATTTTTATTTCCAAATATCACAAGTTACTGAAAACTAAATGACAGTATTGAATATCTAAAAATAATTTCTTTTCACGCAGCATTGCACTTATTTAATAAATACCTGATCCTCTTACAGCAGACATCCGTATATGCCAAAATGCCATCCAACGGGCCTGTATATCAGCCAACCACAGTTTCGTATGAAACTAGGCCCAGCGGGCTTTTAGCACAAACAGCCACTGTGTCACCAATGAAAATGCTGAAGAAGCGCGTCCCACAAATGATTCTGGTTGGGTTCGCTCTCCTATCGATTGCCGCTGGAATCGTCATGATATCCAACGGAGCGGTGGACTATGTCGACACTGAAGAACACAAGGAGAATGAAACAAACTTCGAGACACGTGAAGAAATCGACATTGGAGTTGTAATTGCCGGGGTGTTTGCCATCATGGTTGGTTTCTGCTTGTTAGGTACAAAACGAATTTACATAGTATTGTTTAATTTTCACTAATTTGTGTTCAATGCCAAACAGGCTTATTCCTAAAGGTGTCAGATTGGCGGAGGAATTGTACGTGCCCTTGCTATCTATCGAAGAAGCAAGGGCTGGCTCGACAGCTACAAGGAAATAGTGCTGGACAGATACTTGCTTTGAATCCGTCTACAGATCCCCTTGTATCTCACACTCAGTATGCCCCTGTTTCGGAAATACCAGCTAGACCGGATGATGAGGAAAGGAGGAATTTAATGCCAGACAGTAAGGACTGGTAAGCTAGAAATTAATTTCTATATGAAATCATCAAGTTCATTCAATAATTTTTGATTTCTATGAAACTCGGTAATATTGTAATCGGTTAAGAATAAAAAAGAATGTAGAATATAGCAAACTTTTTCTGTTAGCGAGGAGCTTTCTATGTCAGTAAAAATATTTTTACATCTTAAAATATTTCTACTCTTTTCTATTATAGTTTGTTTTTACTGATATAGAAAACGTCTTTATACTGTTGTTTATAGCAAAATATTTAATAATTTAGTATAGTGAATTGTAAGACCACTATCTCTTGACAATTTAGTGATAGTGAATTTTAATTACACTATTACTAAATAATTCAGTGATAGTACACTACGCATAACTCTGCCACAGTCGCTGCAAGTTTACACATTTTTTGAAATTTCTAATTTGAACTGAATAGCTTTAACGGGAAAACTGAAATAAAAATAAAATTGAAAAAGTAGTCACATTTTCGAGATTGCATTAATAATGTAAATAAAAACCATTTAACTTTTTTTTCTCAAAGACTAAATATTCCTTTTATTTCCTTCGTATTTTCTAACGTAACAAAAACTGGTAGGATATCACTGGCAGAATAGTGACTATAAGCTTCTTAACATATACGCAAGCAATTCTACCGAGTTTCAATGAAATCAAAAATTGGGAAACTTAACATTTTTCTTATTTGATCATTTCATATGGCGTGACTCAATTGGTTTTCGAATGTATCCCGATTTCTAAAAATTGTATTTTACAGCTTAAGCAGTGCAGAGGAGTCCGATCGGATGCTGGATCCAGATCCAAGAATTGTTCTGCGTCCAACAGGCCACGTGGAAGAAGTTTAAAGTTTTGAAAGTGGACCACATCTTTATGGTTCCCCTAAAAATTTTCTTTTGGACTTTGACTGCTGTGGAAACCCAAAAGAACTTCTGTGAAGAAGCGAGATTAATTTAAAGCCAACCAATACCCTCACCTAATCCCACAGAAACTCCAGAGAAGCAAACTGGAGCAAACCAGGCGTAGTTCTTCATCCCCTGATAGCTATGCTCTTCTAAGGCAGAAAAAAAAATCACTATTTATTATTGGCGCGAGCGATACATTTGCCGCTCTGTGTATATTTAACTTCTCACCACACTTAGGGTTGTATTGATTGTACTTAAGCAGCTGCTGCATGTTTTTATCTGATTTTTTACTCTCTACCGTTTTTAGGCGCTTCTTGTTGTTACTTTTTTAAACTCACTCTTTTCACTTCTACAATGACAAACAGCAACTATTACTTTAAGTAAATCTATCAGATAAGCCAAATTCCAGAAGAATTTAGTCAAAATCTCATATCCACTCGTTAAAAATCCAGAATCTCTATAGGGTTAAACTTAGTATTTGACTTAATAAGCGGTTAACGAACCTGTCCATCACTATCAGTGCAAACTCTCAGACATAACGTTCTAAGACTGTTTTATGTAGCGTTTTTCGTTCAATTTTAGGTTCATTTATAATTTACAACTTTTTATTTATTTCGCTCTAGGAGTACTTGAATGTAGGATTAGTGCAAAAACATTGTAAAACAATATTTTTGTAAATCGAAGGGAAAGCAACCGGTAACCTTGCTAAGATGGTGGAAGTGTAGCGTAGATGTTCATGGATCTCGGAAGATATTTGCGTTTCAGTTTCGGGTTGTCTTTCATTTCGAGCTACATACACACACGTCCTCGTCAGGCTTACCGCTCAGGGTAAGCCTGCAATGCAGGTCTATTTTACTGAATATATCATTAGCTGTAACGTATATTGTTTCACGTCCAGATTTTTATATAAAAAAAACATTTTTTGTATGTAAAGCAATTTTGTTAGCACAATAAGCATGCTTTGTTATTGGTTGACTTTTGGTCAATAACATTCCAACATACGACGGATGAAGGAGACCTTTATAATCATAATTTTTTTATTTATTTCAATAAATTGTCCCGTCCGTGGAAATATGAAGTTTTAATTTTATATATTATGTACCTTTGTGATGCCACACAATTTACTTTTTTCGTATCATACATATTTTTAAAACCACCTTGTAGCGTGTGGAGAGAAACAAGGGATTTACGATATTAAATATGTACGTTTACCGTTTAAGCGGTAGTTTCATTAATTTAAAGATTGACAATTTTAATTGTAATAAATTTTTTTTTTAAGATGGATTTCCATGCTATTGGTAAGTTCATAAAAAATACATTTTTTTATTATCAATTATTTCAAATTTTTGATAGTTTACGTTTAGCAACTTTATTTATGTTTTTTATGTCATTTGTATTTTTTGCTTTCCAAAAGCAATTCCAACTCCGATTCTTATGGATCTTTGGACAATAATAAATCGATTTAAAAAGTAAACAGAATACAATTTAAGGCAAAATTTGAATTATTTTAAGAAGTCATACTCCTGTGCATTTCACCATGAACCTTAGGAAGGGTGCTCTCGTGCGAATTAGATTGAAGTAACTGGAGATTAATACGGCAACTCAAAATCATCGGTAAGCACAATTATCCATCTAGCCTGACTTATTTTTAGTTCACCATTTATGATCTTATTTATAATAGATTCAAAATCAGTGACCCTTAAAACCTATGTATTGCATGGAAATCGCTAAAAATAGCTAAATCATATCCAACATAATTCTCTACCTTTTAGTGAAAGTTAAATCTGGCTTAACACAGACAATCAGGCAGCCAACATTTTTAAAAACCTTTGTTTGGATTTTAAAAGTATGTATGCAAATTTTAATCGCAATTGGAGCAGCGGTGTAAATTTGTATAGCGAGCCAACAAACAATATATTAAACTTCGCCAAACATCTAACTATCGCACAAACATACAGAATGTAAAAAAGCAAAATTACTCTAGTTAAGCTAATTTTTAGGGTTTCATATCTCGAAACGAAAAAAACGGAACCCTTAAACTATCACTTTGTTGCACACAGATTAAACAATTTAAGCTTCTCCGCATAACGTAGAAGGGAAATGTGATGTAAATAAAAAAACAACAGAGGTCCGAGATGGTTACCCTGGGGAACGCCAAAAGTGTTATTTATTTTGCTGCGGAGCCAAGTGGACAAATTAGTTTTTCTATCTTTTGTTTTTTTTCTGTTTATGCGAATTGGCTTATACATGAGAATATTGAGGTTGATTTTTACGAAAGCTCTACTAAAGTTAGTAATTAATACATTCCACTTGCATTCCCGCCTTAAGTACAACATTAAAAAAAATTAGGCAACTTGAAATTGTTACCGATTTATCCATTCGTCGCCCTCAGTCAATTATGATATTTATAATTTCATTTTAAGGAGCATTTCCTTTAATTTCATTAACTATTCATTGAAAATACACATGTCAAAAAAGTTTGTTTAAGAATATTGAATTAGCAATTTTCTTTATGATACTACTACTACTTGAAAGATTGTACCACTTTCTGGTTAATTGCAAGTTTGTACTTCAATATAGAACTTTTGAGATTTTTTTTACTTGGATCAATTACCATAGGGAAAAATTAACATGGTTTTATTCTTTTGATTTATAGAAACACTTGGGTTATTAGGCTATTAAGATATTTTATTTACGAATTCGAAGCTAAAAACAAAACCACAAAGTCCCATTAAACATCATAAAGGATATCCAAACAGTATTTGCAAATTTTGAATGCTTATTTGCTTATTCTTTCTTAACCTCAACTTTAACGGAATCTTTGAGTTCATCTTTGTCTCTTTCGCGTTCTCGCTCACGCTCTTTTTCTCGCTCCTTGTCACGACTGTTAGAAAATGAAAATTATTTATTTTAAAAGCAATCAAAATTAGTAATCCAAGATCCTACCTATCGGATTTTGACGATCTCTCCGATTTCGCAAAAACAGGAGAAATTTTGTCATAAATGCTCGACAGAATGTTGTAATACTCATTATGTTTTTTCTGTTGTAGAATAGAATAAAATCGTTGCTTTGAATGAAACATCTTATTGTTAAAATTATTAAACTTACATTAAGCGAGGATATGTTCTGTTCAGCATCATTAAGTTTTCTGTTTAAACTTTTTGTTTCTGACTGGAGATCTTTTATTTTATTGTTTGCTTTTGTGGTACTGCTTTGAAGTTCTGAGTTTTGCTTCCTTAAGTCCGTCAGAATTTCTTCGATGTCTTCACGTGCCTTTTCTGACCGTTTCATTTGTTCCATTAATTTTTCAACGTCCAAAAGACCACCGTTGTACATTACCATACCTTTTGCGAAAAAGCGGAATAAAAATAAAGTAACGAGAACTACGTAGTAACGTAATATGCGATGTGGAAGCTATTCCAACCCACTTATGTAAGTGTATTCTATTGTTAATATCTTATAAGAAATATCAATTTACCAGCATTCGAATCACTTTGATTCAACTGAGTAGCATCATTCTCGACATTATCATGAGATTTTTCAACCAAAGGTAAAAAGGCTCTATTTCCCTGAGCGAGTTTCGCTACGTCAACATTGATAGCATCCCCATTTTGTGGAACATCTACTGCAGTTACAGTAGTCTGTTCGTCATCTTTAGGCTTATCAGTCAATTTCCTGTGAGAACATATAAAGTAAAAAGCTTATTTCCGGTGAAGATGCGGGCTAAGCTCACCTATAGTAAATTGCATCACGGGAAATTACTTTGACCAACAATTTCCTGACCTGTGCCCGGGACAGATTAAGTCCAATTATATAAAAAAGTTCTTCGAGATCTTTCTCAAATATATAACCACAATGCGTTGTGTCGAAATATACAAATGAAAGTAATAGCTCTGGTTTAGCTACGATCATTTTTGTTTTCTTTCTTCGGTCTCCGGATTTTACTGAGTAATCATCATCTTCAGTATCGTCATCATAGCTCTTCTTGCCTGCCTTTTTCTCGGGATCTTTGGCAGATTTTTTATCACTTCGATCGCTATCACTCATTAATCTCTCTCGACTCTTTTCCCTTTCACTGCCCTCCTTTTTCTCGGCATTATCCTTACTCTTTTCATCATTATCATCCGGCCCTTTCTCTTCCTTAACCTTACCGTCTTTGTCTTTAGCCTTCTCTGGCAGCATCACGATTTCTTTGTAAATATTAAAACCGAAATCCCTCATCAACATTTCGTTGAAAAGTTCCGCAAACAAGGACACCTTTAAAAATAATTTCATACGTCTGAACTGAACGAGAATTTATTGGACAATCTTACTTCAAAAGATCGCTCTTTAGTATCCTCCGGCCTATAGTCGAGCAACACTGAAAGAGACATTACAGTGCAATCAAACTTTCCAGACTTCGCAACTTTGGATGGATGGACGATGATATGAGGAGTATCTGGCAGCTGATAGCGGCGTTCCAGCTGCTGGCGTTCTTTTTCATCTAATTTTCTTGGTGGTTCCTAAATTTTACTAAATGATTTTCACCTCAGTTAGTAGAAATCGGAAAAGGATATACCTTTTTCGAATCGTTAGCATCTGCTGGCTTGTTGGCATCGTGGTCATCTTGTCCAACTAATGCCATTTCAACTTCAGCAGGCTCGTCTGTTTGTTGTCCATTTTCTTCTGCCTGTTGAGAATTTTCGACCTCTTCCACTTTTGTGTCGCTTTCCTCAATTGACTTAGTGTCGTTTTGCGCTTTTTCTGTATTTAGGGCCTTATTGAGACGAGCAACTAATTGTGGTTTAAGACCTAAAAATAATTGCATAATAATTATAAACCTTATAATTCATATTTTTACAGATACAACAAAAATTAAAGAGATATGGTTTCGTAGTGTAATTAACAATTAGCGTCCATTTGGCAAATAAAATTATACCTCCTTTTAACATATGAGCTTTTTATTTTGAAAGTGGTACAAGTTCAAAATGTCATAAGATCGATTTTTCTGTATTCTTTTAAGGTAAATTCGACCTTATGCCAGTTTGGACTTACACCACTTTCAAAAAAAAACAGCTCATATTAGAAGAACCGGTGAACAAAACGATCTAATTAGGCGAAATTAAATTTGACAGGAGGAGCAAAAAACTGAATGACATACAATCAACTTTTAAAGTGTTTTTTTTTTAATTTGCTATTTACTGTAGTGTAATGAAGTAAACTGAAAACTAGTACAAAAAAAAAAAAGTTTAAGAACTAAAACCCGAATACGCAAATGTCTAATACAAGCATAAAATATTATAGAGGAAGGCCAACCTGATTCAATTACAAAGGTCTTGGATTAAAAATATTTGAAGTCGGAGGCCTTCCTCTATTTCTTTTCCGACTCCTCATTTACGTATTGTTGCTTTTGCTATTTGGTTAATAATTTGAAAAACAAATTTTGCCACTGAATTCACTTTTGGTGTAGATTTGTAGATTTAAATAGGAGTTATAAAAGTGAAAATTTAGCCGATACTTTTTTTTTTGTAAACGACGTGATTGACTACATATTTTCATCTAGCTAAAAACATAAGTACAGAAAATTGTTTACCCTCCCCGGCATATCAGCAACTCGGTAAACTTGAATTTTTGACACGCGCGTTAATTTGTTCAAATATCTTTAAAAAAATTTGTAAACTCTACCGCCAGGTAAAAATTAATAGTTGTTACATTTTACCATACCAAATAATATATTATCGTGTTTAAAATATTGAGAAAGTTTACCTTTAGGGGACAAGTTCCTTGCCATCAGCTCATCCCGCAGGTCCTGCATCTTCATATTTTTAGGGTCCAGTTCGGAATAGTGGGTTGGTTCTTTCTTTACCTCGAAATCCGCCTGAAAAGTGATACTTCAAATTAAAGTCTTCTTTTCAAAAAAAACCCAAAAAAGTCTTAATTAGATTCTTGAAATTTTATACAATGAAATGGCTGCACTGCGAAGCAAGAGGCTTTTCTATGAATATATTGTTAAAAGGGCCAACGAAAGTCGAGTGCTTTCTCCAATTTCATCTGTATAAAATATTTCAATGTCAAACGCCTGAAATCTAAGGACAAAAGAACCGCTAAGAAATCTATAAAAATGAAGTCTCTTTCAAGGAGAAACAAATGAAAGAAATCATAGCACATGTCCTGCAGCTGCAGCTGGTAGAAAGTTTTCGTTAATCTTATTAAAAATGCCTTAAAGTCCTAAGACTGTTTTAAAATTAAATAAAACTTATTAGCTCTAGTAACAATAGTTGCTGTGCCTTTTCGTTTCCATGATCGTCGGGATTATTACTGGTCGGTGATTCGCTAGGCCTGTTTTCTAAATCCGCACCACCAGTCGCATCAATGCTAGCAGAATGAGATTTTGTTGCCAACGATGATGATGCCGCCGAAGAGGGGTTTCTAGCATCGGAATTGTCTTGATTTATAATACGTTCCAGGTTAGCTTTATAGATGTGCTGTACATTATCCCATTCAACACGGGTAGGCATACAGGAATTGATATCTGGCAAAAATATGACGACTGTTTCAACACGGGCTGGAATCAATCGGCCCTTGTGAGTTGTTTCCCCACGGTGATAGTAAAGTTCCACAAAGCGGTACCTACACACACAGCATATTTTGACCGAAGGTAAGGAGGTAACATGGAAAAGAAAGAAAAAAGAAAATAATAAAGAAGCCGTCTTGCGCCATTATGAGTTTTTAAATAGTAGAAAACCTGAAAATAGCAAATTTCTTTGTTGTAATGGAACTGCAAAATAAGAAGGCGAGTAAGACTTAACTGATAAAATACTTACTTTTACCTATTAAAAGTATCTGAATAAAGAAATCTTATATGTATATCAATGAACCTTTCATTCAGCACAGTGCAAACGGCTTGTGGGCATAATAAGTAACTAAAGGGTACAACACAAACATTGAATGTAAAACTACATTCGGTAGGCCTAATAGAACGGAATTGTTGCTTCCTTTTTTCGAGCACAGCGGAAGTTTTATAGAACTTCTAAGAACAAAATATTTATTCATAATACTACATGAATTTCATATAGGCAAAATACTGACGTTGATTTGTTTTTAATATTAATGGGTATATTTTTACGCAAAGAACAAGTTTGAAGGAATCTGCAATCTTTCTAACCTTTAATTAGTGGCGCAAAAATATTGTTCAAGTTTTTTTTTATTGAAGAATAAGTCGACTTTAATAAGTGCGTTAAAAAAAGTATAAACAAATTATTAAACTGTTCTCGACCATTAAAATATTTTGGTCCGCCCATTTCTCTCCGTCTATATTTGTGAATTTACGGCAATTGCAGTTATGCTCTTTTTCATATGCATATTCTCTAGTAGTAGGTAGTAAAAATCCATGTATGGTCAAAATAACTTGCTTTCTCCTTCACTTTCCTCCCAAGTAATACTAAAAATAATTTTCAACTAAAGGGATATAGAGTTTTATCATATTTTAAAAAAAAAGTGGAGTTAGCAAAATGTTTGAAGAGCTATAATTTAGACATCACAAAAATATCACTTCCGGATTAAAAAAAAACTCCTGAAATTAATTACTTCCAAGGTAACTTAAGTTCAGACGTCTCCTTCTGTCGTTGGCAATGTGTTTTTATTCTATGTCAAACTACTTTCGGGAAGAGCCCGTGACATTTTTAATTGACCCATATTTTTAAACATTTTTAAACAACATGCACGCCCTTCTTACGACCGAAAACTAAAATTGGCAGTTTGTGTTCAGAGTTGGGGATGATTTAAGTTTTACGATAGTTACCTCTACTAAAAGGCACGTCTTCGATATATTGTTATTAATGTAATACAAATACAATATAATTCGCACCATTCCAAAACCGAAACTGGTTTGTGACGATCTATGCTAATAAATTCGAAAAAAGAGAAAACGAAGTAAAAAACTGATATCACGAAGATAGAAAGGTAATGAAAAGCTAAATTCGAAAAACCACCGTAGTCACCTTCCGTTTTTCAGTACTCACATTAAGTTTCATTCACCAGGACTAAATTCATTCATTCAAAATCTTAGTTTTTTTTTTTTTTATTAAATATTTAAATCAACTGTATCTCACCATTGTGTACAACCCGAGAGATCAATTCCAGTAAGAGCCTTACAAGTTCTCGTTGCAGTTTTAATTAAAACAGTTGGATCACTTCGAGGGTTCTCACCATCCAGAGAGGGGCTCCAAGCACCACCAATAGCCATTGTTTCATTCTTTCCCCGAATTCCAACGAGGAAATTAATAAGACGCGTGGGATGGATAAAATCACGTTCACCTTCTCGCTCCTTCTCATCATACAAGCATTTTTGGTAAATCTCTGCGATTGGAGGAGCGCCCATTAACATGACTTTTGCGGAATACAAATAGTCTGCATCCGGAGGATCAAGACATGCTGTGTTCTCTTCTGGAGGATCCACAGACTTATGCATTATGTGAAAAGAGCAAGGACGCTGTATCGAAAAAGGATTGTCTGGCTTGAAAGACTTCGACCAGCGAACTTGTGAGAAGAAAAAATCGGATGGGATGTACAAGTTGGTGTATCTCCGGCGAAGCTCAAGGACATCGGCTTCAGTTCTATGGAAAAATGCTGTTTAACTGTACTTTAGTATTATTAGAAAAGCACTTACACCGTAAGAGATACTTTTGGAATTTGCACCATATAGCGAGGTATAACACGAGTTCTTCTCCTCTTAGGCGATGATCGCCTAATAGGACTTCGTTCTCGGCGTTCTGAGCTGTGGTCCCGTCTATCCAGGTGGTGGTCTCTCTCTCTTTCCCTTTCGTCTCGACGACGTTTGCGATCCAATTCATCCTGCAACAATGTTGGAAATTATGCAATATTCGACATTTAAAACGAACCATTGAGATAAAAGAAATAGGAAATATTGTATTAACGCAAGTACGAGTACCATTGAATTTAATTTCTTACCTACTGTCTTCTAAAAACAATGTGTGTCTATTTACACCAATTCATTATCTTATTTAGTTGTAAAAGCAAAATTTCTGTTAGTTTGTTAACAGAGAGAAGTTATTGTATCAAAAACATAGCATAAAAGGGGCCAAGTTCCTAGTTAAAATGCTAGTCTTAAAAAGTAGTATAAAAATAATTCACGCCTTCCATTCGTGCAAACGGTTTTAAAAACAACATTTTTCTACGTAGGGGTTAAAGAAATATAGATTGAGGGACTTGTTTTTTCCAAATGGTTGTAGGCAACTTGATTGTTGAAGTTGTTAGAATAAATTGGATACTTTTTCCTTAATTATAACAAATAACAAAATGTATGTCATTTCATATATATTGTATATTGTATTAGGGAACGCAGGATTCCTTGTCGCACTTATGTATTTACAGGGTAAAATTTAGGAATATTTCAAGTATTTTTCTACTTTTATTTATATTTCTGGTAATTTAGAAAAAATGATTCTACTTTCACCTCTTCCACTTTGGTCGAAGCTATACTAAAAAAGCTGCATTCGGTTCTTCTTTGTATAGTTTGTAAAACGTTCTACAACTTATTTACAATAATTTAAGATAAACCATCTTCCTGTAATTTAAGATAAACCCCATTAACACCTAAGGAACCCCAAAAATAAATTCTGTGTGTTGTGTGACATTATATGCATCTTTTTTTTTAGAATAATCTCAAGAAAACTACTTCTTTAGGCGTGAAAGAAAAGGTCAAGCTTTTAAATAAATACTGGTGAAATTATTTTTTATAAACCTTTATGTTGCTATTACAAACACAAAGTGAAGAGACAATTACAAGATCTTCTCTAAGCGAATTATTCAAAATCAAAATTCGACAAAATCATTTTTTTTTTTGGACTATTTCGTTTTCTATTGATTAATTCAGTAAATACAAAAATTGTTTATCAGAAAATTATCTAGAAAACTATACAAAATTTACGCACAAAACAAGCGGACAAGATCTTCAAAAGGATTTTTCACACTCCGTTTGTAATCTTATATGTACGTACATATAATATGTATTTAAAATCGAAAGTTAGTTTGTGTGTTTGTTTGTTTGTTGCTCAATCACGCCTAAACACTTGGTTTGATCATTTTCATTTTTTTAATTGAAAGCATTACATATTCCGGCCTAATATATAGGCTACTTTTTATTCGCAGGGTTCAAAATCAATCAATCAATATTAAAAATTCTCTAAGCATTTCAAGAGAATGTTTTTCTTAAGGAAAAAAACAATTAATTTTTGAATCTTATAAATTTTTTTATTTATAGAAATTGTTTCTACCTTGAAAATCTAAAAAAAAAACCCTCTTGAAATTTTCAGGGTATTTTGAGATTGATTAAACGTAAATTATGTAAACAAGTGGATCCGCCATATCAAAATTTTCAGCTTTGATAGTAAATTTGAAATCGGCAACTTCGTATTTTTATTAAAGTTTAGCTTTATTATAGGGATAGTTGTGTTCGGGCAACGCCAGATATGGATCAGCTAGTCTCAAAATAAAGATTTATAACAAGAAAATATTTGCCAGTATTTATTTAGAAATGAATTTCTGCTTTGATAAATATGTTATTTGTAATCTAACGATAAAACATTATTATTTAATTACCCGCATATAAATCTAAACATCAACCTGGACTCTTAAATCCGACCAATTTTAATTATAGGAAAAGAAGTACTTACTTGGAAGGTGAAAAAACAGATTTAAAAAGAACCGAAAAACAACTTGATAAATCAATAAATCCAGAGAGAAATAAAAATAAATTACTACAATCAAAAACATAAGATACAATTTTGTTTATTGTAAAAAAGAGAACTAACCATAATGCTGGACAAAATGAATCGCAGTAGCAATGAATATGACCTAAAGATAAACGACGAGGACGAAATTCATGATGGCATCGAAGAGGGGCAGTCTAAAATTAGGAGTCAAATAGAACAAACCTTCTACAAAGTTAACACATTGCGGACCGGACATTTTATTGCTAACCATACCCAGTGGCCAGATATTTTTTGGTATCATTACAACGGTCCCTGACGATACCATATGAAAAACGAGATATCTCGTCAACGGCCCCTAACGACGCAATATGAAAGACCAGATATCTAGTCATCCGTCCGCAATGTGTTAAGAAAACTTTATGTGAAAGGGACTCAATTTGACTTTGAAAACAAAAATAGTCAGGTGCTATGCGTGGTCAGCTTTTTTTTATATAGTGTAGAAACATGAACTCTGCAGAAAACGACGCTAAAGAAATTACAAGCATTTAAAATGTGGATTTATCGACGAATTTAAAAAAAATGCCAGGTGTATCATTTTGGTGTTTTTCATTAAAGACAAAAGATATAAATTTAAAAATACAGTGTTCTATACAATTTGAAATTTTATGTATGCTTATCTTTCATTAAAAACCTTATTTATATACAAAAATATGATGGGACACAGTGCCCCATAACATTTGGAACGCTCTGCTTCCTACTTTGATAGATATTTTTTTAGATATTAATACCATCTGTTGCAAATGATCCTACAAGAGGTCAGGAAAGACGATCGATAAACAGGCGTGAAATAACATGGATAACTTAAAAGACCGGGTAGCATGAATACAGTGAACTTTTTAAATCGGAGCGAAATCGAAACAATAGAAACAATACGTGCTGTTGTTTATTTGTGATCATTTACATGACAAAAAATGTTTCATAGTTCCTTGATTGTATTGTGGGTTCCTTAAAACGAGACAAACTAGCAAAACAGCTTACCTCTTCCCTGTGCCGAGAATCCTTTCTGTTGGACGCGCGGTCGGGTGATCTCCTGGGCGAGACTCGTCTTTGGTTCATGGCCCGCGCGTACTCGTTGGGAGGTGGAACCGCGTTGTAGACCGATGCTTTAACGTTTGCGGCCATCAGGGGCGGCGGTTGGTTCCTTTGCATGGGGACGTTGTTGCTGCTGCCTCCGCCTCCGCCGCCCCCGCCTCCACTGGCTGTGTTGACTGAAGGTACAATTTGGATGCGGGAGGCGTTGAGTTTGAACGGAGAATTCTGGTTGAATGAGGACTCCACAAGGACCCTGTCTCCCACCTTCGGGATGCCTCCTTTGCAGACGTTTTTGTGGAAGAAAATCTCATCGTCGACAAAGCCACAGTCATTGTGGAGCTTCGTTACCGTCCCTATGGAGTTGTAGTTATTCGATTGGTTCTGTTGTTGCGGCACATTTCCGCTCTGTTGACTGCTGCTGTTTGTGGAGAACGCGATCGGATTGAGGCCCCTGTTGCCCGGCCCCGGGTACGAGACGGCTTGTGAGAACAGCGGCTGCGGAGACTGCTGCATTTGGTTCATGTTGCCGCCCAGCTGGGAAAAAGGGACGTTCTGATTGGGAGGGTGCTGGGACATGTTCATGTTCTGGTTGTACATTGACGCATTCTGGAAATGCATCGGATTTTGCATGCCCATCTGGTTCGGCATGTTTGACATGTTCGATTGCGCCGAATTCCCGAGGGTGTTCCGCTGCCAGGGTGGATTCGATTGGCCGCCATACGACATTCTGACACAATTGGGCTGATCTGCGTACTATTTCCTATTAAATATTCACTTTAAAATGTATCACAGCTTTGCAAAAATTGTCGGTAAAATCTTTTTCGGTGGAATATAACCACTAAAAGTAGCAATGGGAATATGTCAAAACAGAAAATTATCGAGGGTTGCCAGTGCAAATTGTTGAGGAGATTAGGGGAGAGTTTGGGTTATGGCCTTTTAATGAGAAAATGGATGAACGTTTTTCATTTAAACTTTACGAAGCCACTCAAAGTGCGTTTTGGCATAATTTACAATTTACAAAAAACACCAAGGTCATCGTATTTTGAAGTGAATTATAATTGCGATCGCTTTTACGAAATTATTTGTCTGGGAGGAACAAAATTGAATTAATTCCTCATTATATTTTTAAAAACAACTTTATTTATGTTATACAGAAGTGGAACAATTGATCCATGGTCCATTAAACGAAAAAAGATCAAGAAAATGCAATAAAATTTTAATTACTTTTATTCTTACTAATTTCCTAAATGTATATTACACAAATTTACAGTCTAAAGCAGACCATTCAAAAGATAAGATAGATTCTAAATTAATATCATTTGGGATCTTTAATAGAAATATTAACAAACCGTCGGCTAAAACGACCCTTTTAAAAAACTTACGTAAAACAGCCGATCGAATATTAAGCCTGACTTCGCCAACAAAATGCAAATTTTACAGGCAATAACATTTTCACTAGTAAACATGCAGTAAATATATTTCGTTAAAAACAATGTGCCTCAAAAAAGCTTAATATTTAAAATTTGGAAAAGATATTAAAATTATTTGAAAAATTTAAATTAGTGAAATGTTTGGATAGGATTTCTAATGTAGAGAGAATGTCCCAAAAATCATGAAATATATCTAAATAATAAGAAATTCAAATTTCAAACTCATCGTTTTTTCTTTATAAAAAAATCATCCATATTCATCTACATATAATATATAAATAAAAAATAAATGCTGTTCGTTGGTAAGCGCATCGCGTGAGAACGGCTGGATCGATTTGACTAATTTTTTAAAAAATGTTCGTAATAGTCCGAATAAGGTTTTTAGGGTAAAGAAAAATTGGAAAAGTTGCTCGGAAAATTGGAAAATTCGGGAAAAAAACTGAAAGTGCTTTTTTCTATGCGATTTTTGTATAAACTCAATACCACAACTCACGATTCGAACGATGGGTACCTATGCGTAATTCTTTCTTGTATTGTTCGTTATGGTCCTGTAAAAATTTTCAGGAAAACAAAATTCGGGACAATTACAAAGGAAAATCGGAAAATTCGGAAAAATTGCAATAATCATAATTTTTTGTATGCAATCTCGATCATAACTGACGACAGGAACATATTGGAGGATTCTTTTTTTGTTTTGTTCGTTATGCTCCCTTGTGATTCTTCGCATCGTACATTGATTGATATGACTTAATTCAATTGTGCCTTAAATTTTGGAACAAAACCGCATGGTTCCAAATCGATCACATTCCTGGCACATCACACATTTCCAGCAATTCAGCGGTGTACTGCCTATAGAAATAATTTCTAATGTAAAATTTCCCATTGGCGTATTTCTGAATGTACTCCTCCTCAAATTGAATATCCATAGCCACAATCGTTAATAGATACAATGATCACTCAGAAATACATTTTTTTCTCATTTTTACTTTGTTTACATATTTCCAATAGCTTTTCACAAATTCACGAAACGATCACAAATAAATTTATTGAAATTTGGACACGACAACGAATGTCGGGTCAGCTAGTTGCTAATAAATGTTAATGTGGCTCATCCGTACCGCGTTTAAAACTATTTTGTTGCATGAAGCAACCGTTATTTTGTAGCTGGTAACTACATATATCGAAACTTTTTTGTTTAGATCAGAAGGGTAATAGTTTTTAGAACTTCTTACACGAATCAAACGTTGTAGATCTCAACTCCCCGTTTGTACAAGGGCTTGCACATACTTATGTCTATAAGAACAACTTATGCTACTAGGAAATAGTTAGGAAAATAGTTTGTATAACTTTTAAACAACTATAATGTGTTTTGAATCACATCCAACCATTTCACAACTAAATTAATTCTTGTGAGAATGTTGTAGCAACAACATTTTAGTTCATAAAAACCAAATAGTACGCCAATTGCTACTAGGGAGACTCCGGGTTTGTTATAAGCTTAAATGCATCGAACTTACCTGAGGTTGACTTGTTTGTCACCATCTTGTTTAGTTAGTATCCAAACAGTAAAACATCTCAGCAATAAAGAGTGCGAGTATTGTTTTCTATTCTACTGTGTATCACATGAGATGAATAATAAAACCACATTCAATTACTTTCTTTACTATTTACTTATTTCTAGTTTTTATAATCTATATGTGCATAGTAATGGAAAAATCGGTCATAAAAGGAGACAACCAATTATGTCCAACATGTCCTGAGGCAAACTGAGGTATACTCTCTAGGAATCCTTTTATAAAAATACACCGAAGCTTCCTAGGACAATTTAGCAAAAACACTTAATCTTACTACGTGTAGGCTGCCGATATAAATATACCATTTAACGCCAATAAACGTTAAACATAAATTTTTTTAATAAAATAGAGTAATAATCACAGATGATGTGCTTTCATCCGTTGAGGAGTTCTTTTGGACATCTCGTAATCCATCATCAGATAACTAGATTTATATAGGACCATTTTGGGATATACCGTTTTAAAATAAATATATAAATAAATAACATCAATCTACAACAAAGTCTAAAAGGACCATTCTAGAGACAGCAACTCAAAGTTTATTTAATAACTTTTTCCTTTTGGATTTTTTTCAATAAAGATTTGTATAAAATAAGTTAAATGTATGCTTAATCAAATACTTTTTATAAAAGACCTTTTTTCCGCCTGCCAGTTGACTCGACTCGAGTGAAACATTTTGAACGTACCAGAAAAATTCAAATCTACTCGAGCCGACATTTTGAACGCACCCCGAATGCACCGGAGCGCAAAGGCATTCGAATGTGGTGGATTTTTGTTAACGAATTTAATTTTAATTTATTTCAGGAACTGGTCTCACGGCTTGTAATTTTAAAGTCTTCATGCCAATTTCAGAAGCGTTTTCGAACATAGAAGACTATTTTAGTAAATGCAAGATTTAAAATTATGTCACATTTTCTGCATTAAGCTTTTACCTCATTTTCATTTTACATTTTTAGCCGTTTCACGCCACTCTCCGCCTAACTATCCGCGCAAAATGCGCTCTCCAGGGAATCGTGTCTTATAAAGTATATTATATTTATTTATTGTCGGGTAAGTTTTCATTTTAATTAATTTCTGCTTCAAGTACGAGCTTTTTGTGTTTTCCAAATTGATCAAGATAACATGAAATGTGACTAATTTCACACTGCAGAGTTTTAAACGATTTTTAGAAAAGACTATTTAGATTTTGTAGGAAATGGAGAATACTATATATTAGGAAACAAATAAGATGAACGAAAAATGATGAATTTAAAAAGTTCGTTTGTGGAAAAATGTGTAAAAATAGGTGAAATTTAACCACAGAAGTCTCCAACTTGACTCGATATCCGGTGCGGTACCCGGCGAAAGCGCTAGAGTCTCCACTCTCCACGTGGTGGGTTGAAAAACATGGCCTTCCTCGCATCAAGACTGTGCCGGCAAGTACAACGTTCCTTCTCCATTAAACCGGATCAATTAGCGAGTCAGTCAGCGTTTGGGTTGTTGTGTCTCCGTCAATTCGCCAGCAAAATGGGTTTACCTCGTGTATATTTCGATATGTCTGCCGATAATCAGCCACTCGGCCGGATCGTGATGGAAGTAAGTAGAAAAATGTGTGAATTTTTGACCAATTTAAGAAGAGAGAGGAAAAAATCGGGTCGCGGCCCCATCGTCGCCGCCGCCACCTTGAAGTGTGAGTGTGTGACACAAACGCCATTAAACGAGCAGCCGTCCGTGCACCGCACCGCGACCTGGGTTGGTGGGGTGCTCCGAGATGGGGCTAATTGGCGGTGATAGTGCGGAAAAATGTTCACCCCGTTTACGGGAGTGCACCACTAAGATAATTTTCTTGCGATTAACTAAAGGGAAAGGGGCAATCAGCGGGTGTTTATCTGCGGGCAAAACACGTTTCCGCCGCTGCTTTCACCTTGATTCGCTCTGGAAAATTCCCTGCAGTCGAGCGGCTGCGGTGTGTATTTTTCTGGTAGACTGCCCATGGAATTCGAATTCCGAACTGTCTATTTTCACGATGACTTCTTTAATTGGCTATTTTCTCAGCCTCACACCGGTCGGTTGGGGCTATTTTGGATTTGGCCGAACAAAAGAGATGCTGACGAAGTGATGTCATGACCGGTTGAGCCTGTGGGGCTAACGAGGCAAAAAGGTGGGTCGGGTGCGTGACTCAAACCAAATCGAGTTGAGCCGCTTTCCGAATGCAAAGATCAATGCGGTTGGTAACTTGAGTAGTCGGTGGCCCCAACGCCATGCAAATTGCCCCGCTTAAGTCGATATCAAGCCCCGAAGGTCTGATGCAATCGCCCTATCGAGCGCTGTCCAGTCTAATTGATTTTCGCCCCCGTGGAATTTCGGTGGTCACTCCTATGAAGGAAGTGGCGCATAAAGTTCTGCTTTTCGACCTTGAACTTGTGCCGGTGCTTTTCCACCGTAAAATGATTTTCTGCTGATTAGTCAGGGGATTACTAATTTCCTTCAGGTCAGATTTAGTAATTTATGTGGACACCCGCGGGAGAAGGGGAGCGGTTGTCGCGAATTTTGTTGATTCAGCTGCAGTTCCCTCGGTGTGCGGCGGTGCGCGCATTTGCATAAAAGCTCTCGGCAGGAGGCAATCGAGTTCTATTTCGTCGAGAAGACAGGCCATTATAATTTATCTTGAGAATATTCGCGCTTTGAAATAAGAATGTGCTCTGTGGCTATGGGAGGGCGGTGGCGCAGGTTTCACCCGGAAACAGAAACGTTTCGCTCAAGCGATTTTCTTGAGCTCCCTTTTGGGGCATGCCCTACTTACGTGAAGGGTGCAACATTAAAGATGCAAGCTCTCAGGTAACGACAGGAGGCGCTTTTGAATATATGTAATTCGTAAAACGAAATATTAATTAACTTAATGGATAGTGACGCCCATAACACATTAGTTGATTTTAAAGAGTGTGGGCGTAGAGCGTTTGATGAGGTTTATGGAAATAAAAACAGTTTAATTCCAGTTTTACTACTAAATATAGAGGAGGCTAGATTAGCGGCAAATTTGTAATAAAAACAATTTTTTAAACATTTCGGCAGGTTTAGTTACAGTTTTTATTAATAAACTTTTTACAGTTGGAGAAAGAACCGCTTTTATATCATAAAGTCAGCATAATGAATTTAGTTCGACGTCAAATTAGAGATGGCAATAATTTGAGAATAATCGTACAATCGCGGCGGAATAAATGTATCGCGATTAAATTGTAAAAAAGTAATCGATTGATAGTCAGTGGGACCATTCGTTTTGTTTAGGACCCACGATTTGGTATGATTTCATGTTGGCTTAGTTCACTTTCATATTGAAATGTGTGAAAAAAAGGCATATTCATATATATTGATATTTCTTAAAATAATCATTTAAGCCGATTAATCTGGTAAACAAATGCATTTTTCATTCTTTCTTTAAATATCTTGTGGTTCTACACATTTAGTATAATTTTTATACATGCTATCCAAATGCAAAATAGTTGGTCTACCTGAAAAGTTCAACAGGATTTTTAGTTTCACTCAACATAATTTTTGAAAGTAAATAAAATAAGAAAAAACAATTCTTCATACCAACACTTCAACTCTTCGTCTTCTCAATTACAAACAAAAATATTAATTTCACTCATAACAAATAATAGTAATGATATATCGAAATACATATTAAAGATGCAAAATAGTTGGTCTAGCTCACTATTTTAACATTTCTACCACTTAGTGACATCACCTTTGCTGGTGATGACATCCATAACACTTTGCGGCATATTTTTTACAAGGTACATTCTTATTGTGTTATGGAGTTCCAGATTTCTTTAATGGATAAAAGGAGATCTTGCCGTGCTTTAGCTGGATACTTCTTCAGCCTTTTTTCTTAATTTTTTTTTTTTATTTTACCCCAAAGAGTTTCTATCGGGGAAAGATCTGGGCTATTGGACGGCCATTGCAGCCAAGACATTGAGGATTTTGTATGGCAGGAAGCTCCGTCCTGTCGGAAGATATATTCTCCCACAGGTGACTGCAATTTTCTAACAGAAGGCAAAAGCTCTTCCAAAATTTCTTGATACATACTTCCTTATAAAATTTTTCCTATGGAGTACGGGTACCTACCGTCCTTTCATTACCTACCGTCCTTTCATTACCTACACAATCCTGGAACTTTGTTAACATATTACACATTCCCATTGTCTAATCGTTTCTTCTTAAACTCTTCCGAACAGTCCACCGATCGTTGGATCACTCAAATAATGCGATTTGCAGCTTCAATAATTATGCAAAGAAACAAAATTTTACGATGATTTTCCGAAACATTGGAAAATTTGCTTCATATGCGGACCATATTTTTCCGTACGCCTGGATCTTCGTAAATTGCAAAACTTCATTTGAGCTAAAACAATGTACACAGATATAACATGTCTAAAATATTTGTTTATTCGTTGTAAATGAATAATTTTTTTTTTTTTTTTTTGAAGATATTTTCCTGACGCAGAGCTGGAATGTCTTTCAAAATTTATTTATATTTATCGCTGATAAAAATGTGTGGTAAAAGTTAAAACAACGCCGAAAGATAAATATGTACTTAGAAATTCCTCAATTATCTCAAAAATGGTAAGATATCAAGTACAAAACTCGAGTTTAATGAAAGGTAGTTCTATGAGACTTCTAAAATATATAAGCATTTTTATTATAACGCTACTTTAACCCTATACACTATACATGGGTATGGGTGACGTAATGTGATACTCTTTTTGGGCCAAAAATAAAAACCACATATCTTAGATGTTTTGTCTTTAACGGTTAAAAGTGAGAACCACATATCAGATGCGTGACACCGTGGCTGGGTTCGGTATCGTAAAATGATCGTCAATCAACTGCACGTCAGCTGCAGAATTGATTGATGCAGCTTGCAGAAATGACTAGTTTGACCAAAGCAAGCTGCTTTCGTCAAACCTGTGCTGCAAATTTGACGACACCGAACGCGAGACAATTGTTTTATTTAAAAATGGAAGTGCATATGTATGTCATGGCAAGACATTTTATTTCTTATTTTACGAAATGATGGAGAATTTCAAGGAAATTGTTTTCGAGAAGAAAAGCAAATAAAATTAAAAAACGGTTATTAGTTCTAAATTTATTACATCAACTGAACACAAGAATGTTATTTCCAAAGTCAATAATAACTGTAGAATTGTGAAAACTTTTATAGTCACTTCAGAATGAAAAGGGAATAATTTAGGGTAAATAGATTTAATGTTATTATAGTATTTGATAATTAATTGAATGAAAATGTTATACTTTTTTAGAAATTAATTTGTGCTTTACAACCATTTTGGTCAGTGGGAACTAGTCATCCGATGACATCTTTGGATGAGTCGTTACTTATAACAATCTGGGCAAATCATCAGAGCTGTAGAGAAATTCAGGATCACTTTTCTTTTTTATTTCCCGCAAAACATCTTGCCAAAGACTTTTTTTTTTGATTTTGTTCCCGTTTGATACAACTCCTCTTTTCCCAATCTGATTGACAGCAATAGCTAATATCCAAAATTAATAATTGTTGTACTTTTGTAATAAGTAATTGTATAATTACCTATTTTCATCCATATCTTCCTTTTAAAAGTTCACCTATCTTCTCGATGTCAATAGCGCAGGACAATTACTTATACTGCAAAAGTTGCAGGATTTTTTGACCCAGGTGCATTATCGACCGCTTGACAATAGTCAATATGCATTCCCGAACGCATGATTATTGTCAACTGCAATACCGAACGAATGATTTGCGTCTACTGCCCTGCAGGTGACAATACCGAACGCAGGGTAATTAATATCCATACACAAAATCGAGCGAACGCAGATTTGGCGAATGATCGAACCACAAAACGACCACACGACCACAAAAATTCCAATTTTTAAAATTCAAAGACTTATTTAAGTAAGGAGGGTAAAATGCCGGGTAGTTTGGTAGAACATTACAAAATTAGTTAGTCAATATTACAAGAAACATTCTTCAGTTGCCTTGAACAAAATTCGAGGGTAAAAATGGTTCTTTTCAAAAGTTAGAAAACAAAAAGCGCTTCAGAGCTTATTTCTAAGAAATAAAAATTAGAAGCGTTGCGATGAGACAAGAGTAAGAATAGAACATTTAACTAATTTATACATAATTGAGATGATGGGTATCATTAATTCTAATTAGGAGCTCAACGCTGTGCCACCACATTATCATCCCCTCAACCAATTAGAATGTCGCCACCTTGGTTCATTTTCGAGGTTTAAAGGGTTATTTAGATGATTCTTCGAATGAAATCTAAGGGGCAAGGGCCGTTTACATATTACGTAGCAAAAAAAGTATGCGGTGAAAGACTATAAAAATATCTATTTTCAAATATTGCTTGCTAAGAGCGCTGGGAATATGATGTCGCATAAAACTTACATAATTTGTTGTGAACGGCCCGACCCCATTACGAACACCACTCGACCCCATTCGTCTTTGTATAGCTGATTCGAGGGTAATCATTCTTGGAAGGGTTTCTGCTATCAAGTAACTCAGCTGTAAGGATTTCAGAGGAAAAACTTGACTCTTACAATGGTACTTTTAAGTTTATTGAAATTTCTTAGTATATCTTTGTATGTAGAGGAAATGCGCGTATTTTATTCTACATTATAAATAAATAAAACTGTGTAAATTTATTTAACTCATGGTCAATTATGTGTCATAGTAATTCTAATCTCGATTTTGATAATAAAAAGATTCGCTAAAATATTAGTATTGAATTTAATCCGTGCCAGCTTTATCTAATTTAGATATATAGTATGTATTTTTGAGGCAGCAAGTATATATTTCAGTACTGATAAGAATTACTAATGTTTAAAATGTGATTGAAAAGCTAATAAAACAGATAAGTAAATGATTCTATGAAAGTTTGTTGGGTGAAACTGAAATTCATCATTCTCTTTGAAATCGAACAATGTGTGTTCATATATTTAGGGTATATCTAAACTTTATAAAACGCGTGTGTGTCTAATGTGGTCTAGTTAATTTTTTATTGATAGCTTCTACTCTTCATTTAATTAGGTCGAAATGTGTATCATGTACATGTTCCCTTTCCACCTTAATATTTTGTGTAATTCAAGGACATTGGGTACATGGCATGTACTCAATGTAGCGTGTGTTGTTTTTTCAATATATTTGAACAGGAAACAAAACTCGAATGGACATCAATGTCAGTGCTGTACATAAAATCGATTAATTACTTTAGGAGGCTTTAACTTTGGTCTGCAGCATTTTGTTAGGGATTTTGATTAATAAACCCAACATTAGCCATTGTTGTATATATTGAAAAATTTTCGTAATTAGCTTACTATTACAGTGATACACTAATGCGGATCCCCACTGGATAGTATAAAAATTATTTTCCCCTTTCACTAAGCTATGGTTTACATGGATTATACTTTTTGTTTTCTAGCCTTATAAGGACAGTGATATATGTACGTGAAAATCAATGTATCACCCAAAGTTACTAAATTATGCAATTCAAACATCTGTGGTAATTGGATAAAATCACGTGTTTAATGTCTGCATAATGTTTTGTTGAAGGAGACACGAAATCACTTTCTGTGCCATTTGTTGTAATGAATTTATAGCACGAAATTTCGAAACTCCATCCGCGGTGTTATATACACGCCAATTGAGTTGTAAAAATACATTGCAGCACCAGAGCCGCATAAATATAATCAATTTGATGGGGGCCTTCTGAATTTACTGCTGTTGTTGGATCCAACTCAATTCGAGGTGCTAAAAAACATGATGGAGATTGAGACAGATTGAAAAGACAATTTAATCTATTAAGACCGCTCGGACTTAAGGCGGGAATAAAAGTAGTATGGACATATATGTGAACTTCCATTCTTTCTAATAATGTGTAACATTTCTCAATTTATTCGGAAATATCCCATGTAAAATATTTAATTATAATGACAAGCTAATTTGGAAGCTATTTGATAAATTTCGATTGTTATTTTTATTTTCTCAATTAGACAACGGGAAGCAAAAGTGGAAGGATGATTTTCCTTTTAAAAATTAGTAGCAATTTAAAGATTACTTTGACTGAATGAAATTAATGGTTGTTTTATGTAAATTAGAAATTTTAATTAAATTTCAAAAATAGCTTCAGACCGGAAGTGGCTCAATCTATTGTCGCTGTTGCCTGGTA
This sequence comes from Eutolmus rufibarbis, assembly GCA_963920795.1. Taxonomy (NCBI): domain Eukaryota; kingdom Metazoa; phylum Arthropoda; class Insecta; order Diptera; family Asilidae; genus Eutolmus; species Eutolmus rufibarbis. The sequence goes on along the minus strand of OY987206.1, from coordinate 29,893,865 downwards.
CAAAAACATTTTGGTAAATGCTCAAATGGTAGATAGGAAATGGGCTACCTAAAGAGCTTTAGAGAGATTAAAAAACGAACAAATTTGCTAAACTCATCTTAATTCAATTTATATTGTCAAAATTTGGATTCTTGGCCTTTCAGTCGATTTGACAAATAAGACACAAAATTACATATCATTTCAACTTTAAAAATATGCTCAGTACAGTAATGATATGGGGTAAATATTTACCTTTTGGAGAAAGTATATTTTAAAACAAAAACCCAATCCGGTAGTTAGTCTTTTCCTTAAAAGTAAAAACTTAAATTCTATCTACACTACGGTTGTTGGTTACTAAAATGACTGAAAAGGGAATTTCAGAATATTCTTCAAAGAATTTGGTTGCTTTGGTATTTAATTTGTGGCTTATGAGTTTATTTGTGAAGTTCAACAGTAGAAAACCGCCGTAGTTAGTATTCCTGATCACTTATGACTGCTTCGATTTTGTATCCAATGAAATTTAGTCTCTTAGGTAAAAATTTCAAACACTTAAATAATTTGTTATAACTTTTAACACAAAATGAAATGTTGCTACGTTGATCATATTTGAAATGTTCTAAATACGAATAATACTGCTGGAGTGCAAAGTTTACATGCGTTTAAAAAACTACTTTGATTTTTCATTAAGAATAATTTAATAATTAATTTTAATATACTTAAGCCAGTACAACCTATTGTTAGCTGCAAGTGGTAAAATTGTTCAATACTTTATTTAAATCCATCCATCAGTCTCAAAATAAATTTGTTTAATTCCACTTCGCATATCTTCCTGAAATAGATTTGCTGAGTTTTCATCACTTTCTTCGGAGGGAGAATATTTTTTTATTTGATGAGAAGGACTTTTCACTTTCGATGGCTTGGCGTCAGTTACATAATTTTCAAGTTGCTAGACTAGATAATTGACAAATTGACGGGGTCAATTTTGTGATCAATATATTCCAATCTCGAAAATAACTCATATGTTAATTTCTTGGATTCGGCCCCATTCCACTTCATTTTTAGGCGCAGAAAATGAAATATTTTGATTTCCTATTGATTTAGATCCATCGAACGATCACAAGAATACTTTTTGATCAAGTTTATTTTCGTTGTTCTATTTATAGATCCGGTCCGATGTTGTACCAAAGACTGCGGAAAATTTCCGTGCCCTGTGCACCGGAGAGAAAGGATACGGCTACAAGGGCTCAACATTCCATCGCGTCATCCCGAACTTCATGTGTCAAGGAGGTGATTTTACCGCCCACAATGGTACCGGTGGCAAGTCCATCTATGGTGCTAAATTCGAGGATGAGAACTTCACTCTGAAGCACACCGAACCTGGCATTTTGTCTATGGCTAATGCTGGGCCCAACACGAACGGGTCCCAGTTCTTCATTACCACCGTGAAAACATCCTGGCTGGATAATCGTCACGTTGTTTTCGGCAAGGTCGTCGAGGGCATTGACATCGTCAAGAAGATTGAGTCCTACGGAAGCCAATCCGGCAAGACTTCGAAGAGGATCGTCGTCGCTGACTCCGGACAACTCTAAAGAGTTTTCCCTGCGACCACACCTTCATAAGTAACAGAGCTATGATAAATTACATAAATTTCCATTCTTATTAACATCAGGTTACTGAGAACAAGTACGGCCCACGTAATTCAAATACTATTCTAACAAAATGTAAGGTCTAGCAGTTCATAGGTTCTTCGCTCGACTTTCCTATTTTTTATTGTAAAAAGTATCATTTACAGTTAATATTCTTTTGTACTCAATTGTGCAGAATCTTCTTCGCCAGAGGGCTAGGTATGTTTGGTTAAATTCAATTTTTCACGTGAATTTACCGGTTTCAGTTAGTTACAGTTGCCCTTTAATAACCTAAATAACATGCAGTGCATTTCAACTTCTGGTTTTTCTCAATCTTTATGGACTTAGATTTACAAAAGACATTGAAGGAGAAGTAAATAAAATTTTAGAAGAATTTTTCAAGTATTTCATTAATTTCTATGTGTTCAATGTGTACAAGCTGTGTTTCAATAAATGCGATGATTCCAGAAATCCTTCTGTAACCATCTTTCGATTTTGGTGTTCGCCTCCAATTAATTACACACTATAATGCAAAGTGTGTTAATGGTTGGTACAACAATTTAAAGTTAATATTTTCTCAAAATGTTTGCATGGATGCATGATATGAATTTTTATTTTGTCATTCATCAGTGATTTTTGAATACCCCCATTGTTTTATCCTTTACATCCCTTCTCACATAAAAATTAATATTAGAAATGGATTTACTGTCCCGAGACACTTGCAAAATTAAACCATTTAATCATGTGTGGCATATTTGACCTAAATGTACATCTTGGGTTTTTTCCACATAACAGAATATCCATTTCAGATTGTTGGTAATTCTATTATTTTACGGAAAGCAACTCTGAGGATTAAGCTTGTGAGTTTCTTTGTTCCAAGGCAGAGAGAGGAAAGAGCTTAATCTCACATTTATATAAAATATTATTATTTTATTAGTACATTAATTTTACAGGACTCAATTACTGTACTCCTTAATTATAAACTACTCAAACTCGGTCCAAATCACGAAGAGCTTTTGAAGATTGGAACCTGGGGTGGTCTCATGTAAGTTGTTATCAAGTCGAAACGACGTTAAATAGCTGAATAGCACATAAAATTCCTATAGGGATTGTACATATACGATATTCAGCTGTTAAAGGTCGTTTCAACTCAAGTTACATGACACCACACCTGTAGTCAAAATATGAATCATCTGAGTAATAATTGTCTTAATAAGCCCTATTTATTGTCGAATAATGTTTCGATTTTCCATCATATGGCTGAATCAATGTGGAAGTTTCCGCTCAAAATAATAGCAGTCTTCAGTACCATCGCACATAACCATGAATTTTGTTTGTTTGTGTAAGCAGTTGGGAGTTGGTCATATTTGGTTACAATAAGTATAATATTATAAAATTAAAAAAAGCAAATTTGGTTGAAACAAAGATTAAGATCGCTCGTTCATGATTAGTGTTATCAATGTTATAGTATCAAGTTTATCGCATCAAAATAATAGCAGTGCTATATTAAAATTCATTAAAAAGTGTTTTTCCATTAAAAACACTTGTTGGTTTTTTATGCTAGTAAGTAGAAATGGTTAAAATTTCTTACATTCAAATTATTTCAGCAAAATGGGTCGATCCAAGCATTATTCTGAAGTTCAGCAAAATATTAAAAGAAAATTAATTAATACCAGTGAAAGCATGCAAAGAAGTGCAAAATTTAATTGGATGTTCTGCTAAAATTATTTCAAATGCTTTAAAAGGAAGATAAACTTGAAAATCGTGGAAACGTGTGACGTCTGAAAAAACGGATTAAGAATCGTTCAGTTAAGGGGGGAAGTCCATGTAAAAATTTCACAAAATCGATTTTTTTTTTTTCCATAATCTGAAAATATAGTATGTTGAGCGTGTACTGACGAGAGGAAAAAAAAAAAATATTGAATATTTACGAAGTTATAGGTAATATAACAGAGCACGCCGGAGTGCGTATTGTAAATCGGCGATCATGGAATACCGTTATACCGAGAAATATAATTACCGTTAGTCGAGAAATAGAATTACGTTAGCTGAAGAGTTTGTCGTGTTCAGTCGATTTTTATACATAAAAATGCCAAATTATATAAAAGGCACGTTATACTGTACTAAATCTTTAAACGCGATTATCTCGAAACTGTATTTTGAAAAACTGCTCGTGTTGTAACTCAAAAAGTTATTGACCGATTTGTCTGAAATTTTGAGAGGTTTTGCTCTACATTATTATCGGAAGGATAGACATAAAATTTCAGCTATTTCGCGTTAATAAAATACTTTTTGGGGGTCAAAAATGTCGAAAAAACAGCCCAAAATTCTGAATTTTTTTTCAAAGGCTTATATTATATTGAATTTTATGCTTTTTTTTTAATTTTATAGGTCTATCCTTCCCATTAATATGTTATAAAAAGAAAACAATTTAATTTTTTTGTTTAAGATCAATGGTTAATGTGTGAGAAATGCAGCACTTTTGGACCTCGCGTCGCAGACGACAGACAAAAAATTATCCTGAGCCGCCATTTTGGAAGGAAAAAAAAATATTTCTTTTTTTTTATAATTTAGAAAAGTTAAATAACGTTATGTTAAAAATTTAAAACAATAACATTATTTTATCACCTTCTAAAACACTTTTAAAATATGAGTGATTTTGAGGCGTTTACATGGACTTCCCCCCTTAATGAAAAAGATACCCTCAATATCCCTTAAACTGTCAAAAATGATCTGAATTTATCTGTGAGTGAACGTACCATCAGAAAACGTTTAGCAGAAGCTAGTTTGTCAGCATGAAACCCGCGTAAGGTCCCTTTATTGACCGATCGATATAAAGTTAATCGGTTGAAGTTTGCTAAGGATCACGCGGATAGGCCTTTGAATAAATGGCAACACATTTTGTGGACTGACGAAAGTAAAATTGTACTTTTTGGACTAAAAGATCGGCTGTACTGACTACAAAACAATTTTATTTACGTTGGTCTCCAAAATATTTCGCCATTTGATTCTTAGCGAACTTCTATTGATTAATTTTATCTCGATGGGCCAATAATGAGACCTTACGCAAGATGCGTAACAACCACAACAGCTTACATAAACAAACAAAACTCATGGTTATGTGCGATGGTACTAAATACTGCTACTATTTTTTTGAACGGAACTGTAATTGGAGTTTATTTTCTTACTAGATTTAAGCATTGATTCAGCCATATAATTAGCATTCTCTAATATTACAATAAAGAATGGCGCCCAAGGGGTAGAACTAGCAATAATTTGATAACGAGGGTTAAAACTTTGCACCAATGTTTTTTGAATCAACGAATTTCGCTTTTTTTGAGAATTCTTTTATATTCTCTTTTAGCAGTGGGTAGTAACGACCTTGAATAGCTGAATTCCAAATAAAATTCCTATTGGAATATGGACTTATCGCATATATGATTGAAGTAGTCTTTAACGGGGAAAGATCAGGGGAATTGTATTTTAAATAAAAATAGAAATTTTGAGAAATAAAACAATGAATGGAATTTATTCTTAGTTCAAAAATCTTCAACAAAGTTTCTTTTTACTATTTTAAATCGAGATGATATGTATACTCAGTGGGTAGTTAAAACTTTTCAGATTGGAACTAAATGTGGCTTTATGGAGATGTAAGACAATTTTGTCTAACCTAATTCCATTACTTTAGCTTTTTGCCACGCTTAGGTTCACTTGCGTTTGTATGTAAGTATTTCTATCATTTATTAAGTGCCGTCATATTTTAACAGCAAGATAACCTTTAAAATTCGTATTCACTTTTCCAGTTGCTTTGGGACGCTTGGTGGTGCTATTGAAGTCATAAGTATTGAGTTGGATTTATTCAAATTTTCAAAAGTTGATTCCGGAAATTCTGCAATTTCCGGGGGATTTGTGAGTTACCCTGTATCACTTCAAAATAAAACTTAAAAGCACCTTTAGAAGCTTTTTGTAAACCCGCAGCGGAGATTACGCCTAAAGCCGTCTTTAGTTGTATGACGTGTAGGTGATGCTTTTCCTTATCTTTTGGAATTTGAATATTTCAGTACGTTATTCAATTCTAAAAAGGTTGTTTTAAATTATATTTTGGGTACTTCGGAACAAATTGAGCTTGAAATCTTCTTACAAATTTTATGACATACATATTTTAAAATGGGCATTTAGGGTTAATAATTGATATTGTACTTATGTATTCGATTCGATTCAATTTAATCGATCTCTAAAGCCATTTAATTTAGAATTGGAAAAAAATGCGAAAAGATATGCATATTCCAAATTGAAATCTGAGAACGAGAAGGTCGCCATCAATCACTTCTTCAAGACTACGAGATCAAAACAATATTATATTTGTTTCAATATTTCATATATTTGATATGTTACAGAGAAGTTTACCAATTTTAACTATAAAAAAATATTAGAGAGGATATAACATAAAGTCCAAATATAACTTTTAGATTGATGGAAGTTATAAAATTTCAAGATTTATTGTTCTGTAAAAATGAAGGTAGTATCGTTTGCACACAACAATTTTTGAAAACGTCCTTGTCTAAGTAGTAATAATAATTTTTTTGAAGTTAAACCTTGAAATAACTAGGTTTAATGCGGTAAACCCCTGAATGCATTCAAATCAACTTTTAGCACTTTGCTGTAAAAGTTAGCCACTTTTGTTGTTAAATTATTTATTAGTACATATGCGTTTTCAACTTCAAAAGCTTCTTGAGCTTCTTGAACTTCCTTAAACTTCCCTGACTGCGCTGATTTTAGACGCTTTTGGAGGTTTTACGTAATTTCAGTATTCTGAAAAAATGAAAACTAGAGTACCACTTTTCGCATAATTCCATGTGTTGAGCTAACGTAATATTTCTTTGCTTGTTTAAAGTGGTTATTACGCCATGTTATGTAGGTAAAATTGTGATCTGAAGTTAAACTATATGGTTTGAATATCACTTTGAATTCAAAATGGCAGTCTGGTACACACTGGATCATATCCGTCGAGGTAAATAATGGATAATGATTTACCATATACCATAGGCCAAGTCTAGCAATAATATCAGCGGTTTGCAAATTCATCATGTTATTATAGCTTTTATTCTACAGAATGATCTTGAGACCAATAATTAGTTTCTTAAGGATATACCCTGTTTTCCAGACCAATATATGAACTTTATGTTTTTCGGCGATTATTATCTATAGTTTTTTTAGAATACGTATTTGAAGGAATTTTGGAATAAAATCGGAAAACCCTTAAAGTTATTGATTTTTAAAGAGCGCGCTGTGCTTAAACTCAAAATCATGTTTCTCAACCTAGTGCTCATTATAACTCCAGAACTAATTGAGCAAATGTTATAAATTAGGGCTAATTCTTTTATTCATTATTTTGAAAGTAAGCAAAAACAAACTTTTTCGAAAAGGCTGCCATTCTATTATTTTTTAATAAATTTTAATAATCGAAATTCGAGTAGGTATTTCAGAACGACATGTTGAGAAGAATAACTTTCATACTCTTCCCTATATGTATATAAAATCTAAAGTTTGTTTGTTTGTTTGTTGCTCAATCACGTCTAAACGCTGGGTCCGATTATTTTCATTTTTTGAGTGAAGATACTACGTATCCCGGCCTAACATATAGGCTACTTATTATTCGCAGATTTCAAAATGGCGGACCAAAGATGGCGACCAAAAATTGTAAATTTCAAGGGATTGCCATGAAAATTGGTATTTGGGGGTTTTTGGAGGTCCTGATTGCGAATCTACGCTCAAAATTTGGAAATTCAAAATGGCGGATCCAATATGGCTACCAAAAATTTTCGAACTTCAACGAATTCAATTTAAAATTAGTACTATGAGTACTTTGAGGCCAGTAATTTCGAATCTACTATCAAAATTTCGAAATTCAAAATGGCGGACCCTATATGTTTGTTCCTTAATCACGCCTTAACACTTGGTCCAATCATTTTCATTTCTCGAGTGAAGGCATTGCATATCCCGACTTAACACATAGGCTATTTTTAATTCACGGATTTCAAAATGGCGGACCCAAGATGGCGGCCAAAATTGGGATTTCCATGAAAATTGGTATTTGGGATTTCTTGGAGGTCCTGATTGCGAATCTACGCTCGAAATTTGGAAATTCAAAATGGCGGATCCATTAGGGCGTCCAAAAATTTCTGAACTTCTAAGAATTCTATTCAAAATTAGTACTACGGGTATTTTGAGGCCACTAATTTTGAATCTACTATCAAAATTTGAAAATTCAAAATGGCGGACCCAATATATATTGCACAATCACGCCTAAACGCTGGGTCCGATTATTTTCATTTTTTGAGTGAAGACACTACATATCCTAACTTAACATATAGGGTAATTTTTATTCACGGGTTTCAAAATGGCGGACCCAAGATGGCGGCCAAAGATTGTAAATTTCAAGGGATTGCCGTGAAAATTGGTATCTGGGGGTTTTTGGAGGTCCTGATTACGAATCTACGCTCGAAATTTAGAAATTCAAGATGGCGGATCCAATATGGCGACCAAAAAATTTTCGAACTTCAACGAATTTAATTGAAAATTAGTGTTATGAGTATTTTGAGGCCACTAATTTTGAATCTGCTATCAAAATTTGGAAATTCAAAATGGCGGACCCTGTATGTTTGTTGCTTAATCACGCCTTAACACTTGGTTCAATCATTTTAATTTTTTGAGTGATGGTACTACTTACCTCGACTTAAGGTAGTAGTCTGGTATCTAGCACCGTTTTTCACACTTTTTTTCAGGAACGTTTTTTTTGGGGAAAATAAAAATGAATCGTTCTGATTTTTTAATATGTTATTATTAACATCTAAAGGATATAAAAAAAAATTATTTTGAATCAATTAAACATTTTCTTATTATTATTATAATTAATGGAAGTTGGCGCTTAAAAAAAAAAGTGGGTGGCTGGCCCGGGTGATTTAGGCTCTTGAGGACATCAGAGATAAAAAATTGAAGTTGATTATTAATCTATAGATATGTCATTCTCGTCGGAACTAAAATTGTTAAAATATATTGAAAAATAACAAAATGGCGGACTTGGAAAAAAAAAGTCATGTTTTTGAAGCACAAAAGGGGTTGTAAAATGGAAAGTTAGGGGTGAAAAAAATGTATTTTAGTTCCGACGAGAACTACAGGTGTGTAGAATAACCAGTTAAAATTTCAGACCAATCGGTGGTATAGAAAAAAAGTTTTCACCTGGGCCGACCGGAAAAACGTTGTTTCGAGAAAAACGCGTGTAAAGTTTCAAGAATCGATTTTACCACACCGTGCAACCACGAGGCGCTCTCGAAAATTCATTATAACTCCGTTCGTATTTCGAATTTCGGTCTAAAATTTATACAGTATGTTCTCAACATATTGTACTTTCGAATTAACTAAAAAAAAAAAATTCGATTTTTCCAATTCTAAACACCAGACTACTACCTTAACATATAGGCTACTTTTTATTAACGGATTTCAAAATGGCGGCCAAAAATTGTAAATTTCAAGGGATTGCCGTGAAAATTGGTATTTTGGGGTTTTTATAGGTCCTCATTGCGAGTCTATGCTCGAAATTTGAAAATTCAAGATGGCGCATCCAATATGGCTGCAACAATTTTCGAACTTCAACGAATTCAATTGAAAATTAGTACTATGGGTATTTTAAGGCCACTAATTTCGTATCTACTACCATAGTTTCGAAATTCAAAATGGCGGACCCTATATGTTTGTTGGTTAATCACGCCTTAATACTTGGTTCGATCATTTTAATTTTTTGAGTGAAGGCACTATATACATACATATCTGGACTTAACATATCGCCTACTTTTTACTCACGGATTTCTAAACGGCGGACCCAAGATGGCGGCCAAAAATTGTAAATTTTAAGGGATTGCCATGAAAATTGGTATTTGGTTGTTTTTGGAAGTCCTGATTGCGAATCTCCTTTCAAAATTTGGAAATTCAAGATGGCGGATCCAATATGGCGATCAAACATTTTTGAACTTCAATAAATTCAATTGAAAATTAGTACTATGGTTATTTCGAGGCTACTAATTTCGAATCTACTATCAGAATTTGGAAATTCAAAATGGCCGACCTAATATGTGTGTTTGTTTTTTGCTTAATCACGCCTTAACGGTTGGTCCGATCATTTTCATTTTTTGAGCGAAGGCTCTACAAATTTCGGCTTAACATATAGGCTACTTTTTATTCACGGGTTTTAAAATGGCGGACCCAAGATGGCGGCCAGATATGGTAAATTTCAAGGGATTGCCGTGAAAATTGTTATTTAGGGATTTTTGGAGGTCCTGATTGCGAATCTATGCTCGAAATTTAGAAATTCAAGAAAGCGGATCCGATATGGCGACGAAGAATGTTCGAACTTCAACGAATTTAATTGAAAATAAGTATTATGTGTATTTTGAGGCCACTAATTTCGTATCTCCTTTCAAAATTTGGAAATTCAAAATAGCGGAACCAATATGACGACAACTATTTTTGGAATTCTACGAATTTAAGTCAGGCAGCAATGAAGTAGTAAAAAAAAATAATACCTTTATTTATTTATTTAACACCTAAGAATGAAAACATATAAGTACAGAATAGATCATTAGCCCTTCTGATATAGACAGTGGTAGCAAAATGAGTTTTGGACGGTTCTATACCACATCTACAGATTTTAGTAATACTTCTAAACTTCCTAATCTGGCTGTAGTACCAACATTTCAGAAGTATTTAACTAATTAGTATTTTTGATACACCTCTTAATAAAAACAAGGTAAAATGTTCTAAATAAGCTAAATAAACTTTCTATAAAAAGAAAATTCTCGAACGTTCCTTTTTCTTCACCACTCTAAAGGAACATGGAAGCAAAGAAATGTTTAAGCCAAATGCTGTTAATTTTTAGAAATATAAAAATAGCTGTAGAATATCATAGACTGAATATATTAGCAGTTAACATTTTGGGAATGTATTTGCCCTGTACCATGAATACAATATAGAATTAAAAGAAATACTTGAGACTTGATCACTGCCTAGATGTTCAGTGGAGAGGGCACTGCCTAAATACTTATAAAATGCGGTAACATCTTTACAAATATCAATATTCTGTATGCAGTTCACAAAATACACTTATACTCAGTGAAGCTGAAATGAAACGTAAGATAACAACAGAAAATTGACTAATTATGTAATCAATCGATGAATTAAAATTTGTATACTACTTTAAGCCTCTGAAGCAAAAAATAGAGAAATTTGAATCGGCGTACGTATAATAAAAGCTTAGAATTGCAATACTAAAAATAGCCATAAGTGGAAAATAATTTTTTGTACTATGAGCCAACAAATCACGTATTCGACGTTTGCGTCCACAATCAACGTTTTCATTGGGTAAAAAGGATAGGATCTCTAGCTTCAAAACAATGGAGGAGCAGAGCCATTGCAAGGAGAGCAAACAATGAAACTTGCCCAAACTCTAACTAACTTAATTTCACAAATTGGACGAGATTTTAATTAAATTTCAGGGGTGCACCTCCGATGGTTTTGCGTGTAATTAAATTGAACAGGTTTTCTGCAAGGAGTGGTCCATGGTAAACAAACAGAACGAAACTGGGAAGCCATTTATTATCGACATTAAGGAAGAAATAACCGTCAGCCAATTGCTACTGAATACTAACAGCCGGATAATTTAGGATTATTTGGTAGATTCGGGAAAATTAAAGGTAATAACGAATGACGAATTTAACAGTTTTCAGGGGAACTTACCCTTAACGAGGAGGCAACGTGCTGCTCATTGTTTTGGTCCAGTTCTTTTTAGAGCTTAAAAGATTAGAGGTAAAGATTGAATTACGTGCAAAAGTATGCAGAAGGCATTTTACGATTTTCAAAAATTGACGGTAAAGGTAAGTGTTATATTGGATACCTCGGAGGATTTTCGGAATATTTTGGAAGGTCACTTTAAAGCAGAAATAATTAAATCGCTTAAAGTAAACTCTGCTTAAAAAAGGCAAAATCAACTTTGCCAGGAGCAAGTGATTTCTCAGGCACATTGGAACAAATAAGCCCTCGGATTTTTGCCGACTCAATAAAATGTTTTGTTTGCTTTAATTCACTAAGAATACAAAGGGAAAACTCTCCACGGAAATTTATGTTTGTTACCTGTGTCAAAACGGTATCATGTGGCGAGGGATACATGCGAGGAGAGATGAAACAATGAGGGCGTCCTGGGCGGTGCCCCGAATCCCCGAATCCCCGCAGTACTCAGTCGTACGGCTGTGGGTGGGGCAATTATTTTACGTTTTAATTCCCAAAAAACAAACAATGTTTTTTGGTAAAAAAAAAAATTAAATTATTTTCTCGTGAATCCTGAGGAAATCATGATAATGATAATGATGATGATTCTCTCTGGGGTAAACATATTCTGATATAAAGATTCATAATGTTGTCGCTACAAACACAGGTTCAAGGTTTTAACTATATGAATTATCACCCATACATAATGTGTTATGAATGCGAAATGTGAGTTTGTGTATTTGCTTGTTTTTCCTTTACACCTCAACCGTTGTACCAATTGCTATACAATTTGGCATATTACATAGCATAGAAGCCTATAAAACACCTACATATTATATATATGCGAAACAGCAGCATCATATTGAAATTTATTTAATAATGCGTGTGGTGTCCCTTGTTTTCGACCACTTCAGCACATACAATACGTGGTATGGAATTTATTAATTTAATAGTAGTGTCCATTAGTACCTTCTTCTATTCGATTTTGATGGTTTCAAACAACAATTTTTGCTCTGGAACCACTTATAGAAGTCATACACGCTACTGTATGCAGGATGGTTATAGCCGTACAAGCAAACGCGACAGGCGTAACCGAGTTTCATAGAGCATATACACGTTAATTTTGATATTCGTCAGACTGTATGTACAGGTGAGGATAACTGATACAGTTTTATCACATACACGCTACTGTTTGCCTGCACAGTTCGACTGTACAGGTAAAACTGTGCAGGCAAAACCTAGCTTGTATGGCGTCGTACGGTTTAATTTTGTTTAACCATTTAACGCCAAAATGTGCTTATTTTCACTGTGGTTTCAGTTTCGTACTATTTAAAGAAAAAAGTAAAAAAGGATCTTGAAAACCATATTCAGTTCGTGAAATTTTTGGAAAAGAACATTTAAAATACTTAAAAAATGAAATTTTTAAAGAACGATTTTTTTTTGTAAATTGTAATTTTTACCATAATATCGTGTGTGTTTAAGGCGGCTTCTAAGGTCTCAAAAACTTATTTCCGACTTGCTTACTTTAATCAACGGTGACGAGCACGCATTAGTCTTACGATGGCCAATCGAAATAAAAAAAAATTTGACTTAAAATCAATAATTATTCAATGGCAACATTTTGAACTTAAGGTTTTTTCATAATTTTTACCAAAAAATTATAGGAGCATGAAGAAATTGCAGCGGAAAACTATCACTTTACAGAATTTTATAGATACAGAGCCCACTCAGTGATAGCTACGCCATTGGGGTTGAACACTCATTTCACATCCATTATGAATTCCTCAAAGTTACATCCAAAATTGTAAAATACAATTGGTGATTTAAGTCTAAAGCTTCCTATAAAGAATTTCAAAATTTAGCTCTCTAGCACACCATACGAAAAAATAGGCTGCGCCAGCTAAATAGACACCGTGGCAATTTTAGCAGAGTTCCGGTTTATTGCAACTAACCTTAAAATGAAAAAAATAATTAATTAATTAATTGTATTGCAGTAAAGTAATCAACGTCTAAACTGATTAAAATATTTATGTTTATCTTAACTAAAAATCAAAACATTTTTATTAAACGTGGTGATTAGCAAGAAGTAATAATATTGATTAATATATTCCATTTTTCAATTAAGTACTATTCTTAAAAAAGCGTTGAATTTTCCCAGTAATTTATGAGAATTATAATAAAAGTTTTCTCCTGTATGGGAAGTGATATAAATAATTTAAAATGCACCTACTAAAGCAAAATTTCACAAAAGTGATCTTTGAAATCGGAAAAGGATCTGTAAATTTTTACATAAAATAAACTTATGAAATCAGTTTGTTCAACGCATACACAGAGCAAATTTAAAATTTAAAATACCATAATAACCTACATTTAGTTTTCTTTCGAATGGCTACCAAATATTTGAAATCCGTGACAAGCGTTTGTTCGTTAAGGGGTTAGGGGTAGTCCAAGGCGTGAAAAATAGGCTAGTGTTTTTAATTTTTTTAAACAATATAATCATTTTTATTTGATATATTATACATACCAAGTACTTTACAGTATATTTAAAGTAAACTGAAAACATGAAAATTTGAAAACAAAATATTAATTCTGGACCAAGTTGTCTACTGCTGAACGGTCTTTTACAAATAGTGCTTTGCGGCGACCATCAGAACTTCTTGATGGCTTATCTAAAATCAATACAATAAAAAAAATTGTACGTTATTTGTAATAATTGTAATACTTTATCTAATGCCTCATCGAAGCTTTTGGTTTGTTCAAAGTGAGCAAAATGGCGACCTTTGAAAATATACTTTTGAATTTTAAGGAAAAATAGTGTATCTTTATTCGTTATAAAAAAAATAAAAAGTAGATATTGATTCAAAATAAAAATCCTTATTTCAGGCACTACTTATTTATTCCTAGAATATGTTATATAAATTTCATTTAGATACATCGTGTGGTTTTAAAATATAGTGGTCAGTCATCGTTTTTGAAAATGTAGTTTTGAGAAATACGCATCTAAAATTACACTCAATAGTAAAAAGATCCTATGTTTATTATGTAAGTGTTATATCTAAAAACTAATTATTGGATGCAACCAAAAATTTTCTTGAAAAGCTAACTATCTCAGACAAATGAATAATTCTTGTTGTCCAAGTGAAAAACTGGACTTAGAATCTAGAAGACCTAAGTTTGATCTTCAATTACTTTAAAATTATTTATTTGAAGCAATTTTTTTAATAATAAATACCAGTGTATTATCTTCAGAAATCAATTTTATAAAAAATAATTTTTATTGATTTGAATACAATTTTAGTTTTATAAAATTGTATTTGTTTATTTCTTTTTGTATTTTATGCAGTTTGATACCATTAACCAATATAATATATTTGTTTAAGTAATTTTTTTCTTTTTTCAATTTACTTAGATATGCTCACTACATGCGTTACACCTTCTGAGCAAAGTTTGAAGTGTGCTTGAATTAAATCTGCAACTGCAAGTGCAACTGCAACAGTTTGATTTTTACTGCGGGCACACACTTATGATATCATATCCGAAAATGTACAGATTTTCTCTTACAATTTGTTTTTGGAGATGAATTGTTTGCGGTTGAATATTGAAAATATGACTAAAATACAATAACGAAGTCTATACACATGGTATATCGGGAATGTTTGGACGCGTGTATGATGCATAATGATGTCTCTAAAATAACTCTTAGGAATTATACAATAAATTTACTTTTAATAACTTTAACTGAACAAATCATGCCCCTATATGTATTAATATGTATTATACATACATATGTACATAGCTATGTGTTTTTCTGTATCAATAGTACACGCGCTTGTTGAACGAACGCGGCATGTCTGATCGTAGTGTTTGTATCGTTCGTATAACGACTTGAAATTAACAGTGCTTCTAAAATAATTTTATCAATAACCTCGAAGCTTGCTGTAACATGGAACAGAGAAGCCTCCAACATGATGACACCAGGAGAAAAGGGTACTCCGTTGATGTAATTAATTTATTGATTTTCCATAAATAGCCTGAACGTGCTTCGTTCTATAGCAAAACTTTCTCTTGGTAGAAGAACTAAATAAAAATGACTTGACATTGCAGCGCACGAATGGATTTCCCCCAGGATTTTCTCCGCAACGAGATAAAGAAAATGCGAAGAGGAAAGGGAATTTTACTGTTTAACTTTCAGAAAATGGAAAAAAATCCCCAGAGCTGACATCTTTTGAGACAAGGCAGGGAGATGCGCAGCCTGGAGGTTATGCGGAGTCCTGTGTGGTGTGTGTACATCCATTCATACATATATGCATACAAACATACATACAAACATACATACATACCTAAACATACATATGTGTCCCGAATTAAAGCAGAATGTGCCGGCATATGCAAGTAATTCAATTTGATTTCGGCCTCGAGGATACTTGTCCTTTGTATGGATCAATCAGATATGCACTTATTTTAACTTAGATTTAAGGGACGTTGTTATTTAGGGATAAATCAGGGCACTAAAAGTGAAATCGGGCTCACGCAAATTTCGCCCCACCACTGCAATTGATGTTTCGCAGAAATGTAGAACGTTCGAACGAATCCATTTGGTGTAACGTTAAAAATAGTATCAATTTTGGTAATTTTGTTTGAAATGGATTTAATGGGAATTTTATGAGTACGAAATGTGTCGTTAAATGAGATATACCAAGTATTAATATGCACTTCCAACATAGTCCAGTCAAATGGTAGTTTAACCGTGCATTTTGGGCACGCATCAAGCATCTTTTTACCCGACTACGGCAAAGCCAAAGGAGGGTTACAATTTTAGCAGTCTACGTACTTATGTGGGTATGTTCATCTGTTCCCTAATATCTACTAAATTACTTATCGTATTTTGGCAAATAAGGTGTCATATGATGCGTCTTAATAGTCTGCGTGTCATAGGATATATGCCCGTCTCACTAAATACAATATGGCGTATTTTAAAAATAAATTTCACAGCTCTAAAAAATATTTAAGATAAGAGTATCGAGTTCGGTATTATAAATATTAAATATGGCCAACAATTCTCCGATTCTAAAGGAAGGCCTCAGACTACAGCTATTCAACTATCCAAGACCTTTGTAATTGAATCAGGTTGACCTTCCTCTATAATATTTTACTCTTGTTTTAAGCTTTTGCGTAGTCTAGTTTTAGTTTTAAAACTTTAATTTTATTTGAGATGCTTAGAAGGTTTGGCTTTGAGTTTATAATTCAGTTTTATGGGGTGCAATCCTCCATACTCGGCTGCCTTGTTGAAAAGATCTATTTTTGCGAATATGTTGAAAAATTTCTAATAATGTTCTTTTGTAGGTATAATACAACACAATTTTGTAGTACAGACATGTCAGGACCTTTTAAAATTTAAAGCGTTTGTAAGGCATGCCAAACGTATGCCTTCTCAGGAACAAATTAGGTCCAGAGTATGATAACTGATAATCTAATCTTAGCACCTTGATAGAGTGAGAGCCAGGGCCTGCCAGACATATGTACGTTAAAGTATAAAGGCTAGAAATTTGTGTGTGCATTCTCACTACAGTAGGTAAGAATGCTGGGGGGTTAGAAACTTTGACTAACGGTGCCTTAACCAGGTATCAGGTAATAAAGGTGCGTAGTTCACGAGCCATTCCGTCCCCCATGGAAATGGGCCATCGAACGGTTGTTGTAAAGGGCGTTTTACGGCATCGTTTCGTACGAAAACATGTGTACAAGTTGCTAGGTCTTTGTGTGTGAAAACCTGTTTCCGTCGTGACGCCGGAATATATGGACGATCTTTGGACGTTGATGTGTCACAGTATAGTCGTCTGAGTGAGTTAGGAAACATAATTCTCCTAAATTGCAAACATGTTGATGAGTGTAGAAGGTTTTGGAGCTCTAAGTCTTCTTCTTGTTCTTTCGCCAAGTCATCATAGTTGATGGGTGATGGCAAAGAAATAGCCTGCACTCTTGATAAGGTGTCTGCGACAATGTTTTTTTTTCCTGGAATATGCTGGATGTTGGTTTTGAATTGACCTATGAAGCTCAAATGTCTGAGTTGTCTTGGTGAAGATTTCTCAGGCTTTTGGCTAAAAGCAAAAGTAAGCGGCTTGTGGTCCGTATACAGAATAAATTGTCTGCCTTCCAGCAGATGCTGGAAATGTTTGACCGCAGAGTAAGCACCGAGAAGTTCTCGATCATATGCGCTGTACTTAGTCTGTTCTGGCGAGAGTTTTTGAGAAAAGAATCCCAATGGTTGCCATCCTTCAGATACTTTTTGTTGGACCAGTGCTCCCATAGCCGCGTCTGAAGCGTCTATCATCAGAGCTAGTGGAGCGCTTGCTGATGGATGTGCCAGAAGAGTTGAGTCTGCTAGTGTTTGTTTACACTGCTCAAAGCTGGTGGTCAACTCCGGTGTCCAAAGTATGCGGGTTTTGTCATTCTTTTTATTGCCAGAATAACACAAGGAACTTCCTAAGTTCTTGCACCGTCTCGGGCTTCTTGTATTCGATGATGGCCTTCATTTTTGATGGAAGCGGCCTGGTTCCCTCTTCAGATATGAGGTAACCCAGGAAGCTCACAGTTGTTGCCTCGAATGTGCACTTGGATGGCTTTATTGTTATTCCATACCTTCGAAAACGCTGAAACAGTTGCTCCAGATGTTCTCGGTGTTCTTCCAATGTGCTAGACGCAACAAGAAAATCGTCAATGTAAGGGAACACAAAGTCAAGTCCCCGAGTGACTTCGTGTATGAAACGCTGAAAAGTTTGTGCGGCATTGCACAAACCAAATGTCATAACCTGAAATTCAAAAAGTCCAAATGGAGTCGTAATAGCTGTCTTCGGGATGTCATCGGGTTCCATGGGTATTTGATGGTATGCTCTTGTCAGATCAATAGTGCTAAAGATCTTTTTTCCTTTTAGCTGATGGGAAAAATCCTGTATGTGAGGGATGGGGTAGCGATCTGGTACAGTGACCGCATTCAGTCTTCTGTAGTCGCCACATGGACGCCAGTCGCCGTTGCTCTTTTTGACCGTGTGGAGAGGACTGGCCCAACTGCTGCTTGATGCATGACAAATTCCCTGATCAAGCATGTATTGGAACTCCTTCTTTGCGATTTGGAGCTGTTGCTGTGATAGTTTTCTTGGCCTGGCATGAACTGGTGGTCCTTTCTTCTGAATGTGGTGTGTTACATTATGCTTGATCTGAGTTACTGTATTTCGCCTGGTGATATCTTCGTATTTCTTTAACAGTGGATATAATAATGCGTTGATAGTGCTGAGCTGTATATGCACTATCAGAAAGTGTCGCATCGCAGCCTGTTGCTTTCATTTTTGTTGCGCTATCCACTAGTCGATTGTTTTTTACGTCAACCATTAGGTTAAAGTGCGCCAGGAAGTCTGAACCGATTATGGGCTCGGTGACACGAGCGATGATAAAAGGCCAGTTGAAGTTCCTTCGTAAACCCAGGTTGAGTTGCACCAGTCGCTGCCCGTATGTCGGAATCTCAGTTCTATTGGCTGCGTAGAGTAGACGAGTTGCAGGCTGTCTTCGTTTTTCTTCAAATGTTGGTGGAATTACTGACACCTCAGCTCCGGTGTCAATGAGACATCTTTTATTTGAAGACTTCTCTGTAAGGTATATGTAGACGACTGATCTTAGATGCGGGGTAGCTAGTCGTCCATTGCGGCCCGCGGTTTATTTTTCCTGGTACTTGCAAGGTTGTTGACAACGTTTAGCTGCCTTGCCAAACTTCCGATGATACCAGCAACATGGCTGGTTGGTGGATGCCTCCCGTAACGCTGCTGGGGAATGACCTCTGTTGTTGTGCCAACTAGAGTTGCGTTATCGTGATGAACTTCGCCGTCTGTCCTGTTTCAGCTGCCCAATTTCAGTCCTCAGAGCAGCTATTTGCTGCTGAAGTATAGCAATGGAAGGTTCTGGTAATGTAGAGGTAGACAAAACATCCGAGGATGACATTGTTTCAGATATTTTATCGGCCATCAGTGCCAGCTGACTAATTTCTTGGCTAGCGTTTACCGCCAAGATAGCCTGAACCTGCTGGGGAAGTCGCTGGAGCCACAGGGTGCGCCAAACGTCAGAAGTGATGCCATCAGATGCGAGCTCTTTCATCTGGTTAAGAAGTTGTGTTGGTTGTCTGCCATCTAGTGAAACCTGACTGAGAAGCTTCCGTAGTCGCCTCTGCTCGGAATCCTGGTATGCCAGCAGAAGTTGTTTTTTGAGAGTCTCGTACTTCTCAGTTGCCGGCGGTTTCCGGATGACATCTCGGACCTCCGTGAGGATGTTCGCGTCCAAATTGCCAACCAAAGTGAAGTATTTGGTCTCATCCTGGGATATTCCACTAGTGTGGAATTGGGCTTCCAGTTGTAGAAACCACAGATCCGGATTTTGCTTCCAGAAATGTGGGACTCGTATGCCCACTCTTCTAATTCCTTCGGGTAGCAGAACGTCTCTGGGTGCATCTGGCGGTGGCCTGTCGTCATTGGGCTGCATTCCTATAGGACTTCTACCACAGCTGCTGGCTGTGTGTTGCTGGCTAAGAGGTACCTTACCACTGGTGGGGGGTACCTGCTTAACAATTCCCTCGTCGGGGTCACCACTTTGGAATTAAATTAGACTAGTAATTATTTTCCTTTTATTTTGAGTGTGACTCGGGAATTGGTTACAAAAATTTTTGAGTTGTATATAAATCAATCTTACAAATCCGATGTGTGACTTATATTGAATGAAAATAATAACGAACTTATTTGTCAAGTGTTGCCACAGACCAAAATAGATCTGTATATCCTATTAATTAGAAATATACGTAAGTAGCATCAGGTTTTCCTGATTAAAACAACGTTCCGAATGTTAAAAATACTAGAATTCGATTTTCTAGATTACAACTGGACCGTAACAGAATAACCATATTCTAAAAAATATTTAATGTAAGTTTATTAAACAGTTAATTTTTAAATAAATTTATTTAATATAGCAAAACTCAATTTATTAAAGATTTATTTTAAATCTTAGCAAAAATATATTTCTGATCAAGAAAACCTTTTTAGTTCCGCAAAATGTATTCCTGATTAGATGATTCTGATTAGATCCTCAGTATTCATCTGCTTTACATGCCTGTAACATTATCCTCATCGGGCATACCCGACCTGGTCCTGATTATGTTCTGGCAAATTTTTCTAGTCGAGATGCTGTAGGTGTAACCCCGCAATACTCAATAGTTTAATTATGCGCCTGATTTCAATTACCTAATTACCTGAAATTTCCTTGACTTGATTACTTAAATTCTCTGACTTTTCCCGGTTTTGTCGGCAATTTTAAAACCATTTGAATTGACAGTTTTTTACCTTATTTTATAAAGTATAGTTTTGAAATTAGAAGAACGGATAAAAATTTTTCGAACTCGTAAAACATATGCAAGTATTATACAAATATGAATTTTTATTACAAGTTTAATATCTAAAAATATTCGTACAATATTCAATGCTTTAAGAAATCTAATAAATATGTGAGAACTAAGATACATATTTCTCAATTTAAGAACATACTTGGGCTGTTTTAATTTCTAGCAGAAAACGAAAACTTTCTCCTTTGAATTAAGCGACCTGCTGATGCTGAGAAAATTTTCGCCAACTATATCAATATCTGAAAAATCAAAATACCCGTTTTGGCTTGAATGAAAATCAAATGATAATTTAAAATAAAGTGCGATGATTGGGAAGAGTGTGAATCAAATTCTCGTTATATCTTACTTTGGTAACTTCAAAATTGCCGAAGTTGGATCCCCTGTAACCACAAATTCCTGTGCGAAAACTCCAAAACATAAGTAATTTTCTTGAACCAATATCAATATTCCAAAATTTTAGTTTTTCGATTAATCTAAAGACGATAAGTAATTTTCGAAAAATGCTTTTTGCAAGTTGGAAAAAAATACACTAAAGAAAAAAGTAGCGCTTGAGGTAATATATATTACACTGTTTATATACATATGTATAACAAATCCTCGAGAAGAGCGTCTAAGTACAGAAATCAGAGGAGGTAAGCAGCACTTTAGCTTTAGTAGAAAAGTTACAGGAGAACATAAAGTAAGGTATGCAAAAGAATATTAAACAAATAAAGATGTGTCTGAATGTATCTCCAATACTTTAAACTTAATAAACTCAAAAATATTTACTCAATCAACTACAAAAGGCAGTTACTTTTTTAAGTAGGTACTACCGGCTGAAAATGAATCCATCCATTTTAGCATTGAAGTAAGAAACCCTCCATAACATTCCTTCTTTGTTCGGACTATTCTTAACAATTTTTCCTTCTTAATATTAAATAACAACAAAAACAAAAGCCTTCCTGATGATGATAGGCTGTTGTTTTTTTTAAATGGATGCCAAGAGAGAGCACGCTTCTTTATCTTGGGAGTTGAGGAAGTACTCAAACAAAACTTTTTGGAAAGAAAGCCGTCGTCTGTTCGAGCTTAAAATATTTAGTAATTTACTCGAAGATGAACCCCTTAAAAAACTCTGTCCGAAGGGTTGAAATTGTTTTCCATTTTTTTCTTGAACAATGAAAATTAATGACAATTAAGGTGGAAAGACGTAAGGATGTTATAAAATTGAAGTTGATCAATTGAGTCAATGAAATTGTTTTTGGTATCTGTTGGACTGCACTTTTTAATTAGATTCAATATTTGCTACTAATTGTCTTAGAATTTAATTTTAAACTGTACTTACATATATTAGGCTATCAAATTTGTTAACAAAGTGCTGGTTGACATGTACGTACGTACGTATGTTTCGTTTATGCGATTCTTTAGGAGTAAATTTAAGGCGAGGTTCTTCAGCTTTCGCTTCAAAATTAGACGTATTTGAAAATTGTTTTTTTCTGTACTTAGAAATAAGATATCAAAAAGCGGTTTTTTGTTCTTAATTTATTGATCAATAAACATTCAAAAACTATTGTTTATAAAAAAAAAAAAAAAAAAAATGGCGGCTTCCGACAGACATCCGCAAAGCCCTTTCACGCCGCACATACCCTCACGCGGTACACTCTCCTGGCTCGTACATTTATCTAAAACAAAAAAAGTAAAGAAATTTATTTAAAGTAACACATTATTAGTCAGTGGCCGGCAATGTGTTACTTTAAATAAATTTCTTTACTTTTTTTGTTTTAGATAAATGTACGAGCCAGGAGAGTGTACCGCGTGAGGGTATGCGCGGCGTGAAAGGGCTTTGCGGATGTCTGTCGGAAGCCGCCATTTTTTTTTTTTTTTTTTTTTATAAACAATAGTTTTTGAATGTTTATTGATCAATAAATTAAGAACAAAAAACCGCTTTTTGATATCTTATTTCTAAGTACAGAAAAAAACAATTTTCAAATACGTCTAATTTTGAAGCGAAAGCTGAAGAACCTCGCCTTAATGGAGTTTACCATGGTGTTTGAATGGATAAGTTACTGTTACCATTTCGGACATACAAGTTCCATTTTCTGTAAATGTTTTAAATTCATGAATAAAAATAACCACACGAAAACTATTTTTATTGCTTTCTAGTTCAGATTAGATATTTTCACCTTTTGAATTTTTATATGAAAGGAGCTACAAAATTGTGGGCGTTAAAAGAACTCCAAAAAACCGGCCAAGTGCGAATTGGATTCGCGCACTGAGGGTTTCGTGCCTTGGAAGGAACCGTATAAAGTTATTTATTATAGTTATATTCATCGACCACCTCAAAAGTAATAAGCCCTAGGATTTATTAAATGATACTTTATGAATATTTATAGGTATAATTACATAGTACGCAATAAAGTTAATTTTTGGAACCTTGTAATGTGCAATTTTCGCGACCCTACAGTGAAGTGTCCTGGCCTGATCATAAGTCTCGGTCGGCCGGGAAATCACCGAAGAAAACTCAACAAACAACCAAACAAAAAAATTTATATTTCCGTGGGGTCATCCTAGCGGACGCGCTGAAGGTGGCTCGACGCACATCTAGTTGGCTGGCACGTGCTTAGCTCGTCGGCATGGGGCGGGGATCTTGAGCCTACCGAGCGGCGTCCTAATTAAATCAACGTGCACCTAGATAAAAAAAAATTTAACGCCAGGACAGGGGATGCATCTACTAATTGGTCCAGATGTCCGTGTAGGACAGGACCCGAAAAGGGGGACTCTCACCAAGAGTCTGGAGGAGACACATGAACAAGGCTAGAAAAAAAAGATGATTCCCCATCGCTGGTCCCTTGTTCATTTACTAACCCACCCAAAATTGTCCAAGCCCCCTTGAGGCTTGGCAACCCTACCTAGGGAGAGGAGAGGGTGGAGACCGTCAGTCGTCAGCAACTTAAACACGCATGTTAGTAATCAATTCATTGTTCACAATATATTAAAGATCAAATTCATACATATATGAAAGACTCTTAAAGGTAGGCGCTAAAGATAACAAAAAAAAACAATTCAAAAAAAATTGAGTTCAAAAAAAAATTAAAAATTGCGTTTTCCCCCCTTTTTTTTTTTTTGTACTAAACAATATGAGGGTAGCCGATTGATGGTAAGAGGGGTAAGTGATGCAAATTCAAATTAACTGACCCCCGACTAATTTATCGACCGATTACGGTCGAGCATAGGTCTTGCAAAATTTGTAGGTCTGGCGGTAAAAATACACTCGCGAAAATCAATTAACTTCGACAAATTGAATCTATAAATAAGGCGGAGGAATGAGGGCAGATCAAATCCCTGAGCTGAGGGTACCACGCTCAATTAAGCAAAGAATATACAAAAAATCACACCCACTTCCGTCAATGTCCCGAATAATATAAAAACTTTGAGTAATTGCTTCACATACCTGGTTTTTCCGTTGCTGAATCCGCTGCCGATCGATCGCCACTGGATTCCTGCGGAACTTGTAAAACTCTAGAAGGAGAATTCTTTTTTTTTCTTTTTTTTTTTTGAAACGGAAGAAGTGAATATGAGAGGGGTATATTAACTGGGGAAGATCCCAAAATAGAAAGAAGTAGCTATTCAGCACTGAGCGGGATGTGCTCTGCTAGCACCCCATGTACAGGCTGTATGGAAATTAGAAGCTACGTATTTAATCTGAATGTCGGATAAAAAAAGGGGTCAGCGCCTGGAGGCGGTTGGGGCTTAACTAAGTAAAGAGGAAATGGGGTTAGGGAACACTGAACCGTTATGGAACGGTCCCTATGTTGAACGGCGGGGATGTCCTTCGGCGAAAGCGTAGGGGGGTGCTCCCACGGAGAAATGTCGGCTGATTGTAGCGGCAAGGCTAGGGGTGATGCTCCCGCGGTGAGATAATCCGTTGCTGGTGCAGCTGCTGGAACTTGCTGAATCTCGCTGAGACTTTGGCTGAATTTCCGGCGGAATTCACGCTGGAACTTGCTGAATTTCGCTGGGACTTCGCTGACACGACGTGCTGATGGTGACAGGACAGCTGATACAGCTCGGGGGGGGCTCAACTGCTCCCTGGACTGGTGCTGGTAGATAATCCACTGAATGTGGAGGAGATTTATACTCCCGGAAAACAAATTTGCGGCGGGGGCCCGGTACCGTGAGTGGAGAATTTACGGGGCCCTCCGCTCCGACCTGGGCAGCGCTTTGCCCTTGCCCTGTGGCTTCTTCGGCTGCGCAAGCTGTGCTCCTTCTTAACTTGCGCCGGGGATTCCCGGTAGCGTTACTACCGCAGGATGACTTCTGCGATGGAGATTGGGGGAGTGAAAAGGGGGTGCACCAACGGATCACGCTACTCACCTGTTACTCCCTGTCCCGTGTGGCTGATTCCCTGGGGGCACTTTAACGGCGTGCCCGTGGCACTGCAATTTCACTTGCACTTATAGAGAGTGATTACTTTTTTCGTCGCACGTCCGACTCTGACGGGAGCTCGCCGGGAAGTGGCAACATGGCGGCCACCAGCTCGTTCGCACATTCGGCATGCGGAGGAGCTACTCAATTGTTAGTTTCTGTGTGGATGGAGCCTGAGGCTCGGGTTTCAAGTTGGACGTTTACGAATTGCCGGCTAAGGCACGGGTTCATCACAACCTCTTAACTAAGTTTGTTTGTAAAGGATTCTTGCTAATTTCTGAAAAACTGTGCTAGTTAGACACGTCGTTTTTTTTCTTGTAATATTTACAAAAACCTTTATCAACTCTAATTATCTCAGATTTTTCGCTTTGCAAACTTCGGATATAAGGAGGGAGGATAGTATTGTTTTTAGACATTTTACATTATAAGTTGAAAAATATGCGGCATAAAAGAAAATAAATAAATGAATGAATGTTTTAGAATGTAAAAATGAAGCCCTTTCATTTGATACCCCACTTGACCTAGTAGCCCGCACTTTACAATTTTGACCTCCATTTCGGCCCCAATTGCATTGAAAATTAAAATATGTAGTTTTTAATTTCTGTCCATTGCAATAAAGATAGGCAAGCATTATATAAAACTATTCCAAATTTCAAGTCGATAGCATTAGTAGTTGCTGAAATAGGGAACTGTGACGGACGGAAAGACAGACAGACAGACAGGCGAAAGAAGTCGCACCATAAGGGATCCTTTTTATTATTTTAGTATGTAACCCTAAAAAGGATGAAATCCATATAAGAAAAACATAATTTCGTTTATATACATATGTCCATATTTAGTTTATATACCTTATTTATTTAATTTTTAATTTTTGCAACATCTTATACCTATCGAGTAGATATAAAGTTCTCGACCCCAAAGGATTAATTCTAAGATTGCAGTGGAATCGGATGCACATCATTTGTAATTTCTGGTCTACGGATAAATTACATATAATACAATAAAACTTTACCATGGGATAACTGACGGCCATTTACAGAATTACCGAGTTACAGCCCACTTAATCCCAATACCAATATATGTTAATCTTCCTTACCTGGCTTACGATGATATAAAGTTATTTTGTCGATTGCTTCTTCCCAGATAGGTACAAATACATAAGGGCATCCTTCCGAAGTGGAGGTCAGCTGTTGTATGTAGATGGGAAACATATCAAGTTTATCGAAATATCCACATCAAAACTAAGTTTCCTGGCAGATTTCCCAGCTTACCCCCTAAGGCAATTATACATACAATCCGATTAACTCTGCCACCGAATTATTAAAATTGAATTTAAACCAGGTAAGTGGCCGTCTATTAATATCCGTTTCAGTTAGAGCTCCTGCAACAGCTTTATAATTCTGAAACTTGACTTAATGGCTCTTTTAGAGTCTTCAAGTTAAATCTAATTACCCCTTCTTGGTGGCACTTCTGAAGCAGCATATTCCATTGAATGTAAGAATGTTTCAAGTTATCCAATTTCGTGGAAAACTACTCACAGGAGGAAATTAGGCATGCATTCTTTGTCCATTTTACCTACTTGGCCATGGCGATAGCGATAGTGAAAGAGCTAACAAGGTTACAAGAGCTCTTGCTGAAAAATGGGGCTCCTTCTCGTCTTGTTAAGCCTTGAGAGTTTTGCCATTTTCGTTTGTTTGCCAACAGTCCTGGCATAGTGACTGGCGACTTTGGAGCTGTAAAAGGACTGAACAATACTTCAGATCTTCAGTAATAGGCTTGTTTGTTTGGCAAATGATTTTTTAAACGGAAAGGTCCTAGGATGTGAAGTTCTTGGAATAACTCGACTTTAAACCTTTTGGAACTGAATTTATAATATGTAATTTTTTTATTTTTTATTTGCATCGCCGATGTCTTTTTTTTTAATTTAAAAGATTGGGGAGGCTCGTAAAAATTGGCGCATAGCAAGTTAAGTATTTATTTACTTTTTAGGGACACTATTTATATTAAATATATTTAATACATGATTACATTTGGGTTTACAAAGATCTTACTATGAATGAAGGACATCTTAAACCGTTTTCAATTTCGATGTACTTGCATTTTTTACTAATTTTCGGACCTTACTTGCCCTGGACATTTTTCCGCGCTTACAATGAACTGGTTTACATTTTTATCGATCACAATATATACGACATTTTTCGAAGAACATTTAGTGGGAAAAATTGATTAAAGTGCAAGTGCATGTGAATTTAAAAACGGCTTTGAGTGTCATGAATGAGACACTAGACTTTAGATACATAGGTATGTGTGCAAATTATGTTCGCATTCCTAAAGTCCATCATATCATGTACTTTATGTACAATTGTATTATATATGTATATTTTATTTGCAAGCCGTGTACTTATACAAGTTTTTATCATTTAAAAAATAAATTAGTCACTTTCTGTCAAATATAATTATGAAAGTCGTAAAGAAATGACTATAAACATTTGTTTTTTAAAATTATTAAACGAGATAAGATCACAAAATTTTGAATCGAACAAATAGGTAAGTAAAGGTTCGAATTTTTCTGCTCTGCATATTTCCATTCGTTAAAAAAACTTCAACTTCAAAACTTAAAATTGTTTTAATTCGGAGGATAAACTGAAGTTATGCTCCTCTTATTTTGAAAACTTTTTCATTCTTGTGTTTCAGAAGAACTAATCAGTAGTTTTGGTGTGGTGTGTGCAGTTTAAGGATCTCGATATAACTTTCGATAATAAGTTGATATTTGATGCTCACATCGACGATATTACAAAGAGATCCTTTAGACTAGCTGGGTTTATTTTGCGTACCTCGACATACCTGCGGAACCTTTACACAGTCAGGCTTTTATTTCTAACACTTGTTAGAAGTATCCTGGAATTCAGTTCATCTGTTTCGTAACCTTACCACCAAACTAAAATGGATAAAATTGAATATGTTTAAAGGAAGTTTACCCGCTGCTTGAAAGATTCAGGAAATCTTATGTACGTCCCTTATCCTGATAGTGTATCTATAATCTATTCTCTACCTGTCTAAACTTGTTGGTAGAATACTGTGAACAAGTGCGTCTTTTACTGTGTATACATATGTCGTAGAATATTTTTAGTCTCGGCTGATCCGCATACAAAGGAACCATGGCAGATTTCAATGTGGTTCTTTTCTTTCAACTGTCCGTTTAGTGTCTTTAAACAAACTATTATTGATAGACTCAACTTAACATTTTAATAGTCTTTTTGTCGTTTCTGTGTTTTTTTTTCCATTTTGCAATTGAGAATTATTGTTATTTCTGCACAGGGCTATCATTGTAAATACATAAATAAATAAATGAATAAATCTTGTCTGTCTTTTGCTAGTGTTTGTATACCATATCCGTTCTGAAAAGAAGAAACGCAAAAAAATATGGTAAATGAAACCTTCTGTGTTTGAGTCGAACTCGCACTTTACCGCTGATTTTGTATTATAGTATTATTGAAGTGAAGCTTCTTTTAAACCAATGTAGGACTAACTTTTAAGAATGCAACAATAGCTTTTGAAATAATGAAATATCGAAGTCTGGCACTGAGCGTTACTAATGAATGAGTAATAATTGTTATGATACCTACTTACTTACTCCGGGGGTAAGTTCGGAGATTATTAATTGTGTTTTTTAATAACTACTGTTTTATTTGTTGAACCTTGTAAATATAAAAGCAACTAACAACAACTGATCACTTTTATGACCTATAGAGAACTACATACATTTTTTAATTTTGCAAACATACATTCCAATGTCCAATAATGGGTAAACTAAGGAATTAGGATGTGCTTCCAATTTGGTAGTTTATTTGAATACAGGAGAGCTCAGCAACGACAATTTGGATCTGAAGGCCCTTGAGGACGTTTGATTCTTGATGTACCTTCAGCTTGAGCTCTCTCGATCATATTTATGTTACTTGAACTGGCCCGTGACCATAGCTGGCAACCATATGTTCAAAGAGGCTTTATAATTGCCTTGAATAACAAGGCCTTAGAATCAAGGATCAGCTTAAAGTGTTTTCCGAGGATCCAGTACATAAATATGTAGTTTTGCTTTTTAGTTTTACTTGTTCACAATTATCTGGTATATGTTTTTTCCATGTTAGCCTTCTATCTAGATAAAAACCTAGGTATTTGACATCATCTGACATTATTAATCGATTACATTTTTACTTACTCGTGCAGTACTCTGATATTAGGTACATATAGATAGATATTATGAAGAAAAACATAAACTTAATAAAGTTTTAAAATATCAAACTACAATTATCATGTTATCATTTCTTCATTATAATTGAACAAACTTTTGTTAGACCTTCCCCCGCATATAACAAGTAAGAACTTGTGTTTATTATAATTTGAAAACCGATTTTCCTTGCTCTGTTTTTGTTCTAAGTATATGTGTTTCCTTTTTTCATTTAATTAGAGTTGTGTCCGAAATACGTCTTGTCTGACAGTACAGGACCTTTCCCTCGAGCGTTCAGTGTATATCTTTCCTAATCAGAAAATCGTTGTACCCAATAGCTGAGATGAATCAATATACAAAAAGTGCGTTCAGTTCGTCTGTCGTATTGATTTATTTCGCTCCCACGTCTCAGATCCGGCGAGTCGACATTTTGCCAAGTCCTTTTATTTCGGAATAATTTAGAGCCTGTGCCTCCCGGAGTCTTTTCCTGTTCTTTTCTACCTTTCCATCATGTCGGGTGCAGGTCACACGAACATAGTGAACGAGAACCACCTCATCATGGAATTTTCAATCTGCAAAGCGCGAAGGGTATTTATTTGCGCATAGAAAAAAACATAAAAAGTTTTTTCGTCTTAAATTTTCTTCTTCTGCTGTTGACCCCATCTCCGGCCGTCGCCTATTCAAAAAGGAAAGTAAATAAAATGCTGGGGAAAGATTGGGAGCGGTGGTGGTCTGAGTTGAGCCATGAACAACAAGGATAAGTATTCCCTGATTATGGGAGTTTGTGTGGGTGGGAAACATCCGGGAAAAACGTGCTCCTTGGCTGGGACATGGGACATGATTTGTATATATGTAAGTGCGCCAGGATTTTTATCCCGACTATCTATGTCAAGGTTATGTCGTGTCGTGCATGCCTCAGAGTCGAGTCAGTTGCTATTCCGTGGATTCTTCTGAAATTCAGTTCCGAAATTCTCTTCAGTAATCTGATCAATGGTACTCCGCTCTGATTTGCCTACTGGTAAAAGGCCATCGCTCAGGTTTTTAAGTATTATTCACAGGGCCATATTTTTTGAATGTTTTAAAGGTACTGAGATGGTATGATTGTTTGTTTTTTCTTATAGGATCGAGATGCTGCCGTAGCAACAGGAGATGGATAGCGTCAAAAATATACATTTTTGGTAAAAACATTTACGATGAGAAGATATGTATGTATTTAAAGGAAGATGAATTTTTTAAGAACTTCTCATCAAGTTTGTTATTTTGCAGCAATGTAATAAATTCGTTTTTTTTTCTTTTTCGTTCGGGTCATCTATAAATTACGTCACGTAAATTCAGCGGCTCTTATGCCCCTCCCTCTATGTCACAGTTTTTCACATTCGGATGACCCCCTCCTCCTCCATGTGACTTCACATCATCTTGCATATGTGTAAGAAAATTATAGAATAGGTATTCGATTTTCCACAAGACTGTATATTTTCACATCCCGCTCAAATTAACTTGCTTGTAATTGAGGAGTGTCTGTTCAAAAGGAGCTATTTACACTTTTGGTCATTCAAAGTTTTATTTACTAATTCCACTTTTAATCTAAGATCCTACAAAAATCCGTCATTACTTTTGATTAAAAGTGCCTAGTTTCTTACTAATTTTTATTGTCCCAATCAAAGGTGCTATTTCCACTGCAAGGAGAGCAATTTCTATTGGCTTTGAACATTTTTCATAAAAAATTGGAAAATTTAGAAAATGTTCATATCGAAAAAGAAGTTTTGTTTTCTGAACACTTTTGTATGTGTTACCTGTTATTGGATTTATCTTTTATTTACTTACATATCCTAAGCGTAATTTGTGCAAATACTGATCAAAAGGGTGCTATTTCCATGGAAATTGCAAAATGTCTGATCAAAAGATGCTATTTCCATTTTTGATTGTTTATTATTTTATTTGTTAATAATGGTACTGAAAATTAAATTAGCTGTACAAAAAAGTATCGCCTTCATAAATAATGTTATTGAAAAAAAAAAAAAAACACTCACGCATATAAAAAGTGACCACTAAACGTTTTTATCGGTTTTTGTAGAGTTTGTTTATGGTGTAAATAGCTTCTTTTGAACAGACACTCCTCAATTAATATCATGCCATACTGAAAAAATTAAATTAGCCAGTTTCAAATTCATTTCGTTGAGATCCACTTTGTACAATTAATACAAATTTTAGTTTTTTTCCCATCTTGAAAGCATATTTATTTAATTTATATTAAGTCCAAGTGGGTATTATAGTCTAGAGGAGTAAATTAGACATGTTTTAGGGCTGAATAACAAGAAAATAAATAATATTTGTACAATATATTTTTTTACTGTTTCTTTATTAATATTTAAAGAACTTATAAAAACATTTACAAAAAATGAAAATTCAAAGATTTATGAAGTTATATATTAGTTTATAAAAATAGGCGTCTTGTTGTGGTGGACCCGATTTTAAAACCCTCGTATCTCCTCTGAAAGAAAAATTAAAACACGTTTTTTATTTAGGAAGAATGTCATAGGTATAGGCACCAAAATAAAATATTTTAATTATTTTTTAAATAGTATACCTAATAATAATAATTTAGCAAATTCTAAGGTAGAGACTATAAAGCAACATACATTATATATTATATATTGAAGGTACTAAAATTAATCGGTGAAATAGCACTTGAGATATTTGGAGAAAGTTGTTTTGAGAAAAACGTGTTTAGAGTAGAGGGCAATGTAATCAAATTGTTATTTTTCGTGGAAAATGTAATTTAAAGAAAGTAATTTTGTTTTTAAATATCTTTTTTTTCAGAAATCTTTATTTAAAAATACCAAGGATATACTTTAGTTATCAAAAGAAAGGAATGTACGTATATGTACATATCTACCCCGCAAGTGCTTAACAATACTTAGCAATTTCAGTAAAACTAAAGGATAAGCAAATAAAAAGCTTGTACGTAAATTTTGAAACATCTTAAAAATTCGTTCAAATCTAAAACTATAGTTTTCCAAAAGTACATATGTATCTCTATTTTAAGACTAATGCTGAGCATAACCACCACGTGCTTTCTGCAAATTTCTGGGACGATGCGGAAGGCTTTCTAACAACTTCCTACAATATTCTGGGGCAATTCCGTAACTTTCTTCTTTTACTGCATTACTAAGTCCTTTATATTATTTGGCTTTCTTACATTGACTTTAGTTTTAAAATGATCTTAAAGATTTTCCATCGAGGATAAGTATGAGCTTTGAGGAGGCCATTTGAGAACGTTGATCTTGTATTT
This sequence comes from Eutolmus rufibarbis, assembly GCA_963920795.1. Lineage (NCBI taxonomy): Eukaryota > Metazoa > Arthropoda > Insecta > Diptera > Asilidae > Eutolmus > Eutolmus rufibarbis. The sequence continues at coordinate 29,861,097 of OY987206.1, read as the reverse complement.
TTATACCTTTTCGCCGTGTGGATGGGAGCATTGTCGTGTTGGAATATAAAATTCCTTTGGATCAAACGATTTTCCTGCTACTTAAGGCTTTTTTTAAGCACATCTAGGTACATATTAGAGGTCATAGTTCCCTCAATTGTTATTATATTTCCAATGTCACTCGCTGCTATACACTCTCATATCATAATTCCCCTTTTCTGGCCTTTGAAAGTTAGATTTGTGCACGTATAGTATATGAATGTATATACATATATACGAATAACCGATTTATTATCGTTACGAACAGAAACTATAGGTGCGAAAATGTAATTTGTAGATGGATGGGCTTTACTATCAACTTTAATATTTCGAGTGCGGGGAATTATGAACTTCCTTATACAATGGGCATTGCGAATATCATTTAAGATTTATTAGTTGAAATATCGAAATAAATTCAGGACCGAATACAACTTGTTTAAAGTCGAACAAAATAAACAATTTTAATGAGGAAAGCCTTCACACGTTCACACACTTTAATTTTGTTTTTGTTTAAGTAATCAACAATAGAACAATAAGCGCCATTGTTGGTTGAGCTTGGTAAGCTTTGGTGAAAAAAAAGTTCTGCTGAAGCCAATGTTAATGTAAACACGTTTGGAGGCCGAGTAGGTTGAATAAATACAGCAACGAAGCTGGCACGTGTTTCTCAAATCATGTTTTTGTCATAAAATGAGATTATTGTTTTGAAGCGTTTTCCTGATTAATGATATTAATAAAACCATACACATTTACTAAATCTGATAAAAATATGTTGCCGTGCGTAAAATATAAATATCACTTCCACGTCATATACACCTCGTATTTGTATTGGTAAAATATTTGCCAGATTAGCAAAATACTTGTATACATAATACTTTATGCTATATTTAAAGTATTTTTTATTCTTTCTACAGATTTTTAGAACATAGAAGAAATTTTTCTTTAGAAGTGTGTACTTACTCGACAAAGTGTTGCGCTATTTATGTAATTATTATTGTTATTTTAAGTTAGGGGCAAAAATTATGCTGAAGGACAAATTTAACTTTCTCCAATTTCTGAACAATAATTTATACGGCCCTTCAAGTCTAAATCAGAACGCACGATTTTCTATCATATTATCCCAGAATTATTTTACAAAATCCCAACTAATTAAATTATTTCCAAGAAGCTTTGATTGTGATACTAAAATACATATATTAAAAGAAATTCACAACTGAATGAACATCCGACCAAATACCAGTGAAAAGTTAGCTACCAACATTCAGTCACACGCACCAAAAAGGATCCCAACCCGAAGCTATTTTTAATATGAAAGTCTCAGCTAAAACTGTGGTTGCCCCGAATATTTAATTGCAGGATGTACCACAAGGATTATATGCTGATCATCCCAGAAGCACTGTGTATATTCCAACAGAGTTCTACATATTTCATATTCTGCGTATAACAAAATACCAAGTATGAAACGCTCTAGGCCACACCTTTGTTGGATATTTCACTTTTGAACAGAACTCACTTGCCCGAAAATTTTGGCGCAAGTTTGAAAGAAGACATTTTAATGGAAAGTTCATAACTTGCCAGCTCTAAAAATCCTGAATCAAGTAGTTCCTCGAGGAACCGGATGCGGTTGAGAATTAGAAACACTCCTGGGCCACGAGCGGAATATTCAGTGGCTTTAATTACTTGTAAGAAGCTTTACTTTGTTTCAGAATGATGACCCTTTGGGCTGTTTGTTGTTTTAAAGAGGAAAAGTTCAAACGTTTTCTTTTACAAATGTTGAAGATATCAATAATCCTTAATTTTAATTTCATTGTAATTATAATATCTACTATCCTAAAAGGTATCTTTAAAGGAAAAACGAATTAATATTATAATGTTTTTATGGTTGCATTCATATACTATACACTTTTAAGTTTTGTCGACGTTCTTTTAATGTCAACCAGTATCAATTCTATTACAGCAATTAAATCTAGCAGACTGTTTTTCTATCCAGAACCGTTTCAAAACATCTGCGTCATTGAGCCTTTAAAAATGGATATTAACAAATTTTTAGCACGCTATAAAGAGAAATTATTGTAATCACCCAAAAAATGTATATTGAAATTTGTTTTCATTTCAATGTCTTTTCTTCTAATGATTTTTAAATTATTAATTGTTTGATAAAAATAAGTTTATTAGAACCAAAAAATATGAATCTCAATGGTAATTTCGATCAGGAGACTAAGAAAACGATTGTTATATGTGTAGTTAGTATTGTGTTGTTAATATGTTGTTTAATTTATGATGTTTTGTCTTACTACGCAGTTTTTGGGCACCCATCAACATGGTAAATCGGGACGCGATGTATACTAAATATTACAAAAACCTAAAATTATGTTAAGGTAGGACACCACTGTAAATGTCCATTTTCGACCTCAGCCTTTGGTGTTTTTTTATAAAGAAATTAATAAAATATATGGAAAGTAGGCAGTATTAGGAATATATTGAAATGGATAACAAAAATTTCTTTTGTTAAAATAAAACATAATGGTAAGACTCACGAGTTGCCAAAACATGTTTTTGTCAAAATGTCTCCACGGCACGCACCAAAAGTGTCTTAAAGTTTATTACGGGACATAAAATGATATATTTTCGTTGAATATATTAAGTTTTGCATGGAACTATACGGGGAAATAAAACGACATTGAAAAGAAAGAAAATGAGACGAGTTTGAAAAGAAAAGATTAATTTTCGCACCTACATTTTCATATAAATCAATTAAGCGACAAAATCTCTTGTACTTCCATGGGTAATCTATCCAAGAAGCTACTGTTCAAATGTGAAGTCAATCGGTCAAAAATTGTTTGCATGCCGATTTAAAAACATTTTTGGCATTTTATATGTTTTTTACCAATAAACGAGTACTTCAATAATATGCCTAAGAGTTTTTTTTCCCATATATTTTATTCCTATCTTCATAACAAATGCCAAAGATTGAGATCGAAAATAATTGGCCTTTACAGTGGTGTCCTCCAAAACCTACAGAAATCTCAAAATAAAAAAAATATGTTAAAGAAGATACCTATTAGAGATGTTTGAATCGGCTGTGCTGAATGTGGAGAATGGTGGCATGTTAAATATGTATTTCTGTGAATTATTTCTAGTTTTTCTTTCGAATAATATATGTATATGCTTGCACTGTACATATCCATCACAGTTCGTACTTTTATACAATAAATTTTCTGACCGCGCCTTTTCAAAACTTTTTTAAAACCTAAATGGTGTCAAATAGATTTATAATTGTGTAGTTTAAGTAAAATATATCAGTTCGTTAAGTAATAAGTAAAGTTACATATTGTTTCGCTAAAAATATGTAGGTATGTTTTACTTTCCGAATTATTGGTAAATGTTTTAAAAACGTGTATGCTTACCGCGCTACTCTACCTTACGACTAACCACTTTTGAGATATTAGAGAAATTGGAGAAATTATCCCTTTTTTCAAAATGAAACCTAATATTATGCCAATTTGAAAATATTGAAATATTAATTTGAGCGCGTTCAATTGTTTAATTGCACTGACTGGAATCCTTACTTGATCCAAACTTTCTGGATAGAAAATAAATCAACTCAAGATTGAATTTATTTGAATAATAATATCTTAAGGTGTTTTTTTGCGGTCCCATATGTAGGCCAAACAATCGATTTATTTGAATTTTACAAGTTTTTTAATTTCAATTACTCATATGAATGATAATCTGAAATTCTAAGATCATTTGTTTTTCAAAGAAAAATGTTAAGCAGTGTGTGTTCAAAGAGTTTTTTTGATAAAAAAAAGTCGACGATTTTGTATATCATTTTAGTCATTTTTCAGTGATTTCAGGATATCATTAAAAAAAAACGCGTGAAAAACCATTTTTTGGATTCTCAAAGTCTTAAAACGTTAACGAATTTTTAAAAATGTTCAAAATACGATATTTAGTATATCCTTTAAAGTTAAACCTATCTCAAAAACATGACGTGATGGGACATATTCGTTTGAATTCGTAATTTGTGGAAAAAATCTTATTGAAATGATATATCACTTCTTTAGGAGCAAAATTAGTTTAGACCAGTGTTATTATTGGTCTCCGACCCGCGTATTCTAGATGCTGTATAGACAAAGTCGTAACTGTAGATAAACTTGTATTTCGAGTTGTAGAAGTAAATAGGAGTAGGTATGTAAAACACTTTAGTACTGTCTTGAGGTTTATTTCTCACTTTTTAGTTCACTAAACCATGCAATCGGGTTTTTCGGCATTTTCTTTTAGTCTTCTCAAAATATATCTTTTATTTTGCAAATTTAAGATCCCTGAATCCTCACGGTCTGGCGTGTTTTTCATTTGTCCTTAATATTTATTCCTATTAAGTTCATCTTAAGAAATTATTTACCTTTACGTTGTTATAACTTCCATAATTGTTAATTAGTCCCTGCACTGTTGTATGCGATCTTCCAATTATATCGCTTATTTCCCACTTTTCCTATGTGGCTAATTTAATGGCAATTTTCCTGTCCTCCAAAGTGGTTTGAGTTCTTTTATTCTCTGTAGTTTGTAGTTTAATACTATATTTTTTAAAATAATCATCTTCATGTTTTCATCCTCAAAATGGCGGCCTTAACATAATGCATTAGAACAATGTTGAGTGATAAACTGGAAAAAAAACGCAGTAAAATGCAGAAAAATTACAGGTTTCTGAATCTCTGCAGTCGCCATTTTTATCTGTTGTTTTGCAAATGATTTATTTAACTATATATTACTTAAGCATATCAGCATTATATTTGCAACTCATAATGAATTCATAATTGTCAACAAATTGAGAAAACATGCATCACGCTATATTCATATAAATAAAGATAATTTGATTTTCAAATTTGCTTTTTTCGAAAATTAACGCTTAAAAGATAGAAATTAAATTCGAAATCAAATTTATATCAGATATTCTTGATATGCTAATTTATAAAAGTATATAAAAAAACTTTTGATTTTTACCCTGCTAAGTGTATGTATGTATGTATCTTCTTTAATTAATAACCAAATTGTTTCCCGAAACAACCTTCCAAATTTTTTAAACTTGTTAAGTGGAGTTGCCGTCTTAACTAAAACCATTAAAACAAAACAATACAAATAAAAACAAAACTATTGAACCAAACAATTTTTATTCAACGTACTCAGCAAAGGGGCCTTGGTAATGATAATAGTTTTCATACTTTGCCCACTAAACAAACTACATATTGTTATCTTTTATTTTAGATAAAACATTTTTACTTGAATAATTAATAAATAATTTTATTAGAACCATAGCATATTTTACTAATAAACGAAAAATCCTTCTCCAAAACAAAAATTCGTCCAAGCTTATTCAAATTTTGTGATTTTCTTTAGATTTAAAAAGAAAAATGTGTATATGCTTGGAGAAAGTATATTACGTATGCATACTAAGGCTTCGTTCAAGCTGTATTTTATACGACAATTTTGCTTGAATTTTACCGTCCAAGCCTAACTTTCAGAGCTGTGTTAATTTACGGTATCCCTGTCTGGGCTGACTGTGCCGGAACCCATTTAAATAAACCCAAGGACTCAAAATAAAATACTAAAAATTATGTTTAACTTACCTAGGTTATCTCCCATACGCAAATTACATCAAAATTCAAACATCGATTTTGTTACAAACGAAGCAATTAAACTATTTAGGCACCTATATTCAAAGTATACCTTACCTACCTTAATGTCGGATAATCCTCTAATTCTAAATCTTTCCCCCGAGAATAATTTTATGGAAATGCAATATAATGAACTAAATAGCTTTAAGACTCAGTAAGAGTTTTCTTCAATTATTTAACTTTTTCCTTCACTTTGTATAATAATAAATAAATAAAAGTAGATATGATTTTGCTAATTTAGAAACTTAATCTCAGATTGTAAAGAACTATGATTCTAACCACTATACCCACTTTTTCAAATTCATTGTACCTACACTATATGAATATTGGTAATAAATTTTAATAATACAAGTAAATACCGCCCAAGCCGTTCTGATTCGCGCCGAATTTTCAAAATGTATATAAATTTGTATAGTAGCTTCACAAAATTGATATAACTTGGCTCTTCTACAATTTATATTATATTATTGTATTAATAATCAACAGCAATCGGAGAGGAAATGTTATTCAACTCAAACCTGTTACTGAGATAAAATTTCTTGATAATTTGCTGAGATACCAAATATTTCCGTGAAAATAATTACAAAATGTAGCAACAAAGAAGACATTTCGTTGGAAGTTTTCTAAATGAGCAAACTTTTTCAAATTGTCGGGCAAATATTCTTTAGTGCGGGAGAAGTAGAAAGTCGGGACAGTTGCGTTGTTGCTAAGTCAATAACAATCTTGAAATCCAAGGCACTAATTTATTTATGCAACACCTTCATTTATTAGTGTCATTCTTTTGTTGTTCGTTACAAGAAAATAAGTCTATTCAATTTTAAAGAGGATTAATAGTTTTAGCTATATTTCTTGCTAGGACGATTGAGTGCTCACGCTTAGCGACTTCAATTTTAGTCACATTTTTGTGCGATACAATATTTTTTTCAAATCGCAATGATTTACATTTTATCTGATATCTCTTGTTTTGCTGCTCCTTTTATGTTCTATCCCGGGAAAATATGTTTGTCTTTGTTTTTTTTGTAGAAGGTAGAAAGGGTGGGAAATGCCAGCGATAATTCAAGCTTAAGTGACAAAAGCGCCATCACGTAAAAGCTGACAGCCAGCTTAGGGTGCTTGCGGAAGACTTAGCAGCACTAAAATGGGCTTAGTTCCCGACATCCCAGCAGCTGTTTTCATCTCTGACTGGGGGCATTTAATTAAGGCGCATAAAAAAATAAAGGAGCAGCAGGACCTCGTCCCGAGGGTGCGGATGCGGGGGCGGATGAATCACTAAAAACGTGCGCGCTAATTCTCATGGATGATCGCGTAGAGGTAGATGAAATCAAATGAGCGGCTGACTGTCTGCCTGGCAGATGTGCTTTTAATAGCTCCTGTCGCCCCGTTCGATGGGGGCCCCAAAAAGCTCATATTCTTTATATAGGGGCGACGGGACTGTAAAAGGGACTGCGCCGCATTTTGTGGATAGGGAACAAATGGGGGGGTTACCCGCGGGCTCTCAGCACGGGGATAAAACGCAAAGGAAAATATTTTGCCGCTTTGATCGCCTTTGTTACTTACATTTTTTCCCTCTGCTTTTGCACTGCGATGCGCCCTTTTTGGGGATTTTGACAAGGATAGGCGCTCCAGCAATGGGTGCCACACTGTCGTTCTCGTGATGATGGTGGTTGTGAAGGGGCCTGCGCCCTGGGCCTCCACCTCGTCTGGCAGCCACCTGTGCCAGGGAATCCTGATGGAAGGAAATTAAACAGACACAGGCACAGGATCAGGCTCAGGCACAGGCACAGGCACAGGACCATCGAGCGTACGTCTGTCTAATGAATCGTCACCAGGCGCGCACACATTCACTCGCATATTGCACATAAAACGCGACGTCTGTGGACGCGGCATGTAACACCAGCGAATTTTACAAGAAATCCAGCAAAACCCGGGATAGAAAGAGGGAGGCTGCGAACGGGCCCCACTCTGGGATGTAAAGTAACTGTGAACTGGTGCTTTAATGAATTTATAGTTGAAATTGAGTTAACAGGACACAAACAGGAGTCCAGAGTCTGGTGATACGACAAGAAAACGAAAAATTTTGTTCAAATAATCAAAAAAAAATAATACCTGCGAAGATACTTTATTTTGGGCACACCAAAACCGGGAACTCTCTCACCTGCAGTGATTCAATTTTCCTTCCCGATGGTAAATCGTCTCCTTACCGTCGAATTGCTGTTTTCTATTTTTCGAAAGAAAGACCGAGAGTGAAAGTATAAAAAAAAAAAATATAAATAAAAATAAAAAATATATACAAAAATAGGCGCGCAATCGTATCCTTCGTAAGTGCACAGGCGGGCGTTACGGTTGTGCCGTCGAAAAATTTCTATTATAAGAGGTGCAAAAACAAAAGTGTTTCGCGGCTTTTTGAACGCAATTTTAAGCAATATTTAATAAACCTGTTTACGTTAGCTTAAAACTTTGGTGTGTGGACGCAATTTTCTGCGTGTTCTATTAGTTAATAAGTGTTTAACGGAAAACTATATTTCTCCGGCAACTTGTACCTATAAAGGAATAATCCTAAAGCTTTAAGACAATCATCAAAAAGAGGTACGTGCCATGACCGTTTCTCTATTTTATAAAAAAACTTTGAATTTTTTGCAATAGAAACAATTGAACAATTGAAAATCCCTTCAAAATTATGAACAGTCCCTTTATTTATATTACATGATTTCCTCCTATTATAATACATATAGACAACCACATTTTTGGGGCTGCACGTGCGGAGGAATTCTAGGTCCTTTGAGAAGCCTACTTGGAACGACTCCAGACAGCCAAGTGTCGAGCCCTAATCTGTCTGGGGCTGGGGCATTGTTTGAACCTGGGGAGCCCTTAAACGGCCCTCTTATATCGTATTACAGAGATACTTGCCGACCAAATCTAGTCTATGGTCTCGGCATCACACGCCATGATTGATTGCGCTTCGAGGAAGGCGCCTACTAAATCTCTAGCAAATTTTCAGGGAAACAGCAAACTTGTCTAGAAGTTAACTTGTGATATACCAAATACTTACATTTATATATTTTTTGCGGCATTTTAACGTAGGTATGGGTATGGATCGATAGCTGCTTTAACGCAAGATGAACGCTAATTTCACAAATAGGAGAAGACGACGAGGTGGGTGGAATGTGAGTACACCCAAGATGTCTCAATCTTCTTTTCCCCATCCTCTGGTCAACTTATGCCTGGAATTCCCAGGATGATAAAAACTATATTGGCAACTTTTGTTTACAATAACAAAGCCGTCAGGAATTGTGGTATCCTTTTGCTTTGGCTTAATCAGCATTAGTTCACCAGGATCGATTCGAGATGTCTGGAAAACGTCTATACTGTTTACTTTCGTTTTTACTCTGTCCTTCTGAGTCAGAGAGGTCGAGTTGGTCAACTAGAAAAGGCCATCCTCTAATATCTGATAAGCATGTGAATGGAGCAAAGTTTTCCTATAAAAGTTCATCAAAATTAAACCATTCGCCTTATCAGCGCCTCAAGATACTTCTCCCGGACACCCTCAGTCGGCTGTGAGACTTCTCACTTTCGAATTCAGGGCTTAAGTAGTGGATGAGGAAGGGCATTGTTCATCTCTAAAGAAAAAAAATAAAATAAAAACACAAGAGTGAATGCGGGTATTAAGTTAATTTCCTTTCTTCTGTTTTTGATGGTTTTCCGCTAATTGCGTTTTCGAGGGCCACATTCATTAAACGAATAACGTTTTTCAGGTCAGTGAAGCGCAAAAATAACGTGAAACATCGGTGTGTAGAGGAAGTGAAATATATACCTATCTTTTTATCTTTCTTCGAAAATTACGGATATACTTTGAAAATATATCAACATTTTTTAAGCAGAGGGGAAACAGAGATTAGGTAATGGTTTTAGCTTATGTTCTTTTGTTCCTGTACTTTGTAATTGTATGTTTTATATACTTTGTGTTTAAGTTATACTCAGGAAATAAATCGGTTTTATTGAAACAAAATTTTATGCTTACTCTTACAAGATTCTTGCCTCAAAGAATGACTGCCGTATATCCAGAAAATATTTTTCAAATACGAACAATTGTTTTTTTTTTATAAAAGAACTATTGAAGTAATAGAAAGTATTAAATTAATATTAAATCAATGCAGCATAAATTTAGGATTCCATAAGATTTATATATTTTCATATCTTTTCAGACTTAAATTTTTAATAATTTCACGCTCACTGCAAATTTGTTTTGTTTGGATCATTTATATTCCTGAACGTTTACAATAAAATACGTATTTCATTTCAACTCTTCATTCAAAGACGTACACATATGTACATATAATGTATAAAAATTTTTAATTCCATCAGGTTATTAATTTAATTGATTAAAAAAAGAATAAATTCATTTAAAAAAATAAATTCTTAAAATATTAATTTTTTTTTTTTAAAGGGCAAGTTTAAATATAGATGAGTACTTAATCAGCCTACGTGAAGGACTACATATTTCCCTGAAATTACAATATTTTTTGTTTTCTTGCAAAAACAATGGTTAACTAGATCATGTTTATATTATGTGAGTAGGCTGAATAAGCTGAGTAGGCGCCACAACACTTCGCTTAATTTTTTTAAATACCTTCTTCTTATCTTAGCACACCTATACCCGGGCTTACATGCACTGCAGATGGTGAAACCGTGCAAAATAAAATGTTCTACATAATTTAATTTTCATTTATTTCAAAGTAAAATAAAAGCATTAGTTCTTTTCGTGTCTCCAGAACAATAGGAAAGTTTATATTGAACTGATGTTTATTAATAGTTCCTCAGAATATGGAGTATCAATTTGCATCAACAATGCATCGAATTACCATGATTTTTATTCCTGCAAAATTTCAAATCTTGAACTGAACAATTTTCAGATTAATTTTTGATTTAAAAATGGATAAAATTCATTGTAATTTAATGGTTTTTTAGAAAATTTTAAATCTTTCCTATAGGTTATTCCAGACAAATTTTAAATCTAACCAAAATCTCCTTTTATTCTGGATAGACGAAAATAACACAGCTTATTATAAAAACATCAAATTTAACCAAAAGTTGAATTACTATAATCAATATCAATTTTTATTTGCTGATTAGCATACCTAACCTCACCTTCATCATTCGATAGTACTTGGTTCGTTTCAGATTCGATATTTGATAATGATAGATTAGGGACAATATCAGATCGCGAAAATTGGAATTGGAAGTGATATCTGTAATTGAAAAAATGCTTATTTTTACCAGTGTTTTTTTTACAACTGGTATTTTGATGGTGACATTGTCATGACCTTGATAAGGGTATACGAATCACTTTTCAGCTTAAGTTTGTTTAAATTGGAACCCCTTCTTTTATTTATAGTTTAAGATTCACTGGAAGTAAATTGCAAAAAATATATTTCCATCGGCATAAGCATTGCCTGAATTCAAAATCAAATGCGAAAGCATTTATAAAATTGCTTAATAGGAATTCACGATTTGTTCAATTAAACTATTTTATGATTAAAGGACCTTAAAAAAATTGTTTGCACTTATGTAAAATGGTAGACGTATTCATAAATAACGCTCATTTCAAGATTTAATTTAAAGCATTTTGAGTGTAGGTTAGATTTTTATAATTTGTCGGTGTTTCATTTTACAACGTCTATGATTTACGATGCAAATATTTCTGTTTTACGTAGTTACTATATTTTAATGAAAACAATTATCCGCTTCGTTAGATCTGTTTACAAATGAAGTAAGAACAAGATGAGATGCTGGATAATTCCAGATAATTCCACACAAATGTTCTTAAACATTTCTCAATCTCATCATACTTTCGCCCACAACAAGCGGAGGGGAAGTATGATTGCGCCCAAAATGTGCTTACGCAAAGCGTGAATAGCCTCTTAGGGGAATTATAGAGATCAGCAATAAAGAGCACTTCGCTTTTGAGGAAAATATATAATTGATTTTTTCCTTTGAATTGAGTTGTCTTGTATACGATATCTATAACCTTGGAAGTAAATCTCCGAAAATTTTGATGAATTTATATAATAAAATTGCTACATCGAAAGGAAAAAAGTCATATGAAATCAATATTTTTTCGTATTAATTCCATATAGTACATACATAGGATATCATTTAATTTGAAAACTCATATGTTTACCACATACATTAAAAAGGAAATATTAGTACATATCATAAATCATAATAAGAAAATCATGAAGCAAAAATCTACTACGAGTAAAATACTTCCTGTTCGTCCCCAGTAAATTAAGAGGTCCGAATTTACAATATAGGTACATATTTTAATGTAGCATTGTTCGTGACATCAAATTCAAAAACTATTAAAAAAATGAAAAACAAATATTTTTTAGGAAACACTTTTAATAGCGTGGGTGGTGGTGGGTGGTGTCCAGCTACAAATACGATCACATTGTATTGTCATCGAACATATATGTATGTGCAACTCTTTTAATAATGTATACAAATTTTGTGTTGCAAGATTTGACGCTATACAACCCAAGTTAAATAAAAGCGTTTAAAAATACCTAAAATTAGGGCCAGAATTGTATACTGCCGGTATATGTATGTGCAACTCTTTTAATAATGTATACAAATTTTGTGTTGCAAGATTTGACGCTATACAACCCAAGTTAAATAAAAGCGTTTAAAAATACCTAAAATTAGGGCCAGAATTGTATACTGCCGGTTTTAGCTCTGCGGGGACCTCAGGCAAGATTATTTTATTTTCATTTTGTCTTTCTAATTAGAGCACAAAAGTTCACATAAATTTAAATTTTCGGGCCTTTTATGTATACACGAATCAATCTTATTTTTTCGGAATTAATATTTTAATTAAAAACCTAGCTAAATTAGTGAGTTAATGTAAGTTAAGTGATTATAACTCATCACACAATAAACTTATATACATTATATACATACAATACATACATATATCAGAATCGGAAAGTTTGGAAAAAGCACCGATCTTTCTTTGGAGAGTTGATGAAATGTTGTAGAAGTAGAAATGTTATTTTATGATCAAAAGTGAAGAATATGCAAACAACTTTTCGGTACCTTGCATACATATTTCTTAAGTTATTTTAATATATATAGTGAAATTTTTCCTTCACCAAAACTTTGGTGAAAATTGTCGAAAATCCTTACATCAAATGTATTGTCATCCTATTTAAGTAAAATGCACTAAAACATACATGAAAATAAAGAAGTTGAACAAAAACTTTCAATATCTTCGATTTATTATTTCATACCACAAATGCGTTCTTGTCGCCGTCTCTAAGTCAAATAAGTATTTGCCTATAAAGCGTTTATTTTGAGGATTTTTCCAGAAATTTTTTTAAGAAAAGGTGGAAAAGTTTTTAACTGACGCAATATCTAACGAAATTTATTGAGAATATGCTGAAAATTGGGGCAGCAAAATGTAATTTTTTGAAACTTCAAAGTAAAATATCTTAGGAAGTCCGAGCGACCAAAAAATGTTTTTACATATTTGTCACATTTTATTCCAAAAGAATTTTTGTGGCTTTTTAAAATTAATTTTTTAAAGAAATTTTTGCAAATAGCCTAGCTAGACAGTTTTGATTTCATCTACGAAAAAATTCCCAGCGAGCTAGATTACAATGAAAATGGTTGGTTCCGAAAAAAACGTATGTAAAATTTTTTGTACACAATTTTATGATCTACATATAATTTTCATAAAAACTTCTATTGACCTTGAACACCCCCGACACGATATCAATGTCAAGTTTGGACATGTTGTTTATAACATAAATCTTGGGAATTTTTTCGCAGATTGGGATAATTTCAGTCCAAACTTTACTCGACCAATAGGATCAATAAAGATTTTGCTTGCCCAGACAAACAGATAAAAATTCCAAAATGTTTATTTTAGTCTTTACGTGGCGAAAAGGACTGTTTCCTTTTATAATTTTCTTTTTCTGTACTCGAGAGGTAGACGCTTTATCGATTACAGAAATGGCTAAATGGTTTTGACTGCATTTTTAGGAGGATTAAAGATTAAGCAATTATTTTATCTTTTACAGATAGTGGATTTGATTCTCATATTTCGATCTGACACTAACTACTTTTAAACTCAAACCAGAAAGCCTATTAAATTAGGTATGCACATATATCTGCAGCAAATATATGTGTGGTATCATGAAACTTATTATAAAATACTGGATTATGCATTATTCAACCAAAAGCGAATGCAATTAGTAAGATAACACATAAAATAATAAAAAATATTGTAATATAGATTTCCATTCACTGAACTGAAACTAAAATTTTACTCGGCTTTTACCCGCACGATGAAATTTTAATTTAATTAAAAATGAAATGGACCACCAGGTCGATTAATAAAATTATAAAAGGGCCTCCATTTCGGTATACAAAATCAGAGATTTTAATAATAATGCATTGTCAGCAGTATAATTGTAAAATTTCAAGCCAAAATCAAGCCTGAGCGGAAATGTTGGTGTTTTGAATATTCGAATGAATTTTATAAAATTTGTAGGTACCCAGTTTTTTGAGTTTTGCTAGTTTTAATTAAAAAAAAAAAGAAAATGCTCTACCACCGATTTGAAAAAAAATTGGTTGTCTGTAAAGTCGGTTTACGGACGATAATTTTACGTGATAACGTCGTAAGAAAAGATTGATGAAAAATTGCATACTTTTATGAATTGAATTGAATTATTATCAATGAATTATCATTATTTTGTATAATACAAAGAAGAAGTTAATTGAAAATTACAATTTTTTCGATAAATTAACATTTATTTGCACTCGTTAATTCAAATATTTTTTTACTTAAATTATACAGATTAATTACAAGTAACAATGTGCTATTAACAATTTATTTACAACTTATATACATGTGTGATATTTAAGATCCTCCAATCTGCGTTATTCTCTTAAGGATAGAACGATGATAGGAAAAGTAGGAAATCAAGGGGAGTGTTTCAAGTGTAATGTGCCTTGAAAAAGTCAAATCGATGGTTGTGGAAACCACATTAACTTTTCACTTCACTTTATAAACAGTTGACAAAACAGTTCACATCAAATTCTTAAAATGCAAGAATTAATTACCTTTTTTGCCGCAATTGTTGTTGTAATAAACAATGGAAACCACATTAACTTTTCACTTCACTTCTTTTTTTTTTTTTAAATCGGTGGTAGAGCATTTTCTTTTCTAGTTTCGCAATTTACAAAAACCAATCTATCAAAATCACATGAGCTTTGACTAACTAATGTAATTTTACGCGGAAATATGTTACAAACGATTTCTCCTACAAAGAAAATACCAAAAAAATACTTCAGACATTTTTCTTATTTTCTAATTAGATAAAACCTACTTTGTGACTAATAATATTCCACTATATCGAAGAAGACTAAATTGATGATAGATGTTATTAATTTTGTCGCCACATGTGCATACAAATAGAAGCATACACGAAGTTTATAACAGTTATTCTAATTGGAAATAATATTCCACTATAAACCAACAGGACAAATTACGTGAGATTCTATTCAAAACACTTAGGCCGATCGCTTGTTCCGCGCTCTCGCTTGCACGCTCGGCTCAAGCGGAACCTGACAATGAGTCATGCTTTTTCGTGAGTGCAGCCGTTCATTGATTTATAAGACGATATCACGTCAAAAAAACATCACAAAACTACCTTGTACACTCCATAGAAGCTAGTTTTAAATATGTATTTGAAATTCTAATGTATGGGTAAATTCAATGCAACTCAATTTATTTGCAACAATACGAGAAAAACATATTTAAATTGTGTTGTTGTAAAACGATATTTTCTGAAATTTAGCCAATTTGGTAACAGCAGTGAAATTTTCAACTCACCGGGAATCTCAAGTGTGTTAATTTTAGAATACTGACATCTACCAAAAGTAAAACTAACAAATGCTTCTAGGGCAAGAATTTCAAGAATCTGCGGATGTGGGATAGATTTACAACATTTTTGGGCATGAGCAGGAGCTCATGTTTCTCTCAAGTGTTTAATTTCCACGGTCAGGTCATTACCGAGATTAATTTAGCTGAATGAACTCACGTGTTTGCCTTTTTATTAATTTTCGAGCGACTTTGTCTGGTAGGTGCTAAACCACCATCCTGACCCTTCCTGCAAAGTATCTGAAGTTGAGCGCACTTTAAGGTTTTGCCTTCGTCACTCCCCGGCGCGGGTTGGACTTTCGTGGAAGTGCAACCTACCGCCCGCATGCCGACGCAGCTCAGGGAAAATTTACATGTTGTAATTAATTTGGCTGAAATGGAGAAACCCGTTTGTCCTTCGCTGGCAATTACAATCTCATTTCGGCAACAAACACCTAATGAATTTACTAATGACGAATTAACTTAATTACGGACGGAACTGACAACTGCGAAAAGTGTGAAAGTTTCTAAACGGGCTGCGCGGGGTTGCTTGATTGCTAGTTAAATATTCATGAGCGCCTGTTGGGAGTGCCGCGGAAGGTGAATGCACAGGTAAACAACGCCTATTTGCATGGACAAGGGATCAAATTAAATGGCTATTTAGGTTTTTTGGCGGCTTATATTTCTTGAGCATTTGATAACAAAAGTTGGGAAACTCACGATTTGTCGATAGAGTAAAATTGCAAGGCTTCATTTAGGCTCTGTAGGCCCCTAGGCTGAATCTGTGGTACGAGCGCCAAGAGGGAAATTGTTTTTAAAATTAACATGCAAGAGCAAATTCTCCAAATATGAACCGAATATGTAGTCCATAGCTCCCCACCCTTTTGACCGATACAACTCATTTGGGAACTTGGTAACAAAGAAATGGGTGTAGTCTCCAAAGCTATGGGGTTCAAATAATTAGTACATATGGGAATTTAGTGTAATTCTTATCTCCTCACCTCCTTGACCAATTCTCTCCATTTACGAACTTAGCCGAGATATTGGCCAAATAAATATATTTAGGCAAAGTCTGAACAAAGTATCAACATCTTTTATTATTATAAGATGGCACACAGTATTAAAATAAACATCTCTTTGTATTATAGTCTATTCAATACTAAAATTTTTAAGCAGTTTTGTGGCGCGAGCCCTTAGGCTGCCGCCCAGATAGCCTACTGTTTAATATGGCAATGTATATTTGTACTATGTACATACATATATAAAATTTTTAGAAACTCGCTGTATCTGATTCAAAGGAGTAATATTTTTTGATAACAAAAAATGTGGATTGCCTATGCTCAATACATTACTACTTTTTCTCTGCAAGAAAGAGGACAAGAGTGGTTATTGATGACAATTGGAATGGTTCTTTACCAAGTTTTAATTCCCTGTATATCCAGATGAAAATTGGTATAAAAGTATCATGTAAGACTTTTTCAGCAAATATAAACATTTCATCGACATAATATACGATTATATCCATTTTTAAATGGGTTGTAATTATGAATGTTGGTTGATGATCGCTATATATGCATTTATTAAATTTGATTTGATTCATACATATCTATATTATATATGTACTACATACAATCGATACATATTTAAATTAAAAGTATAAAAATTGCCAGTATATTGTTTATTTGTCAAAAATGGCATTTAAAAACATAATGAAATAATTTAATAGATTGATTGAATCTTATAACTTTGAAAACAGAAATTAATCAGGAATACAAAACCTGTTGTCATTAATGTATCAAACGGGAAACATACTGGGTAGATTAGCATAATAACCTATAAGTTCAAAGTCCATATTGCAATGATATTTTAAAGGGTTACATACATTATTATACTTACAATGTTGAAAAACACGAAGTTTTAAATAAATCATACCTTTTTTATTGGCTTAGCAAAATGCGGTTTTAAACTTAAAAAGTGTGAGGTAAAGTGGACTTTACCCACCTTTTAACTCTCTTAATATATAGGTACATTTTAAAGGTTAAAGGTATTGATAAATAAATAACCCTTTCATCTGTTCCAAAAAGTCCTCAACCATTTCTTCAACCCTCATCAGAGACAAAATATCTTAAAACTGTCAAAACTAATGAAAAATAGAAAAAATAAAAGGCTTGGCCCTTTTTATATGCACAATTTTGGCAGAGCTAAAGTAACTGGCTACTCTGATTAAAGTAGCAGAGCAGGTTACTTTCCTCCTCCTTCGGGAACTATGCATTTTTCCGGGATAACAATTAATCTATGTTGTTCTCCGCCCTTTACTTTAGCCACAGACAATACAGATGTCCAATGCTTACGAGCGAGCGTGATGTATGGAATGAAATGATACTGCAGAAGAGCTTTTTGAACTTTGTCAGCAGCGACGCACAGCAACGCAACTTCCAGCTATCATGCGGCGTGAGCAGAAGTTCTCTCAGAGGGTAAGCGCCGCGTTATCAACGCACGCACGACTGCTGGCTGTTTGTTGTGTGGGGGGAGAGAGTTCATAGTATTCTTTCGTACTCGGTCGTTTTGCCTAGGCTTGTCGCTTATTTCATTTTCATTCTGATGTGAGATTTGCTCGAAAGAATATATCTGCGTTTTTAAGATTCACTGCGTTTAGCTACTTGGTAAATTGAAAGGGAGAAGAATTGCTAATTTTTTAATTTTATATCTAGATTTTTGTTACTTATTTTTTGTATTACTGGCATTGAAGGGCTAGTTTTTTGTTTATTTAGAAAATATCAGTGCAACGGATATAGCAACTGCATATTTTGCAGGTTATTGTATTTTAAAAACTATTCGTAGTCACGAAGATCCATGCGAAAATTGTGCTATTAATATGATACAAACAAAGTCTGACAATTTGAATTTAAAAAATATATTGATTAAATTGAAACAATTTGAAAATAATCCAGATGAACAAAAACTAACCACCCCTTCAGAACGATTTTACAATTTATTCAAACATCAAATAAATGTATTTTCTCTGGTTTTTAAAGCAAATTCGCATTTAAAAGGAATAAGGAAACTTATTAGTAAAAAATGTATCGAATATACAAACTCATTGGATTCTACGTGGTTTAATGAAAGAGACCCTTGCTATGATCACCGAATTAATTTACTTAATTTTATGTTAACTACACTCCTTCGAAAAAATTGTAAGTGGGAAAAAACTACAACAGTTAACAGACATAGAAAATTAAAAACAATTAAAAATAAATAATTTTGTTCCGAAGTGAAAAAGCGCAGCTACTGTTGCTTCGTTCGAATTTATAACATTTTTTTCAAAGTTAAAACATGTCAAGAATGTTTGGTAAAAACTTTAATATATGGAATATAGGAGCACTATCAAATAATGAAAATTTTCTAAACGCATCTTTGTTGAAACTCTGAAATATTTTGACTAATCCCACTTCTTCAAAAAATATTTCAAAAAATTTTTAATGTCCTATTTTTTCATTATACTTGTAATAATTTTTAAGAATTTAAATTCAATACAAATGAACATTTGATTTTGAGTACTAAAAATTAGAAATAATCACAACCGTATAATATCTACCAATTTTATAAAATATTGATAATCTAAAAATAATTATTTATAATAACAACAGCTAAACAAATTCTTTAAAATTAAACCGGAAAAATCTAAAATCATAATTTATTATTAATAATCATTATCATGGAAAAGAACTCAACGGGCCAACCCAATTTGCACGATGTAGCTTTCCAAGAATTCCCACTGGGCCTAGCGGCCCGGCTCATGCTCCCTGCTTGTAGTGGCTTACTACATACAAATAGCATCGCTACGCGACTTCGAATGCGTCGCAGCTAGCTGATTTATGCTGTGAAGTGCGTTGCTGTACTGTAGCGGCTTCGAATGCGCCGCCGGAGCCGCTAGAGCCAAAGCTCCGGCCGCTAGAGCTCTTTTCTTGTGTGCATCACTTTTCAGCATTGCCGTTGGGCATCTGGGTTATTTGTCTGTGCTTTAGCTCTATTTTAAATTTCAGCGAAATCGGTTCAGTAGTTTCAGCGTGAAAGAGTAACAAACAGACAGACAGACAGATAGGCACTCTTTCGGATTTATAATATGTATTTAGTAGGAATTTACACTAAAGGCCTAGGTTATTGGTTTCATGTAGGTTCTTATGAAAAATTAAAATTAAAATCAGTGCATTTTTACAAAAATTATTGCAAACGAAAGAAAATTAACAACAAAAATGTTTTTATGTACTCAAAGTAGGTACGAATACTACTGATAAAATATTTTCATTTCCTTTGGAATACAAAAATAAAAAAAAAAGACGGACAAGTGCGAGTAGAACTCACGCCTTGAGGGTTCCGTATCGTTATACTTTATAATTATCTATTAAATTTGAATTATAAAAAAATATGTGATGTTACTAAAAATTTAAGGTTATCGGAATTTTTCCTTTATATGTGCTATAAAACATTGCTTCATGCCAAATTTCAAGATTCTAGGTCGACTGGAAGTACCCTTTAGGTTTTGATTCCCTTGCGAGTAGTTGCGAGTTTGAAAATATGCGGCTTAAATTGTTGTTTCTTTTGATTGCGTTGACATAGAAGTTTGATTTTGTTACAGCTTAAAGGTATTATAGACCTGAGTATTTGATATGAATTTCAATTTAATACCTCTACGCGTTCATGAGGAAAGGGGTAGTAAGTTTAAAATTATTAAAAATACTTTTATTATATGATGTAACTAAAAATTTACGGTTTTCGCAATTTTTCCTTTATCTGTGCTATAAGACGTTGCTTCGTACCAAATTTCAAGATTCTGAGTTCACGGGAAGTACCCTGTAGGTTTTGATTCCCTTGCGAGTGTCGAAAATTTCTGGAAATTTGCGGCATAAACGGTTGTATCTTTTGATTGCGTTGGCTTAGAAGTTTGATTTTCTCAGAGCTCCAAGGGACAGTAGACCTAAGTATTTGATATAAATTTCAGCTTGATACCTCCACGCGTTCCTGAGAAAAAGGGTCTTGACAGACAGACAGACGGACGGACGGACAACAAAGTGATCCTATAACGGTTCCGTTTTTTCCTTTCGAGGTACGGAACCCTAAAAAGGATTTTTATAATATGTAACTTAAGCATATTCCAATACAATTATAGGAATTTGGTCCCTATAAATAAATATATATAAAAATTGATAACAAATAATTAACAGAAAATTCTGTAACAAAAATATTTATTATAATATTTATATTAAATTGTTAGTTTAAACAAGCTTGTTGATTTGAAACTGCTTCACAAAACTAAAGTGTATCTATATATTCTTTTCTTTTTTGCAAAATCTAAGACTTGAAATATCTTTTGAAGAAGGATGTCTGTATTAATAATTATTTTTCAAATGCAGAATTGAAGCTTGCTCTCTTTGTGACTCCTCTTCAACTCTATCTATAAAATAAATTTATTCTTTTTTATTTATTTAATTAATAATATTTATTTATTTTTTATTAAAGGAATAAACAATTATTATTTCAATAAAAAGATTTATTTAAAATTTAAATAATTATTTATAAACCGGACTGTATGTTGGATGATTTCAAGTCAAATAACTTTTTTAAAATAAAATCGACTTAACTAAGATAAAAATCAATAGGTTGCTTTTAAAATAGTATTAACACAATATTAAAGTTTGTGCCCATAACAATAAAAGTACTGCAAATTTAAAAAAAGTGTTGTTGATAAAGTAGAATGTTCCTTTTTAACATTTATATTTGTATCATACCTAAGTTAAAAAATATCCTGAAAATTAAATTACAGAACACAAAGTTGTGAATAAAGTATTTTTATATTATTTATAGCTACTAAAGTTTTGCTTGAAAGCTGGAAAATTAATTTAGGTATAGGAGACTGTTTTAAGTTCTTGAGTGCAATATTTATAGAAAATTGTCTTTTGATAATAAATAAGCGCACCGGACTCCTGTAATCCTGTGTGTACGAAAAACAAGGAACAAAAGCAGCCTGTCCCTTTTAAGTTAGAAGTGAGAGACTAATATCCATAAACATCATGAATTAGTCAACATCCCTTCCATTAGGGAAGCATTCAACTCCTATAAAAATTAACCTTCTCGACAAAGCGGGGACGGGGCTCCGGCACAAAATCCAATCCAAAGGTTAAAAACTTAAAAGCACCCAAGACTAAAACAGAGAACAAAGATGCTGCTTAATGGCCATGAAAAATGTTTGAAATTGTTTAAGTGCCTTGTGGCTCAAAGTTCACTCAGAGCACTTTCCATTATCCTTGACCTCGATTTCTTTTAGTAGGTGCCGAACAGAAATTAAACATTACATTGCTAAGCCGGACCCAAAATTGGTTTCACTTTGTGCGACAGAAGCAGACCGAAAAAGGCAACTTACTTCGCTTTGATTGTGCATTTTCCTGTCCCGCATGAGCACTAATTGCATTTGAATATTTTTTCGAAATTTATTCCTTCGGCGCGTAATGAAGTGGCGCCGCCGTGAAACATTAAAAGCACTACTAGACTCCTTCCGCCCCTTTGGGTACCCAACAGTCGCGTCGTATGGCCGTGGAAGGGATGCGCGAGGAGAGGGTTTTAAGGCTAAAGCACAGACAAATAACCCAGATGCCCAACGGCAATGCTGAAAAGTGATACACACAAGAAAAGAGCTCTAGCGGCCGGAGCTTTGGCTCTAGCGGCTCCGGCGACGCATTCGAAGCCGCTACAGTACAGCAACGCACTTCACAGCATAAATCAGCTAGCTGCGACGCATTCGAAGTCGCGTAGCGATGCTATTTGTATGTAGTAAGCCACTACAAGCAGGGAGCATGAGCCGGGCCGCTAGGCCCAGTGGGAATTCTTGGAAAGCTACATCGTGCAAATTGGGTTGGCCCGTTGAGTTCTTTTCCATGATAATGATTATTAATAATAAATTATGATTTTAGATTTTTCCGGTTTAATTTTAAAGAATTTGTTTAGCTGTTGTTATTATAAATAATTATTTTTAGATTATCAATATTTTATAAAATTGGTAGATATTATACGGTTGTGATTATTTCTAATTTTTAGTACTCAAAATCAAATGTTCATTTGTATTGAATTTAAATTCTTAAAAATTATTACAAGTATAATGAAAAAATAGGACATTAAAAACTTTTTGAAATATTTTTTGAAGAAGTGGGATTAGTCAAAATATTTCAGAGTTTCAACAAAGATGCGTTTAGAAAATTTTCATTATTTGATAGTGCTCCTATATTCCATATATTAAAGTTTTTACCAAACATTCTTGACATGTTTTAACTTTGAAAAATCGGCATCAAAAATACTATTATTACACTCCAAAGGAGGACCATTTTCATCATCCCTTAGAAATAAAGTAGGAACGGCATTTGTTTTCAAATACTTTTTACCTACAAAACTAGATACTATTAAAATGAAGGCTGCAAATTAAAGGTGTCTTAAAAACAGAAACAATTCTACACAATTCGTTCCCTAATGCCTTCATCCAATCATTATATTTCTCTGTCCCTTTCTTCGGAAAACGGAAAAATTTTCTTCCCGGAAACAAATCAGTAACCCTTGCTTGACAGCAAGGAATTACACATTTGGCCTTTTTCCACGGCATTTTATTTGTCTATAAATAAACAAAAAACCAGCCCTTCAATGCCAGTAATACAAAAAATAAGTAACAAAAATCTAGATATAAAATTAAAAAATTAGCAATTCTTCTCCCTTTCAATTTACCAAGTAGCTAAACGCAGTGAATCTTAAAAACGCAGATATATTCTTTCGAGCAAATCTCACATCAGAATGAAAATGAAATAAGCGACAAGCCTAGGCAAAACGACCGAGTACGAAAGAATACTATGAACTCTCTCCCCCCACACAACAAACAGCCAGCAGTCGTGCGTGCGTTGATAACGCGGCGCTTACCCTCTGAGAGAACTTCTGCTCACGCCGCATGATAGCTGGAAGTTGCGTTGCTGTGCGTCGCTGCTGACAAAGTTCAAAAAGCTCTTCTGCAGTATGATTTCATTTCATACATCACGCTCGCTCGTAAGCATTGGACATCTGTATTGTCTGTGGCTAAAGGACTTCTCATTAAGGAGGTTTTTTAGAAGGATTGTGAAGCCATTTGCTGGAACACTTACGCCGAGAGTTTCCGTTACATGGGGTAGTAGGCTCTAATTGCAAGTCGTTAAAAGCAAATGCATTTGTCACTTATTTCGCACTTTTCTATGTATGCTAACTGCAGAAGGCATGCATTTTTATGCGATACTAGACTAAGCTTTTTGGGCATTATGAATGTTTTTGTTAAGTCCAGAAGAAAATTTCAAAAGTGTAGGGGTGCTTGTCAAGAAAAAGTCGGACTTGCTATGAAGCGCGTGTTTATTCATCAAAGGTTGAACAGCAAAAAGGGGCAAATGACAGAAAGAATGACATTAGTTCAATAGAGGGAAATTTTCGAACGTAGTTTAACAGTGTTGCGTTGGTATAAAATATTGCCAGAATTCAACAAAAAGGAAAAGTAAATGACATGTTGTATATGCTTATGTATTGTACGTACATCATAATGCACTTAGTTAAGCCAACTAAGCTGTAAATCGCAACACTTTATCTGTAACAAAGCTTGAAATAAATGTCTAAGAATTTAAAATAATAAGAGGGAAAATTTTGACATTAAATTTACAAAGTATTGTTGGTAAATAAAATATTGTAGGATTATGGGTAATAAAAAAACAATATTCATATTTTTAAAGATATATGTAAGTATTACTGAAAATTAATTAAATTAAATTAAATCACTAAATTGTCGATTGATTATGAAACGAGTAAAAAATGTGGGCTTGTTGTGAACATTAATTTAAGAATTGTTTAAATGATAAACGTTTGCCAACATATTTTAAATAAACAATTCAGAACATCCACAGGTTATATGTATTTCCAGAAATTAAAATTAATAAATTTGAAATATGGTTTTTGCGTATGTTAGACCGATCTTCTTGATTCACTTTCTATCTTCAACCATAGCCAACATAAAAATTCCTACATCTAATGAATAGAGATAAGACGTAGTTAGCGTGTTCCATTTTATCATAGTTCTAAAATATAAGTATACTTAAAAATAGTTTCTAGTCTAAGAAAATATTACGTGAAAAAAAAGTTAATTTGCAGAAAAGAAAAAACTGGGTAAGTTTCAATATTTTAAAACAATTTATAAAATTAAGGCGTTTGTATTGTACGAATATATACCCAGTGGCGGATTTAGGTTCGATGCCGCCCTAGGCCCTCGCTGATGTGCCGCCCTTTTTTCTATGTAAAAATGATTTTCAGAATTATATATCTATGTAATTATTAAATATTCAAATTACCAAATATCATTTTTAATGTAACTCTTTATTGGTTTACGTATATTTTTTAGAAATGCAAATATGTATATTTTTAAATATATCAGTATAAATATAAAAATAATTTTAAATATTTAGTAAGTAGATGAAATGTTTTTCCTTTTTATGAGTTTAACGTTTGAGAATGTATTGGTTTCAATTCTTAGTTTAATAAAATAAAAAAATTTCAAATTGCATAAAATCAAAATTTTGAATTTTTAAAAATATTTCAAATTTGTAGATATAGTATAACATTTTTGGAATTTCAATAATATTTGCCCATTGAAATTATTGAAAAATATTAAAAAATTTGTTTTCAATTTCCGATAAAAAATTTTATTTTTTTTATATTATTCTGATGATCCATCAAATTGAATTAGAAAAAGATAAAACATTCAATATCTTATGAAAAATTACTTTTATAAGCAAAAAAAGTTTAGTAGCTTTTAAATAAATGGGTCGTTCTACTTTTCTACCGACAATGACGTATCTCCTCTTGAAAAAAAATCGGTATTCGTCCAAAATTGCAGTTTCTCAAATTTTATTTTCACAAGATTTGTTTGGACCATACAGAGATTATAATAATACTAAAATCCCGTTTTTATTTTTTTTTGGTTTTTACAAAATCATTGTGACAGAGTAATCGAAATGTGTGACAGAGGTGTTTTACATGCAAATAAAATGCGTCTCTTTGCGCCGCCTAATGTTACAAAATGATCTCGCTTAAAAAAATCATATAGAACCCTTTAATATAAAATTATTTATTGAACTTCTGAAATATTATCATTACATTAATTAGAATATAATAAACGTAAAGGTTCATACTATTAAACAAAAAAATATTTTATCGTTGGGTCCGGCTATGTATGTTTTTTCTTGCTAGTCACGCATTTCGCAAAATAAAAAACGCTTCTTAGCTGTTTGACCTTCAACACTAAGCAACACGCCTTGAGGCCCCACCCGGGAGCGAGCCGAGCTAGTCGCGGAACAGAGGCGCGTGTGTTTATTCGGCGACCACTCTGTCACGAAAGTTACTACTTTGATATTTTATTGTAATTCCAATTAATATTTGTAATATTTTTATTTCCCAGTAAATCTGTTATATTCACCCACTTTTATGAACAATTCGTAATTTTGAGAACGCTAAAATTCTCGAACACTGTTATTTTACACTTCTGTTACGAGGCACCTCTGTCACAAAATTTATCACTCAGATTGTCGGTAGAAAAGTAGAACGCCCCAAATACCTAAGAGTTTTTTATTAAAGCCCAATATCGATGAATTAGAATATTAAAAGTATACTCACAATCTCAAAACTAAATTCAATAATAAAATTATTTGATATGATTTACTGGAAACTTTTCATACATTAAAAACAAAACGAATCCAAGTCAATTATTAATACCAATTATACATATTTTTGCGCCTTCAAAGTTCTGTCGTCCTCGAGTTTTTGCCGCCCCTAAAATTTTGCCGCCCTAGGCCTGGGCCTCACGGGCCTAGGCGCAAATCCATCACTATATACCTACTGCAATCGTGAGAAACTGTAGTTATGTCTTATTTTTGTGGATTATGTTTATTACATTTTATAGTAGAACGTACATACTTTTCGCATTTTTTTACCTTTAACGTTTATTCACGAGTTTTTCACAAAATGGCGATATTTCCCTCTTCAAACGTGTGGTGCCTACAGAAATGACATTATCTGAATTTTTTTTTTCAACTATGCTATGTATATAACACGTACCTATCCTTTCAAGTTTTTTGAGGAGCTCTTATCTGCCGCATATACGGTGTAATTCCATTTTGCTCCAGAGTTCTCCCTGCATTAAGGACTCGCGTCATAAACCAGTGAGATTACCCTGGTGATTTGATTTGATTTAATTCTAACTCGTTTCAGTAGAGATTACCCTGCGCTTTCGCGGCAAATGACAGTCCCGAATTTTATTGCGGCAGTAACCGTCAACGCAAATGCAAGTTGATTGTATTATACCATTTCAGCGCACTAGGGGTTCCAAATCTACTATTATATGTCGTGTCGTATTTTCTCGATGAGAACGCCAAAGCCACCTGTAGCTACTTGTTCAGTTGGGTTTATTGTTGGCATGCAAATTATGATTGCTAGTGTTGACTGCAGTTGTCCTGAATAAATTACTACCAGTCGCACACAGGATTTTGGGTTTTTAATGAATTGATCGTCCTGGGGATTGGATTTTCCAACGATATTGTGGATTACTTTGGGAATTCTGAATGACATCCAAATTTCAATGCGAAAATTTGTAATTGTCATACTTCAGTTTCGTTTTGTGAAATTGAGAAAATGGCAGGCAGTGCGCGCATTTCAATATCATCTCCCCTATGGCAGCTACAATAATTAACCGATTAATATATCATTAGTGATGGATATAAATCCATATTTATAATTTCATTCAAAGTTTCAAAACTTCAAAATTATTATTTCACTATTTAAAATCACGGTACCTACTTTTGTGCAGTGCCATAGTTAGAACTTGTCAGATGGAAACAAAATTTGGGGCCTTACATTTTCAAACTATTTCCAAGATGAATTTATTTAATTTTCTTTTATTTTAAATCAATGACCGATGGTTGAATTTGACTGGATTCCGCAATATTAACACCAGTTAATTTATTTTCCTACATTTGCTGTGCAGTTAAGTTTAATTAACACCATAAATTTGTCCACATATCCTTTGCCATTAGATTTACCTAATTTAATTATTGCAGTTGCAGTGGATATTAACTGCTTTTTTTTTTTTTAATATGTCCACTTTAAAAGAAAATTTTATATCGAATTGAAACTTATCAACAGTTCCTCAGAATAAGGGTTTAAAATTTGTATCAACGATGCATCAACGACGCATCAAATTGCCATGATTGTTATTCATGATAAACTTCAAATCATGAGCTGAACATTTTGCAATAAATTTTCGACTTAAAAGTGGGAAAAATTCAATGGACTTTGATGCTATTTTTAGAACATTTTAAATCTTTCCTATATATAATAGGATAGGTTATTAAAGATAAATCAAATCTAAGTAAGATCTGTTCTGGATAGACGAAAAAACACAGCTACTATTTGTCTTATTTTGTCTACCGTTTTCAATATGAAATACTTCTTATATTATCTTTTCTAACCAATTTGGCGAACAAGTTTAATATTTGACAGCAAATAACGAAAGCAACGCCCCTTAAGGATTTTTAAGTTGAACTTTTTCTAAAATCTTAAAATTTGTAAGATCCAGTTTTTAGGTGGAACACTAACTTTATGAATAGCATTACCGCGCAGTTTTTTCAATTGTTTAAATTTAGTTAAATAACTAAAGGGGTCAGGTGAATGAAAAAATGGTGCAAGCTATAATTTATTATGTTTTATCAATTATTTATCCAATTTTTGTTTATTTGCCAAGTCATATCGTAAGTTTTTCAATTTATTCGCCCAAAATTCTAAGAAAATCCATTGATCGATTCTCGAGTTACGTGGAATACATTTTTTTTAAATTTATATTTTTGGGCAAACATGTTTTAGCAATTCCTGGCTATTGTTACTTTTTATTTTTGTATTTATTTATTGAAAATTGCAAAAAAATAAATAAACTTCTCGCTGGGTGTAATACTTTACCTGGAAAATTAAATCAGATATTATATTTATTATTTTGATTGGACAATGTAAAAAAAAGACAATAAAAACATTTATGAATCTAAAAATGGGAATCTGACCCTTCTTATGACTTTAAGAAGTTAATTTTTTATTTTAAGAATAAAGTTTGTACTGTCTATTGAAAAGTTGGTACTTAAAGATATCTAAATATCAGAAATACGTTTCTTCTTTCAAAAGTCTTAAGATTGTGGTTAGCATAAGATAAGGAAGCTTCCTCTTCCTTCTTCATAAAAGTTTTATTTAATTCTTAATTTATATTGAAGATTTAAAATAATTCAAAGATCCTTTAGTACTAATCCAAGTATATAAGTGAATGACTATAAGTTTATAACTTTATCTTGAGTCGGCGAAGAGTCTAACAAAGAAACAATACCTGAAAAAGCCGAAAATTCTGTCGAAGCTTGAGTCGCAAAAAAAATTATTATGTCCGATAGGATCCTCTCAATATTTTCTTATAATACATATAAACTTACAGCCGCTTTATTGCTTTCCTCGGAAACGATTGTACTAAATCGGGGGCCGTTTTATTTGATTCGTCCTATTAGAGTAAGAACAGGATTATTGATACTTTTTTTCCGAAAGAACTCCTACCAACATCCTGACGGTGCAGTTTGTCCTTTGTCATTTGTCATTTTACCAATACCATCGAAAACTGAGAGGGTCGTGTCCTTTTCACACCGTACGTTTATACATACAGTCGCAGGAATCCCTCGTAAAATTCTATTTAAGTTTCGTCTTAGGTGCTGTATCCCAGCAGAAGTTTTATTGATACTAACAGGTCCTACCTGTGTACCAAATAAATCCTGCTTTATTTACGTACCTCTTTACAGCTGTCGTTAAATACAAATTTGACGGGATTTAAATAAGCTCTAGGAGTGCATTAACTGATAATTTCCAATAAGGCCCATGCAGGTCCCGCGACAACGACCTTTCGGAGTGAATCCGCTTTCATTCTCACGCTCCATAAAACGCGAACGGGCCCCATTCGGCGAATGGTTTGCTCGAGTGAAGCAGACTGCACTTACTGCCCGTAAACGGAATTTATGTTCCTATCAAATTGCTTTCACAGCCACTCCGGGAAAGTAATTTTCTTTGAGATTTACACTTTTTGCTGAGCACCGAGCAGTCAATTAATTTGATGAAAGCCGAAAACTCCGCACAAAATTAACGTACTGAGAGAGAGTTACTTGATGGCTGGTGCCTGCTTCCGATTCTGCTCCGCGAAGTGGTGGCGGAGTTATTGAAGCTATTTTTACCTGTTTAATTCTGCAACTTTTCCTCTGCCGCCAACATATGCGTCTATTTTATCTCATATATCACAACGTAAGGACTGACTGTACGGTTCGAATGAAAATCGATATTTTCTTGAATCTCGTGTCTGTGATCTATGTGATGATGCTGTGCTGCTTAATTTAGCATACATTTTCGAAACAGACTATATATATATATACAATACATGTATATATACATATGTATATACGTTGTACATATAGTAGATTCAGGTTAAGTCAGGTGGAGATTTTGTGCGATGCGACTAACTTAGAGAATGGAAATATTCGGAGCTTCAGACGAGATTTATAAGGGCAAGGACCAAGGAACGTGAAAAATTATTGAATACATTGGGTTTTCATTGATGCACTCAAAATGGATCTTTCTAGGATCGACATAAATTAGGTTCAGCATGCTCTCAGGCATGGCATCTTTGATGCACTTTAGTTATAGGTCACTGATGTCATCTACCAGACTGTTTTTACAACAGTTTAAAACTTAGAGTTTCCTAAAGGAACCAAATGGATAAAGGAAGAAGGGAATTCAAATGTAGGTATAAATAGCTTTAGTGACCCGTATTTTAAAATTATATTATCTAAGCAGAATGGTAGAATGGTATTATGTTTGGTTTTATAGTACGGAAATCCAACTTCGTGGGATTATATCTTATAACTTGAATTCGGTATCCTATTCGAATAAAATTTCATCTGGATAATTATTATATTATACTCGAATAATCAATTATTCACCAATCATAAATAAAGCAAAAAATCAATATTCGTTATTTTAAATAACATGAATAATGTCTATATGTCGGTAGGTATTATGATAGGCATTTTCATATCTGCAATATTGCAAATGCAGTTTACTGGCTTGCTCTTGACTTTCAGATAATATGTTCGAAAAAAGGGCTGTATTGAAATCTGATTTGAATCGTTAGGTTTGTTTTAGATATTTAGTTGATCGCTGATTGTTTGTTATATTTGAACTATTTTTACCCACGACGGAACGGAGAAGGTATATGCGTTTAGGGTGAGAGGTTGTTTGTGTGTGCAAACGAATGTTACCATTTTTCTCCAAAACGGTTTGACCGATTTAGATGGGGTGTTTTGTAAAAAGTTTGTGATTCATCGGCAATTGTTCTTAGATAGGTGTTACGGTGTTAACTTGCTGCAAAATTCAATATGGCGGACTGTCAAATTTTAAAGTTTATGCGATTTGCATCAAACTTGGTGTTTGGGGGCTTTCGGGATCGCTGATTTCAATTCAACTGTCAAAATTTACGAATTCAAGATGGCGGACTGTCAAATTTTAAAGTTTATGCGATTTGCACCAAATTTGGTATTTGGGTGTTTTCGGGGTCACCAATTTCATCATGTATGGGCCTCTTAACGTAGGAATTCACTAAAAAGTTCAAAATAAAAAACAAAATTAAAAATTTTGAAAAAACCCACGACGGATATAAACGTTGTAATCCAAAAAGGATTAAATAAAATTTATGAAAAAACCCCGATTATTATAAGGAAGTAAGTAACGAAAGATAAAAATAAAAAAATCATCTTAAAAAGGGTTGACTTGTCGCGAGGTCTATCATATAAACAACTAATTATGACTTTCCTTAGTCCTTCCTACCTTTATATACATATTTGTTTCTCGTAGAGATAGACATAGCAATAATATTAAATATAGGTACTACACATATTCACCTACCTATTAATATAATTACAAACCCAAGAAAATCCGTCGGGGGCTGCCATTGCCATCTCTGTTCCCAATTTCACTTAAAAAATGTAGTAGTATAGAAAATCTATTATGTGTCTCGTAGAGATTCAGTAATTTATATCAATTAAAGACTATATTATGTAAAATGTTAGTTCATTTCAGGTAAGGGTATGGCAGCCCCCGACGGATTTTCTTGGGTTTGTAATTATATTAATAGGTAGGTGAATATGTGTAGTACCTATATTTAATATTATTGCTATGTCTATCTCTACGAGAAACAAATATGTATATAAAGGTAGGAAGGACTAAGGAAAGTCATAATTAGTTGTTTATATGATAGACCTCGCGACAAGTCAACCCTTTTTAAGATGATTTTTTTATTTTTATCTTTCGTTACTTACTTCCTTATAATAATCGGGGGTTTTTCATAAATTTTATTTAATCCTTTTTGGATTACAACGTTTATATCCGTTGTGGGTTTTTTCAAAATATTTAATTTTGTTTTTTTTTATACTTAATTTCAACTTTACAACAGAATCTGATATGGAAAAAAATATACATATTACTTACTATATACTACGTCCTGTTAAATCTCACCTGCATCCACTATAAACTCTGTGTGGACTATTGAATTTTCATTAGTTTCGTCTGAATTATTTTTATTTGGACATACACGATCTTTTAATTGTTATATTAAATCCGCTATTTTGAAAATGTTTTTACCAAATTTGAAATCAGTAACCAGTAGACAATGTCTTGGTAATCCCATTTGAAAATTTCGCTAGCCATTGGGAGCCCGACGTCTTTAATTTCGATAGATTTTAAATTCGTAGCCCAGAAATATTCTTTATATTCATTTTCATGAAAATTGCCTAAAGTCAAATAATATCAGTCGCCCCATTGAATCCGCTATGGTGAATTTGCAAATTTATATCAGCATATCCAAAAACCTCCCGAAGTTGGTTTTCATGGCAATCCTTGAAGTTTAGAATAACCTTTATTCGTTCCGCGAATAAGTAACAACAAATATGATAAAAGTTTTTTCGAATATATTGTACGAATTCACTTAAGTTATTCATCATTTGCGAATAAAAAATACTTTTTTATTCGTAATCGTTATTTGATTTTTGAATAATATTGGCCAAAGAGGTAAGGCAATTTTACATCAAAGTAGGTAATTTTCGATAATATCGCAAATATGATAGACAATGTAGAAAATTACTACATTTGTGGCTTTCCTCAATACGAGTACATATCTTATCTTCCACTAAAAGTCCAAGGTCATGCATATATTCGATGGTAGATGTTAGTACCTTGGTACAAATTAATGATTGTTATTTTCGTTTGGGGTCTTGATTAAGAAAGTCTAATATAAATTAAGAAATGCGTTTTCAGCAACAAAGAAATCAGCGTACTCAAGAACTTCGGAATCCAAATTGTGGATATTCTTTAGGGCGATATAATCACTTTCGTTTGTATAACAAATAAAAAATTTGATATCTTCAGATGACCTCTATCTTTAAAGGCTTTCTCTATGTTTTGAAAAGCGCTTTAATTCAACGAATTACATATAATAGAATAAGTGATTTTCTTTAACTACATAAGCGTATCTTTTGTACTTTAAAAAGTAAAGATTTCAACAATATTGTCATTTGAATGAAAATCTTTAATACCAAAACTTACCAAGTAGTGTTTAAGATGTTTGTGATATCTTAATTAAAATGAAAAAAATTCATCATTCTTTGAAACAAAACAAGTATGACTGTTGAGTTAAGCAAATCTTATTAAATTAATAAATTTTTAACTAAAAATATGAACGACAATTAGCCAACGATAAAAATTAACAACAATAAAATAAGTGCACGGAAGTTATATGTTTTCCGATTATATAAATTTTCACATACTCGTAAATGACGAATCTCGAAAAAGAAAACAGAAATTATTTGACGTCAATTGAAATTGTGTAAATTGAATCGATACATATACTGTATATATGTACATAACTCAGGGATTGTCCGAACCTATTCAATTTAAAATTTTAGCTCCACAACAGAAATATTTCTAAGCCATTCGTAGAGTTTTGCGTATTTGGAGGTGATTTCAAACTAAAGCAGAAAAATAGAAATGTTTGCAACTGACAACGCATCTCTTCTATGTATTCTACAGAGTACATAGAGCCAAAATAAAAAAGTAAAATATAAACCGGGATATAGAAAAGCTTTCCCATTGAAAAATGGGACTATGATTTGTTTTTATCGTATAGAGAAGCTGAATTTCGACCAACTGGACGTGACGTTAATGCACACGTGACCTTTAGGTTCGCAATTTATTTTCCTCTACCTCAGTTTGAAATAGAGCGCAAAAGCCCTTCAAGTTCGTTGAGATCTGAAAATATGTGTGATTTAGAGTCGGTAAAGGACGGCATGTTATAAATATTTCGTAGGCCATTTTAAGTTATTTTTAGTTCCTATTGTTTTGCTTTTTTGTTGTTCTGGATCGAATCAAACTAAATTCGCCCTTATATGCCTTGAATTTCAGGACAATCATTGATAAAGGAAAATGCGTCGAGCTTCATTTACACCAGTATTTAATGCCAGCAATCAGGAGCCTTTAATTGTTGTAGAGGAATCGAATGTTGAGCATGAGGATGACACGAAACAGAGGAAAAAATCAAACAGCGACTCATCGGAGCCAGAATCACCTGTTAACCCTTATCTGTTGTGCCCATTTCCGGATTTGCAACAGCGAAGAAAACATTCGCTGCCGTCTTTGCAAATAACCGAAGGGATTACAGCGAGTCAGGTGCGTCGTTTGTCTGAAGCCGGGGTAGAAGGAAGTGGCCTTAGTTCAAAGGAAGTTGAATTTTTGGCAACACTCTCGCACAAAACCACCCCACAGTCTGGAGGTAGACGCCATTCGGTCGTCACTATCTCACCCGTGCCCACGTCCCTTTTTGGCCGAAATCGAAGGGAATCGATCTCCGGGTTGCCATCAAGGTAAATTTAAGGAGGAAGGTTTTTTTTCTGGGGAGGAGCTCACAAAAATCCTATTCTGTTCCGCCCCAGCCATTTTACCCTATTTTTATTTCAGCCGCCGCGGCAGTGGTTTCCAAGGACCTCCGCTCACAGAGCACCGAGGCAGCATCCACAACCTCCAGCTGGATATCATGGACGGGATCGTGCAGGCCAGGAAGACAAGATCCGGGAGCGGAGTGTGGACACCCGGCGACAACAAGGTCCAAGTGCAAACATAAGCCACAGCGCTTCAGTTCTGCACCCGTGTAGATAGCGACGCGTCGAGGGGAGGAGGTGGGCGGCATTTTAAGAGATATTTTCTGGATGTTTACAATAATAGCGTGTTTACGGAAATCGTTAACCACTTTGCTTTTCGAGGTAATTATCATTGATAATTCTTTTATACATATCTTAGTTACTGTATCGTTTCCCAACCTATTTAGCGTTCAAAACTTCAAAATGTAAACAAAATATTCTATTGGGCTGCATATGACTAGGCTTCTTGACCGACCCAAAACTTAATCAAGATTTAAAAAAAATTATGTAAAAACTAAAACCCCACTACGGCTTTAACTGTCCATTCAAAAGTTATAAACAAGACTTAGTAACTACTAACTAGACCTCTATTGTGTATAATAATAGTAATAACACACAGGAAACACCTACTTAGTTAATAAATTCCTATGATAAACTCAACCTTAACCAATCTTACAAACTGATACATAATATTGGTTTTTTCTTGAAACGAGATTACATAAGTTTATTATGATGGAACATCAAATTGTAATACTAAGAAAAAGTTTTAATCACTATTCTACATTTACTACATTTAGTATTGTAATAAAATATGTATTGGGATTAGTAAAAACGCCGTAGTCATACTACATTAATAATTATCTGAATTGAGATAAATCATGGAACAGATAGGGACAGATGAACATCCATCCATACACACATCCATACATATACTTACATAGCCTGCTAAACCCATAACCCTCCTATTGCGCCGTAGCATAGACAAATAAATATAAAGATGGCCCGCTTCGAACAACCGAAGTGTGACCGAAAATTTCTGATGCCTCCACAGCGATGCCTCCACCATGCGTTGCTGCGCCAGCCAGCAACGCAGAGAAGTTCGGGCGCGCAATGTTATTGTTATGGGCTCATGCGTCGCGGTGTTCCGAATATGCGTCGGGGTGCCTTTGGCTGCCGGCATCGGCACTCAGCTAATAAAATTCTAGGAAAGGACGTGAGAACCCCGAACTCGGAATCAGAACTTCGAAGCAGAAGTCAGGAGGATTTTAATTCACTTCATGCCTGTTTGTTGCTGAAGAAGGTTGAATTTAAAAGGATTGGTATTTCGACGATTTGAATTTTGCTGTTTGACTCTTATTCCTTTAGGTATACATACATATATACCTAAGAGTTTTTTATATTGAAGGATTTTTTTCCATTAGCTTTAAAAAGTATACTTGAATTTTATTTTATTTCAATTAATTTTTTTTTCTGTATTATTGCATGATGAGTAGTCGCAAGAAAATCTGGGGAGTGAGTTGCGTTGTTCCTTCCTGTGAGCAATCGAAACGCAATAATCCCGATTTGAAATTTTTCAAATTTCCTAATGAAAATACGGAACTGTACGAAAAGTGGAAAGTAGCTTGTGGTTTACAAGAACACCCAAGCACTAAAAGGTCCTATGTTTGTTCTGATCATTTCCTTGACGATGATATAGGTAAAAAGCGGCTTAAAAATAAGGTGGTACCTTCACTTAATTTGACTGACTCGCTTCAAAGTAATGAGGCTTATGGCAATATAAATGTTAATTTTGGGGGAAAGTCGTATTCATGTAAAAAGCGAGATCCCCAAGAACTTACTTTTGAAGAATTAAAATATTTAGAGCCAGAACATCCTCTGGAGCAGAATTTCATTTGGAAGAATCTAAATGCAATAATTGTTTGAGTTCGGGGTTCTCACGTCCTTTCCTAGAATTTTATTAGCTGAGTGCCGATGCCGGCAGCCAAAGGCACCCCGACGCATATTCGGAACACCGCGACGCATGAGCCCATAACAATAACATTGCGCGCCCGAACTTCTCTGCGTTGCTGGCTGGCGCAGCAACGCATGGTGGAGGCATCGCTGTGGAGGCATCAGAAATTTTCGGTCACACTTCGGTTGTTCGAAGCGGGCCATCTTTATATTTATTTGTCTATGGCCGTAGTCAGATAAAAAATCTAAGCTCGGTTTATTTGCTTTAGGTCAAGATTTGGCTAAACTTTGATCGAAAATGCATGACCTATACCCAGTAAAGCCTCAACTAATTACTGGTTTTTGATTTTACATTTTTTGACCAACTGTGAGCAAATAAATAAATACTGCATTTGTTTGAACCAATAATAAACAAAATATCTACTCAAATAGTAGTGATTTTCAACCGGTTTGTAAAATTATTCATACTGATGGGAAAAAAAAATTGAAAATTACGTGAAATTTACAGGAAATTTACAAACTTATTTTTAAACCGATGGAATTCATATGTTCATTCAGAATAGATATTTATAGGCAACCTGGAACTACCAAAGTGTTTACAAATATTAAAGCAAAGAACAAAATTTTACTTTATACGAAATAACTTTTAAAAAACAAATTCTAAATTTGTGCACATTGTGTGTAATTTTCTATAGTTTACTTGAATTTTACTTATTATAATTAGTAAAATTAACAATTTTTTTAATCTTACACATGTATTTGTAAGTTTCAATATGGATTTGCAAAATTACTACTCAGGTGTAGATTTTTACTACTACTATTTTATAATTAAAAATCAAAATATTTTCTACTGTGTAGGTTTGAGCGATTCTTTCTGTCAACTTAACTATTTACATTTTCCTAATACATATAATATTACTTAGCACAGTTTTCAGTAGTCATTAATATTGAAATTAATATTAAATAATATTAAAACATACATATACATATATGTAGCTTACCAAATAAGGTACATTTATGGATATTTTTGTGGCGACGTATTACAGATAGATATGAATCACTTTAGTATGCTTTGCTAAAAAATATTGAGTCGGTTATTTTGCTGCTTGCCTTAAAGTCATGTTTTGTTGAGAAGCTATATTTAAAAAAATATAATAAAATTAAATAATTAAAACTTATTATTTTTAGTTTCAATAGCAAGTTAGTGTCCTCTAATAATAATTATTAGCACTACATTGGTGACCCCGATTACGCACGCAACTTTTAAAATTTTTCAAACAAGAAGACATCATCAGGTCTCAAGAATTCAGAAATTCAGCACTTCAAGTCTTCAAGACTATTTCAAGTGCTGCGCTGTGATTTTATTTACTCTACTCCTATTTTCTTCTGGAATATTCTCAAGATTCCTAATGAGATGCACTTGCCAGTTGCATATTTTGGGCAGTTTTATGGCGACATTTGATCAACGTGTGAGTAGCTATTTCTTCAACCACAAATCGGACAAACTACATCAGCTGCAAATCAGCTAAATAGTAACT
Organism: Eutolmus rufibarbis; assembly: GCA_963920795.1. NCBI lineage: Eukaryota > Metazoa > Arthropoda > Insecta > Diptera > Asilidae > Eutolmus > Eutolmus rufibarbis. The sequence goes on along the minus strand of OY987206.1, from coordinate 29,822,870 downwards.
ACATTTTTCTTCAACCGCAAATCGGTCAAGTTTTAGTTTCAACATCAACCGCAGCAATATTCAATAACGAAGGCAACAAAATGGAACGTCCTTGGAAGAAATATAATATGACCATACCTCAATATATTGGGGCCTTAAACGGTCACAGGGAGTTTCAATTTATAAGGAATAACACTTTCCGTGTTCTTCCCCTTCCGGTACCTAAAAAGCCTTAAAAGCCTCAACAACAACTTCCAGTTGATCATCAATAATTTCAACATCATCAATTATTATCAACGCATCTGATTATGTTTTAAATCTTCTCCGAACCATATTGTCTCCTCAAACAATACTTCGGAGTAGAATCGCTATCTTTTATCCAAAAGGACGATAATAACCTATTCTATAGGAAGAGGAATACAACGCAATTAAGAAGTATCCCTTTCATGTTCCTTCCACGTTTATTCACGCAAGCACTTTCAAGAATGGAGTAATTCACTTCCTCATTTATGAACGATACAACCGACGACCCCAGTGGAACATTTTAAATTTTAAGGGCATTTTTACAGCTGTATTCAGTTCATCTGAAGCTACAAATTTCTCAACTTTCCACATGCTTTATAGAATGATAAACCATTTCAAGAGAAACCTGGGTTTTCAGAAGTATTACCCCTTTCTTTGAATTATTGTCATTTTCTAGCAAATGAAAAGGATCTGAAGAGAAAACACTGCATTTCTACAAAATAATTCAGCTCACAATATTATTTGCAATCAATTACTTCAATAACAATCGATGCATATTATAATTAACGTATCGCTGATCTAGCGATCATCTGGCGGGAGGGTATTGTGGCGACGTATCACAGATAGTTATGCATCACTTTAGTATGCTTTGCTAAAGAATATTGAGTCGGTTGTTTTGCTGCTTGCCTTAAAGTCATGTTTTGTTGAGAAGCTATTTTTAAAAAAAATATAATAAAATTAAATATTTAAAACTTATTATTTTTAGTTTCAATAGCAAGTTAGTGTCCTCTAATAATAATTATTAGCACTACATTTTAATATTTTTTGAAATTTTAATATTCCAACCACTGCTCCTTTTATCTTAGCCAGTCTATTTATCTTCATAATTTTGCTATTATAAAACGTTTTAAACGGCTTTGCGGCAATTTCAACATTTTTTCCAACTTTATTAGTGAAACTTCAAGATTTTGTAAATATTTGTTCTAAATTAATGTTCTTCTTAAAAATTCGTTAACCGACAATTTTATCTCGAGACATTTCCACTCCAAGAGCATATTGCAAGCTCGAGTCCTCGTCACTTCACAGATAAATAGTTGATTTTCGATTTTAACTCTAACTTTAACATGATGAAAATTTCAATTTCATTGTTAACAAGTCGAATTCACGTTTGGAGTAAATTAATCTATGGTACAAGGAGTTCTATGATCCTCACATCTCCACGTTTTCATGCATTTTTTTATTCGTCCTATTTGGGGTTATCGAACAAATTGTCATAAAAGTGAGTTTCTTCGGAGGTGTCTTTTACTGTTCGCCCGGACTTTCGTAGAATGGATTCACTTTTCTAATTCTATATAATTCTGTATAAATAAGATAAAATTAAAATTTGTTTAAATATTCGACTCTATACATACTAAATATAACTTCTTTTGCTATTATAATAAAAATAAAATTTGTCATTACAGCTCAAGATACATCAGGAATTGATAACTTAGTCATACTGTTTCAACAAAACTAACAAATTCAACAGGCTAAGAACCACCGGTATAAATCTTATTATATGTAGAGACGATAATAGAAATAAAACAAGTTCCTTAAGTCCAATGTTCTACAACTACTTCCCACACGAAGCCAGTTTATTTAGTGGAATTTTTTAAAATCACCTTTTTAATTCACCAAGTTAGTAACATTTAGCCAAAAGATCTCTTGGTCATTTAAAACAATTTATAGACTTAGCGTATTAGAATTGTTGCGAACATTCCTTTCATCTTCCAGTTATTGTGTAAGACATATAAAAATTATTGTTGTTGTAAATAAGATTTATAGAAAATACTTACATATAAGGATGACAAAGCAGGGTGCATTGTAGGACAAATTTGTTCAGGGCTATACAATTCAGGATGACGCGATTTGGAGCAGCAAACTTGAAAGATTCACAATAGCAGGTGAATGTGTAAAGTTTTACTAAGAACTAGATCGTAACTAATTTATTTACTAATATCCCACATTGCAATATATACATACATCGTGACTAGAAGATCAATTAATGTACTGAATGTATTTTCAATTTGTTTTTGGATTTTATTAAAAAGTTAACTGTTCGAAAAGTGTGTTTTAATTTCACAATACCAATCCAATCAATATATATTTTTATTTCAGGGATAATTAGATAAATATTTTCGCATAATTTTCGTGCTATGCCGCATGTACCTAAAATGGCCACAAATGAAATCTCTCTCTTTCATCAAATGTATTTTTAGTCACGAAGGCGATATTGAAAATTCCGGTACGAAAAGTGTTAAAGGTGTTTAAGTGCTAAAGAAAAAGAAACAAATATATCAATCATCATCTTAAAAAATCAAAAGCGCTTTAGAATTCTGAAGAAGAAGGCTGTAAAAGTCATTTATCCTCTTACAAATGTAAAAAAAAAAATAATAAACATAAACAAAAATTAACTGCAATACAAATTAACTTAAGTTTTTTATACTCAAAACAATATAGAATATGTATATATCAACATTCAAATCGAAAGCAAAACCCAAGTGCCTAGCAACTTTACTTTCAAAATGTGTATTGATTTTCTTTTTGACTGAAAAAGGATATACCTACATATGTAATTTATAGTACTTACACTGAAGGAAATTTTAGCCGACTAGCCATACTTTATAGATTCACTCCTACATATGTATGTATTATACATATACTGGGTGGGGCATTTATCTTGAGACAAAATAATATCTCAGTTGGACTCGATTATTTCGAAAAAAGTTTCAGACAAAAATTTTAGGGCACCGAGGGAGCCATTGAAAGGTCTATATTACGACTTCCGGTCTAGACCGGAAGTGGCGTTTTTAGACCGGAAGTCGATTTTTTGAATGGAAACACCCATTTTTTACCAAGGATTTCGATTGTACAACAACAAAAAAATAGTTTTTGTTCCAATTATTTTTTCGATTTAACCCATATTTTGGCCATAAAATGGCCATAAAGAACAAAAAAAAGAAGAATTTTTTTTACATTTTCATTTTTGTTTCGTACTTTTTGTAAATATGGAGGAGGAGCCATGTTGGTTATATTTCCAGGGATAATATCCAAGTTCATATCGAATTTAAAAAAACGATGAGCGTTTCCATCCGAGAAGCCAAACAGATTTCATCTGTACAGATCGGCATTTCACTTTTCTACCATAGACAAATGTGAATTATAACGAACAAAAATTTTCTACTTTTGACAAATGTGAATTATAACGAACAAAAATTTATAGATATTCGCAATACATACATATGTGGGAAAACTGCAATATATTATAATATAGAAACGATCGTTCGGAAGATGCCAATGTTGCCAACGGATCTATAAATATCTTGGCTTGTAACATAAAACATGGAAGAGTGTTGTTATTCTTGTTTGATTAATATATGGCCGCATATTGTACCATTGGGGAAGTAATAATTATGGCGTTGTACGTTACATAGTTTTTTGCGACGAAACATTATATAGTTATATATTGGTCAATTGATTATTCTGTATGGGCTTTTTTACTTAATATTATTAAGCAGGTTTCAATTATTATTATAGTTTGTTCTCCAATAAATCTCACGCAATGCTATATAGGCAATTTTGCCAATTTTTATCAGTTCACCTATAAAAAAAGTAAAATGGAAAATAAAATCTGTAATCGAAATAATAATCCCTGAAATGAACTAACATTTTACATAATATAGTCTTTAATTGATATAAATTACTGAATCTCTACGAGACACATAATAGATTTTCTATACTACTACACTTTTTAAGTGAAATTGGGAACAGAGATGGCAATGGCAGCCCCCGACGGATTTTCTTGGGTTTGTAATTATATTAATAGGTAGGTGAATATGTGTAGTACCTATATTTAATATTATTCCTATGTCTATCTCTACGAGAAACAAATATGTATATAAAGGTAGGAAGGACTAAGGAAAGTCATAATTAGTTGTTTATATGATAGACCTCGCGACAAGTCAACTCTTTTTAAGATGATTTTTTTATTTTTATCTTTCGTGACTTACTTCCTTATAATAATCGGGGTTTTTTCATAAATTTTATTTAATCCTTTTTGGATTACAACGTTTATATCCGTCGTGGGTTTTTTCAAAATTTTTAATTTTGTTTTTTATTTTAAACTTTTTAGAGAATTCCTACGTTAAGAGGCCCATACATGATGAAATTGGTGACCCCGAAAACACCCAAATACCAAATTTGGTGCAAATCGCATAAACTTTAAAATTTGACAGTCCGCCATCTTGAATTCGTAAATTTTGACAGTTGAATTGAAATCAGCGACCCCGAAAGCCCCCAAATACCAAGTTTGGTACAAATCGCATAAACTTTAAAATTTGACAGTCCGCCATCTTGAATTTTGCAGCAAGTTAACACCGTAACACCTATCTAAGAACAATTGCCGATGAATCACAAACTTTTTACAAAAAACCCCATCTAAATCGGTCAAACCGTTTTGGAGAAAAATGGTACCATTCGTTTGCACACACAAACAACCTCTCACCCTAAACGCATATACCTTTTCCGTTCCGTCGTGCGTAATGAGATAGGTACAACTCGGTTTGTAAACATGAGCCATCGGGTGATATGGTACAAAATTGAGGAAATGCTTAAACTCGGTATACGTGGAAAAACTGAGTGTTTCATTGAGCTTGGTATTTCTATGAAAAACTCGAGACTGAGCTTTTGTTGTAATATACCAACTTCCAAGAGACCTCAAATAAGATCTTGTAATACTAACTAATATTACTAACACAGGTCAACACAAATTATCCGGCCGAAAAAATGGTTAATAATTTCTATAAAAGCTACGAATTCGGAAACAGAAATAATTGGTTTCCGATTTTAAGAAAAATAGATTTAAAAAGTGTAAAAGGTGATATATTTACCATTAATTAAAACATCATTAAAAAATATTGTAATAAAAAATCTATTATTCCTAACTTCAGTTATCGCAGCTTCAACAAATGTCTTTATAAATTTTCCCATATGTATACATATGTAAGCTAGTAAGTTTTATATAGAGATATGCGTCCGGCGAGTTGATTGTCATTTTATTATAAATTTTATTTTTCGTCCACATCTTATTATTTGTACATCCTCTACAAGGATTCATTCAATTTCTGAACTGACTTCCATTACGTTCGCTGCAGCTTGCTTTTCATATTGCACTTCGAAAGGCGAAAGATTAATATGTAGCACAAAAATTGCGCACGAAATTTCGGAAAGGAAATTAATACCACAGACTGTGAAATGAGTTCTTTTGTAAACAAGTTCGTTTTGTTACAACTTTTCTTACCACCACATTTTATAGACATGAACTACTTTTTTGATAGGAAGAACATGGGAGGTGCAGCAATCATTATTTGTTTTTTTAATATTATAGAAATTGATAAAAATGTTGATCTTACAAGACACACAGATAAAGAATTTGTTATTTTAGGTATTTCGATAGATCAAAACTATCAAGTATTAGTGTATTCTTCGTTTTTAGGCCATACGAATTTCTACCAATTTTTTTAATGACAGACTCGTGTTCAGCGCATAATTTTATAAGCGTGGGAAATCGTTTTTTAGACAAGTGAAATAATGGAAATGCAACATAGTTGTTATATTTCATGAAATCTCGCTAAAAGGAGTTAAATCAACTTCAGTTAATAGAAAAATTCATCATATTTTTCATTTTGCTGGTTTGTTTACATCCTGCAAAAGCTGGGTAGCTTATCACGTGAATGGTGGCGTACAAAGTGAATATCCGGAGGGGCATAGTATTTATATCAGTCACTTTGAAATTATACATTTATAAATTTGGGTGCAGATTTTCTAAGGAATTTTTTCATCTGCCGTCTTTATTTTTCAATTATTTCATTCCATTCCAGCAAATTCAATCTTACAAATTTTCTTTTAAATGAGCCTCTTATTATTTCTATGTATTTACGCCTGTACTGGTTGACAATTACTAACACACTAACACAAAAGTGTATGCTTAATCTGCATTACAGCCATTCTGTGTTTAGTTTCTATTTTTATGACTCAACAAGACTAGTTTCGTGGAGTTTTAGCCAACTTAACGAAACCCCATGTTTTCATGGAACTAACTCGAGTTCAAACCGGGTCAAGCCCGCATAGAATCATAGTAATAATAATAATAATCACACTTATGGATCAGAAATTTTTATATATTTTGTGGGGCTGTGCTGTCGATCAAACCGAAAATAAGTCGTATCTTCCTAAAAAAGTACCCCAGCGGTAGATGTGTGCCTTAATATGGCCCTGTACTTATTATCGCAAAAAGCTCTATATGTAATCTAAAAAATTACTTTGATAAGAAAAGCTACGATAAACGTAGACTCTCTACAAAAAATTCGAAGAGTCATTTCACCGTGTGCACAACTTTTCTCTGTTATTAATTTTATTTTCGAAATTTCGTGTGCACCTTTTGCACACCGAATGTCTTGATCGTTTTCAGGCGTGCAGTTTGAAAACTATTGCGTGACAGGGAATGTATAAATTGGAAGTAAGTTTCGATATTTAGCAGTTGAAGTCGAACAGACAAACGTTGTGATTTAACTTGAGTTGACGTACCTACATTAAAATACATATATCAAAATGCCTTGTGGAGGATGCGGAAATGGTAAGTTGTGGACGAGACATTTTATAATAGATAAATAAATATTTATATTTTGCATTTTTTAATGTGTTTCGGTTTACTTATAGATTGCAAATGCACTTCTGAAAGATGCGGAAGCAACTGCAAATGCGATCAATCTTGCAAGTGTCCGTGCAAAAGTGGTGATGCAAAGGATTGCTGCAAGGGCAAAAAATAGGAAGTCGGCAGAAATCAACAGTTTTAATGTATCACAGAGGAAATAATTTTACTGGCTTGGAGACATCAATTACAAACGAATGGCATAATGACGGCTAATGAATTGAAATTTTTATTCGAATAAAATTACAACTATGTATTATAAATACTTTGAAATTTTTCTACTAAATATACCTATGCTAAAATAACCCTATATAAGGCTTTTTCACTTTTGTTGGATTTGATGATGTGTTAACGTTTCCTCAGTTCATATTATATTTTGTATGGTTTACCTTCATTAAAATAAAACTTAGTAATGAAGACATTCAGTTTGTCTTCATCTATGTAGTAAAATCTTACGATTCAAGGTTAAAGTACCAGACAATTTTTAAATTAAATTATTTAGTACTTTTTAGGTTTTGAGATCTTTTGGAAGCGGTTCTATTTTTATTTTTAGAAAAGTTCTCTTGTGTGAGTTTTCTAATTTTTATTACTGCGGGTTGACAAGGTTCGTAAGTACTGGGATAATAATTACAGATTATGTTGCTGTCGTTCGTTGAGGAGTTCTCTTCTCCAGCTCGTTATACTTCATCATTGTTCTTAACTAAATTTTTACGGGGTAACCCGGAAGGCATACCTTTTTAAATGATAAAGAAAAAAACGGATAATTAAAATCGGGTTACAAATGGTGGGAATAATAATGTAACAATAAAGATTACTATTTTAGATTCACCATTTTGAGTTTTGAAAAATGGATACTGAATTTGAAATTAACGGACTTAAATGCTGACATATACATAGTTTTATGAGATATCAATGAAATTTAGTATTGTAATACCGCCATTTTGGATCCTTTAGCACATATAAAAAAAACATATAAAGCTGAATTGAGAATCACATTTTTATTTTAAGTGGTTTAAAAATAAAAGGTTGTATATTAGTAAATAGGTATGATGCATGTAAGATCTGTAACATCCCGAGATACAAATTTTCAGTACATATTCTAGACTATTCCAACAAGACACGTATATGTTTTCGTCTACCAAGGACTATTTCGCATGTCACTCAGGAAGACACGATGAGAGACGCTTGAAAAGTCGTTACAGTAGCACTTCTGTATAGGAGTCTTTAGTATTCTAAACTGAGATTTAGATTTATGGGTCGTGGCTCTTAGAAAAACAATAAAAGAATAGAAGTTTGAAAAATGCGCTAAGTCCAAAAAATATTATAAGTAAAAACGATATCGGGGATTCCAGTATATTTACGAGGGATTTGAATCTCCTCTTGAGACATTTTTTACGGGCAATGTTAAATTTTTATAAGTTCACTACATTCGAAAGACTCCAGTGTTGGAAAACTCAAGTATTTCTAGATGAGAATAGAGTATTCTTTTGAAAAACTCAGGCATACACGGGAGACGCCGGAACACACTGAAAAATGCCCTGGAATACTATGAGTGTTGCTGGAATAATCGAGGTGTAATGAACATTTTATTTCGGGATTATAAAATATAAAAAGAAATCATACATATTTATCAGAGACTACATTGGGTTACGCCTATTCAAATTTCAAGGAGCAAAAGTAAGACTAAGGTGAAAACCGGGCTATAGTTACAAAAAAAGACGGACTAGTGCGAGTAGCACTCACGCCTTGACGGTTCCTTACCGTTATACTTTATAATTATCTATTAAATTTGAATCATAGAAAAACAAGAACAAACTTAACATTGTAGTTGAACAACATGTTCTCTCACACATTCCAACTGCAAATCTATAAGTAAAGAACTATTTTCTGTATTTTCTTCAAAATTTTAGGCTCAATAGTTTTGGAGATAATGGGATTTTCACCTATTTTCTTAAATAACTTTGAAACTATTTATTTTAAAATCATAAAAAAAATATATTTGAGACCCTCACAACAAGCCCTTTGATATGTCACACGGTACAGTTTGCAAAACTTTTTTTTATTTTTCTAATTTCTAAAAGAGACCCCCATATTCAAAATTCATTTATTTACGTTACACGCTCATGTTTGGGTCACAGAAATTCATATGTGTACCAAATTTCAATTTAATCGGTCCAGTAGATTCGGAGCAAATTGGCTGTGACAGACGGACAGACAGACAGATACACGAGTTATTCTACATACATATGTATAAGGGTTCCGTTTTTTCATTCGGACGTACGGAACGCTGGAAAAGATTTTTAACTTTTAGAGATATTTTTGAACGTCTGGTAGTTATATAGATATATGTATATGTATTAAAAATCTGCTATCTGCCCATGCCTCTATCTGGCTTTTAATTAATTTCAAAATCATTAAAAAATCTTAACTACATATAATTAAATACACACTAGGTGCAATGATCAACGATCGAAAAATACTAAAATTGGTGGTTTACCCTATTTTGGGAGGGAGGGGGTTCGTCGAATAAAAGAACTATATATGTAGGTTCAACGTACGAAAAAGAAAGCAAAAGAAGGCTAAGAATTAAACGAAGAACATGTTACTTATTTCATTACTAATATAGTCTTCAATTATAGTTGGGTTAAAATTTACTATTATAAATACTCATTGCTTTAATGGAATTATTGTAAAATGTTATTTAATACTAATGTCTAACGTAAGGCAATACACTACCAAATTATGTTCCTGAAAATTATTACTCTATTCAATCTATTATTTCTTCTTTTTCTGTTGTTAATTGCTTTCCTACAATATAACGATTGATATTAAATACTTGAAAACCTTATTACAATAATTTGCCTCCGACATTTTACTTCTACAGAAGCAAAACATAACAAGTAAATATAATTTCTGTTTGATATAACAGCTGTTAGGCTTAAAAGAAAACAGAGTTGTCTTATCGTAAATGCTAAGCCCCTTCATATAATCAGTAAAAGCAACTTTGATAAGAGCAGATGAGACGGAATTCTTCACTCGATGACTTCATAAATTTGATAAAAACAATTTTATCGTGCGCAAGAACGCACTGTTTTTCGAAATGATTTTCGAAAAGCCGTGTGCTACTAGGCTTTTGCACTCAGAACAGAATACGTCTCAAGTGTGCAGAGTGAAATCTACTGAAGCCAAAATGTTTATATTAGCTGCAGATTTCGACAAACAGCAGTTGTAGTCTAACTAAACCCAGACGCTTCTGTACGTCCGCAGCTCAGCTTGGAAAATTTTAGTTATTCTAAGAAATATAATTCAATCAAATACAACAATAATGTGCTTTTATTAAAAAATAATAATTGTTAACTAAGTAAATGTTTTTGGTGTACCTATCTTAATCTTTGATTTCTGACAAACACACGTATCTTGCAATATTCAACACCTTTTACAGGTATTTTGTAAAAATATTAGAGTGGGAAAATCGAGTGCATAGTTGTAGTAAATCGGACGATTTTGTAATATTGCAAAGATTATCGAGGTAACTGATTGAATAGAAAGAAATACTCACTTAAATTTTTTTTTTATTGAACGTCAATTATGTAAATTGAACCTAAAATATTCACTGGAATATTGCTTTTTTGTAATTTTTCATTATAACCATTGACAATTTTGAATTTTTATAAAACCATGACTGATAGTCCCAAGTATCTTCTGTAAAATGAATCCAGAACCAGAAATACTTAATTTTCGCTTTGGACTAAAACTTCTTTCCAGGAAGGGAAATTAGGTCATATTTTAGAAAAATTGACAGTGGCATTGTTTCCATTTTAAATATAAATATCAAAGAAGCAAATAATTACTTTGAAATAAGGCTGAATGGAAAAAAGCCATAATGATTTTGTTTCCTTTTTATTATACAAGGGAAATAAACCGTGTAGACTATAGCACGCATGTTAAATTAAGGAGGTGACTATTTTCACCTTAAAACGTGAAACCAGAAACCAGAAACCAGAAACCAGAAACCAGAAACCAGAAAAAATAAATTCACAGTAAAAGGAAAATCTTTATTTAGTAGGCATTTTGTAAAAGGAAAATCTTTAGTTAGTAGGCATTTTGTAAAAGGAAAATCTTTAGTTAATAGGCATTTTGTAATTTAAATGAATTTATTTTTTCTGGTTTCTGGTTTCACGTTTTTTAAGGTGAAAATAGTCACTCTCTTAAATTAATACAAAAATTAATTAAAAACAAAAATGCATACTTCTATAATACTTTCCGTACAGAAAAGGAAATAACGCCGAGCGGCTTTATTTTCTTTTCACAGTCGGTTTTATATGCTTCGTAATAAAGTCGAATTACCAGAAGTTTAGAAATTCAGCTTTATTTCTCTTCATGAAAAGAATTAAGGTAACTTCGGAATTTTTACTTTCGACTTTATTTCAGGTCACCGTATTAGCGTTGGTTACTCTTTTTTTTTGATGATAACGTCAACGTTGATTATTTTCAGAGGATTGGCGTACTGAAAAGTAGAAATTTCTGTTAAAACCAATTTAAAAAAAAATAAAATTATTTTTGGGTGATAACAAAGAAAGGACACTTATGTATCTTTCATTTATAATATATGTAGATAATTTTAATTATGGTAAGTTTTTTGGAATCATCCATATATGGCTTATTGCTTGTTTACACACTAAAATTTGGGTTCTTTAAACTTTCGCTAATAGTTTTGCATTTTTAATCAAATAGGAACTATAAGAATTAATTACTTTTCCGTCAAAAGTGTATTGAACTTCAATCGATAGTTCATTATCCACTATAATCTATAATCCATCCGTTCTATGATACTTTAATATCACAACGCCATAACGTTGCGACAGCTGATCATAAACTAAAACTACCAGTTTGGACCCTGTGCTTGTTAGTCTTAAAATCAATATTAACCACTACAAAAAAGCCAGATTTACCTTTATCAAAAAATGGAATCATCTTATCAAGTTTATATGCCACATGCAGCGATGTACACAGTCAGGGTTTTGCGCAAAGTGTCATAAATAACGATAATCTTACCACCTGGGCGCCGTGAAATTGTAATCATCATTGGTGGAATGCGGTTCTTATCCATATTTCAAGGAAGACCTGGAGACCGGGAGCTCACCATACACCAAGACCCTCTTGTTCCCCAGGCTCGTGCATAAATTCCACTTTGAGGGCAGAACAATGCAAGCGGCCCTTAAAGCGTTCCACACGCTCCTTGGAAGACCTCCAAAATTGATTAGAGGAGCGGTGTGTTTGGCACCCTTCCTTCGGCGCCCCGGCTCTCCGGCTTCACACACTGCGACTGAATATCAAAAGCCAGTGTTTTAGGGCGGCGTGGGGCACGTGGGGCACGTGGGGCTCCGAGCTGCGTTTATTGACGCCGGGGGACCGAACCCTTCGCTGGGGAGTAAATAAGTAACTGCCATGGGGTGTGCAATTGCTTATCAAATGCTTTGTTGAAAGGGCTCATTTGCAACTGGATTTCCCAGAGGAGTGTTTACTTCTGGTCTCCGGCTCGTAAGCTACGTGTTCCGGGTCCAAAATGGGAAGTGCTCTGGAAGAGATCTATTATTTGGTTCTTAACAAATGAGTAACCGATGAACAGGTTCTTAGCTTGAGGTTTTCTTTCTTTGCTGAATATATGTAGTAGGTATCGATTTTTATTAGTTGTGGGGCCTATACATTCATACCTTCAAACAATCCATTTACAATGTGTCGTAACGTAATTAGTTTTTACATGAATTATTTTAAATCTATAAAGACAGTCGAGCCAAGCAACTTGGAAGATAATTTTTTTATTAACTTGAATCCTTCCAATTCCAACTTATTAAAATCGAAAAATGAGAATAATACATTATAATAATTTAAGGGCATCGCTTTAAACACAAATGTTAAATTTCAAACACAGTAAAACCTCGCTATGACGAACTCGGTTATAACGAACGGCAGTCGTAGTTGTGCGGCTTGGATTTAGTAAAATCTATTTAATAAAACTGGCGTGTTTGAAGAATCTTTTAATTTATATGCTTATGCAATACAATATGCATACATATTATACATAGATGTATATATATTTACATGAATAGTGATTTTCCATTTACTGTAATTTCTGTGAGTAGTTTAGCAAAAGTAAATCTATAATTTCTTAGAAATACTAAACTTTACAATATTTTCTGCAATTTGTTATCAACTTCCTTGGGCGAGCAGTAAACTTTTAATCGGCTTCCCGCAGTTGGTAACTCTCTTCCGGGATTAGAATCCTTTGTTTCAACAGGAGCGTTCTTCAGGGAATCTCTTACACGCATCGAAATTTATGGTTCAACTATCTCTTAAATTCTTTCTTTCGGCACCCATAATTCTGATGTTAGGACTTTAGAGCATATTTTTACTTTTTTTCGTCTCGTTTTATTGAATTCTTTTATAATTTGTATGGTGTGGTCAAATAGTGCAGTTAATTTGTATATAATTCTATAACTTTTAGAGTAGATTTATAGCTGTTATTCATAAATGAATTATTGTTAATATTGTACATATAAGATAAGTAACAACCAGGTTATTTTTATTATAACTGAGGAGTAGGTGATTTATCTTTACTTTAGCATTCTGTAACAACTTTTTTCTCTTTATTTATTATTATTGAGTGAAAACTCGTGAATAAATAAATAAATAAATAAAAATATAAATGCTGACGTTATGATATACTTGTTAAAATTTAAATTTTTTTTCTGAAATGGGATGGGACAAGCAATTCTCGCAACCAAATTTAACAAAATTAAAAAAAACAGAAACGGATAAATGCGAGTTGGACTACGTTCAATGTAGGGTTCCGTAGGCACTGCCACCACATTTAAGTCGTTTGTTTGTATAGAGTTTCTGCAGACCCAACTACATGTCATAAGTTGCTTGACTATTACATTACTCATAAACTAGTAGAGTCTCTTAGCTGTGGTAATTTTAAGTCTTTAAATACCATATACAACTGTTTTGCATACCTTTTGGATATTCCAAAATAGCGGTTTAGCTAGTAAGAGGTGGGGACACGTAACTGGAAAAATAACTATGTACTTTAAAGCTTAATATCTTGTAAACGAATCCCTGAATTTTTAAAAGACTTATTCAACGATTCCCTACATAATGAGGTATGCGAATAAAATAAATTCATATCCAATTTACATGTAGAGGGGGTATCTTACCCTTTTGTTAAAAGATTTTATTTCATAACGGCTGTGACTTACAGACGGACACGGTGAAACTATAGAAGGGTTCCTATAGTTTCGCTACATTAACCATAAAAGTATAATTATTTTTTATGGGTCGCTACCATTTATTTAACACACTCTTGATGAGGTTGATTTTTTTTTAAAAATTATTTCTAATCGTTTTGACCACCCATTATTACTCATAACTATCCGAATTATTTATCTATATGTTAACCATAACATTGGGCCATAACAAGCTTTACATATACTATTCAAGTCTCTAGCTCCTAGAGTTTGGCTTTAGGGACAGAAGTTAGTGATTTACATAAAAGAATATACAATTATGTTAACAAAATGATATACTAAGTTTTGTGTCAACAATTTTATATTAATTTTATATTTCGGTAAGTGCACTTTGGAGAATTAATTATCAAGTCTATGTATATATATACATATGTATTTTCAAAATTTTTGTATTCCCGTCAAACGACAATCACTAGACCCTATTTTGAGCTTGCACTAAGATGATGGTTTTTCTAAAAACTAACGTCTACCGTTAAAATACTTACATTGCAAAAGAAATTAAAATTAAACTAGATTCCTGAAAAACTTCGGATTTTTGTATTAATTTTTGTATTAATTTTTGATAAGTAGGTACTTCATTTAAAGTTCGTTAAAAAGAGAGATTTATGAAGGAATTTCCTACACATTATAGGATTTTTATCCAATGTTTTTTTCTTATTCCAATCAAAACTAAGAATAGAAACAAGGGTTTTCTTTCAAACTAAATATTTTAAGGTATGAATATTCTATGAAGTATATTCCTTTGTTTGTTCTTTGGTTATAATATACATAACTCCTACTTTGCTCATAACTTAACTTCGGATTTTGATACGGTTTGCAATTTAGTGAACTCTTTTATTGAGGATGGCTTTAGTACCTTTAAAGTACGCGGAAGAAAACTTTTTTTTTGGGTTTTGGTGGGTTAATTTTTAATCCATGGAAGGGTTAAAAACATTTTGTTGTGTTAACTTTAACTAAATTAAATGTGAACTTTGGTTTGTTTCACAATAAATATTTGTACTGCAATTATTAAAACTCAATCTTAAAAGAAAAGTGCTACTTATTACAATTTAACTTGTAGATATTAAAAAATATAAATATACCCTAATTTTTAACCTTTATTATATGTATGTATTAGATAACCTCTAAACCATATATAATTTTAAACGGTCAATTTGATCTATAGTTCTTCAATACAAGGCTAAATATCTTTTGAAGTACTATATGTAACATATATTACCCCACCTATGAACAATTTAAAAAATAATCCGAATTAAATTTATTTTTTTGGAAGTTAGCATGTGAAGACGAACTATAACTTAATTAAAGACATTTAAAGAAGTCGATATAAAAATAATATAAAACATAAGTTGGTTAATCTTTAGTACTTCATAAGTTGTAATTGCGCGAACTTTTTTAATGTCAAATATTGTAAATCGTTCGTACCCATAAAAAGGTAGTTTTAAAATTTTTGCCACGATATTTTATGCAACTTTCAAGGAAATTTCTAATTAAAATCGCAGACGCTTGTTCGAAACCAGGAGTTCCTTTAGCTGTTCGTCTAAATCTTCGTAAGATACTAAAATTGAAAACATCTAGGTGTATCGCGAACTATGTGCCTGAAAACGTTCAACCTATCTGTGCTCCTCTCAATGATTTATTTTACATTTCTTGCTCCAGAGAAACTTTTCGTTTACCTTGAAATCCTCAGTAACTCAATCTCCGGTAGTGGATGATTAATTAGCACTACAATTTTTGTAATGTATGACTATAAATATAATTAAAAATTAATCCTACAGTTTTAATGTTAAGTTGCGTTGAGTTAAACTCGTTAAGTTCGAAGAGTAATCTTTAAATGCTACAAAACAATTTAACATTTATGTTAAATGAATCTCTTCTAATAATAAGTTTTAATAACATTTAAAAAGAAGATCATTTATTATGTAACTTCAAATCACAATTATATTAGGGCGACTTAAATATTTTGTTACTTCAGCCATGATCGATTTTCGATATTTTTCTTTACAACAAAAATTACTTTGTTGTTTTGTCGAAGTATTTTGGATTAAAAATAATATAATACTTGGCTAATTCTACTTCAGTTAACTTGTTTAAAAACTTCTATGATATATTTAAACAAATGAACTTGTTTAATATAATTCTGTAAGCTAAGTTACATAGTCTGAAATGTTTAAATTCAACTAAGTTATTTTGTTAATTGAATTAGTAAAAGTGTAGCGGTTAACAAAACTTAATTTTAACAGGTGCAGCGGACCAGTGCGAATGTTAACATTAGCAAACCCGCATATAATTTTATAAAATTTTAACCTGGAAGATGTTGGCTCAAGTCTTGATGGTTTGCATAAGTATAACTGGGAAATCTAAAATCATAACTATTTATAAGAAGTATAGCTTTTAAATTTCACTTTAATGCCAACATTATCTGGCTAGATCCTTAGCCGCATAAGTGAAAATAAGATGGCTATAGTATGAATTTTGTTGAAAAGTACAGAAGCACAACAAAAATTCATCCCAGGCCTTGTTCAAATATTGTATGAAATCAACTTGTATCTATAGTTCGTTTTGTAATTTTAGTTATTTATTTGCCTAATATTTGTTAAATTAATCTTTCTCCTTGGTTGGTTGATTTAACCAAATATTTTTGTTCTGACAAAAACTTAGTAAGCTAAAATAGAGCTATGTATGGATTTGGTTGCCGTAATCTTCGTTTTAAGTTGTTTTAACAAGTGCTTTTTTTTCTAAATTAAGTATCGAATTTGTCCAGTCGTGTTCTAAAGAAAACCTTTTATTCTCAAAAATTCATTCTTTTGTTTCCTAATTGTGTTATATTGTAGTTCTAAAAATAAATTATGGTGGGTTAGCATTTCTGGCACCACAAAGATTATCCTCCATTTTTTTTATTAAAATTAAAAATCATGCGGCACGCATTTTAATTTAAATTTGTTGATTTCATATGGAATGACTCAGAAGTAAAAGCCAGGGGCGTTGGAATTAAATGTGGTCACAGGCATCTACCCTTAAATTCGGTATTTGAAAAGGTTCATATACTAGTATTCTCTCGCTCAATCGATGGACGTAGAGAAATGAGAAGAAGAAATCGAGCGAAATTAAATGGAAACTTGTCGTATCCATCCATTTTGCCTTAGGCTTCTACATAGAGCAAATTCGGATCGTGCTAAGTAGTTATACGTGGATCCTAAAAATTTGCCTAAAACATCATCGTTGACCTTTTTTTTCTTTTAGTATAGTGAAACTCCTCCTTGAAAACATTGTATTAAATTTGACTGCAAACATGAACGATATTAAGCTGTTTTTGGTAAAGTTACCAAAAGTTCTATAAATAGCACCAGTCGGGATCCTACTATTAAGTGAAGTGCACAAGTACAAGTACATGGAAACATCTTGTAATATGCCCGAAGAGTGAAGGTGTCCTTTAATTTTGTAGATAGAACGTAGACAGCCTATTTTCACTATTTGACTGTTTAGCGCGACGCGACGTATACGAAATATTTTTGTAAAAGCACTTTGGGGGGGGATATGAAATAATTATTTTTTCAAGGGCGAAAATTTAATCTTGCGCAGTTTATTGCCTGCAAAAAGCAGGCATAAAATGGGAAAAAAAATTTGAGAAAAATGGCAATTTGGAGTCTGTTTCGAGTGTCTTTAAAAATTGCTTCTAATGCGAGGAGGGGGACACGGGGTACAGTCGCCTTTTGGCAGTTTGCCAAAAAGGCAACAAGTGAGGCAGGGAGACGTTTGTGGCAAGTGCGCTGCATTCAACAAGTTGCATATATATTCCATACCCTTGCTAGCCGCTGGCAAAATTCCAGGAGAAAATTTGTACAGGCGACAGCAAATCCAAGGTTAATACCCAGATATCCCTTCATCCCTGATGGTGATGTGTGCGTGTCGGGGAATCGACCAATCAATGTGAAGGGCACACGGGACTCATGAACAGCGTAAACAGTCCCAGTTTTCCCGATACCTAAAGGAGTTATCCTGAAAAATGAGGGGAAATCGTCCTGTTCGTATAAGGGAATATTTTCGTATGTACGACGCAGGCTCAATAGATTCGTCGGGAAAATTAGAACTTCCTCTGTTCGGCAAGCTACGGTGTTGGATCCTGGATACTTCTTGTCCTGGAGTGACATCTGTTGAGTGGTTTTGAATTTTCGGAGGTGTCCTTACTACAAAATGAAAGTTTTACGAATTATTTCGAGGAATGGGAAACTTGATATCTCGTCCCAAACAGGATGCTTATCTGATGCTCGTTGGAATCAGTTAAGTTGGAATATTCGTCGGTTGAACATCACATTCGCGATTTCTCAGTGAGGTCCTTTGAAATTCCTAAATTTCTCTTTGTAAGGTCTTTGCTGGCGGGCGGTTAAAAAAAAAAGATTTTTTTGAAAAAAAAAATATTTTTTTTTTTGA
The DNA here is from genome assembly GCA_963920795.1 of Eutolmus rufibarbis. NCBI lineage: Eukaryota > Metazoa > Arthropoda > Insecta > Diptera > Asilidae > Eutolmus > Eutolmus rufibarbis. The sequence continues at coordinate 29,804,162 of OY987206.1, read as the reverse complement.
AACAAAATTTTCTTTTTTGAAAAATAAAATAATATTTTGTGAAAATTTTTTGAATTTCTGTGAAGTGGCTTAACTGTGAGATTTTATATTATATTAAAAAGTTTTAAAAAAATAGTGAATTAGGAGTGGTTTGATCCTAAAAAAAGCACGTGAAGTGGGATTTTAACCGTGGCTTAATACTATGGAATAATTGTTGTTTCCTGGCAAGGCAGTAAATAAAACCGAAAACACGAAAAGTTTCGGTTTCCATTGGATTTACACCCCGCATCAACTCAAACTTTGGTTCGTTTAATTTTAGTTTTATGGGTTTCCCACCACAATGGAAAATTTAATTAACTCAACGGAACGCGTCGTAATGATAGGAATTTACGACTTCATGATTTATAGCGCTTCATCTGGCGCTTGTTGCGCCTCCGTCTAATTTACGGGGCTCCGTATCATGACGAGGGCTCTTGTCTGTGGGGCTAATCCGCCACCATAAGGAAGCGACTGTCTACCGGAAAATATTTCCTTATACGCTTCTGTTTTGAAATTTATAGCTCAGGCTGAGCACTGCGAGATGATGACATGTTTATGACGTTTATTGCAGAATTAATTGCACCATTATCTGAAGGTATTGGGGGTGGAGACGTGTGTTGCCCCCAATTTTGCTATATTGCAAATTTGCTGAGGCCCTATCCTCGTTTTATGACCGATTTCACACTTGTCGCACCTAAAGTTATGGCTAATCTCAGGCATATTAAAATTTTCATTAAATAAACCGCTGGGAGCACCGCGAAGATTTTATCGTTTGCAAGGATTTTTGGGATTTATTATACATCACTTGAAAATTGCTTTTTAGCACTTAAAATGATTAATGTATTTTTAAAATGACTAAATTAATAACTCACTTCTATGGTAGGTTTCATTTTGATAAAAGTAAAATTTGACTATCATTTCACTTAATGTTTTCCGAGTTAAAACATAATTTACCTACTGAAATTCTGAAGAACCTTTGTGGGATTTAATCTTAAGGTTCAGGTCTGAAGAACACACTGTTAGAAAGACTTGTAAACGAAACAGGTTACTACAAAGAATTATATTAAAAAATGCGATAGTCTTAATGGCTTAAAAAAAAACTCAAAATAAAATAATACATACCTATGCTTCATTTTTCGAAATTTAAAGAAAATTTAACTATTATATATCTATTATTAAAAAGAAAAGATCAATCTACATAAGCAGTTAATATAATTAAATCAAATAACTAAACTTGATGGTAAAAGAAGGTAGGAAAAATTTCAAAAATAGAATTAATAAATTTTGGATTTGACTTAAGAATAATATTCTATGACGTATTATTTAAAAAAAAAAAATAAATATTACAAATTAAATAAAACGTATGTTTGTTTTTTCTAAAAAAATGTTAGTTACTCGTAAGTTAAATTAAAAATTAATTAATTAAAGAAACTAGGAAAATATAAATCTAAATATTTCATAATATACAAATTTACAACCTTCCAGAATACTCTTTATTTCAATTACTTCGATAATTCCAAGTATTTTAAAATTCATATTAATAAAAAATACAAAGATAAAAAAATGTTTGTACTACATAAAAACTTGAATCTTTACCTAAATGCATATTAAATATAATCGACTTCGGCTGTTTAAACAGTATTGTTGGAATATTTTTCATTGAGCCCTTTTTTCAAAATTAATTTTCACGGGAGAATTTTGAGAAAATCTGTAATTTTGTACTTTCCAACGTTGGATATTTGTCTGATCTCTACAGTGCAAAACGTGTTTTCATATTGGTAAGTCAATACCTTTTAGAAATGTTACGTGATTTTTATGAAATTTTATTTTCTGTTGTTCCATTATTCCTATTAAACTATTTAAATTTAATAAAATCCAGAGAAAAAGCAAAACACTTAAAAAACTCTCAAAAGAAGCAAATTATTTTGTCGGTTTGATTTTAATTTTGGTGAAAATTGTGAAACAATTGTGTACAAAATTATTTTCAATGCTTTATATAATATAATATAACATAATATATTATGCATTACTGAAAAATAAATAAAAGTAAAATTACAGTAACGGAAACGAAAACAAAAGCAATTTTATTTCAGTAATGAAATAATATTCTTATTTTTAAAAAACTTAAAATACATAATTAGCTACAAAATATCATAATATTTGAATATTCTCTGCTTGCCACGTTTACTCAAAAAATACATATGTTTATGAAACATTTCATTTGTGAAAGAGTTGTGGAGGAGGAGGAACATTGGCAGCAATTTTTTCTAGTTTTACATTTTAGTTTGGACCTTCAAAAGAAGGATTGACTTAGTGCAATCTCAATTAGTCTTCAAGCAGGGAGCGGTAGACATTTTTCATGCGATTCGAAAAGACTTTGTCCCTTTGTTGCCATATCAGAAAACATTTTAAAAAGTGCTTATGATTATTTATGTAATTTGTTTTCGTCATCATTGGTAAATAAATGTATATTTAATTTTATTGTAATAAAATCATATAACTATTTAATTTTTATAATTTTTTTCCGCGATTTATTGTAGGATTGTAATAAACAAAATCAAAAATGTTAGAGAAATGTCTAAAGAATTTTACAACGATATTATATAATGTCTCTTTTTTACTTGTACACTTTTAATTGCCCTTTCCTACTATCATTTTTAAAATTTTTAGCGTTTTTAAAATATCGACGACTGATACCAGCTTAATGTCCGAGAAATTTAATTTCAAAGATCAAACATCTGAAAAATCCACATTTTGCGAGCTTCAAAATAGTGTTTAATAGCTTATATTATTTAAATTCAATTAATATAGAGCAAATTTTATTCAAAGAAGTCTCAGCTTTAATAAAAAAAAAAACGAGCGAGTCTTACAGTAGTCGCATATGATGTGTAACATCTGACATCTCACCTTGGTAATAACCAACATTAACATTATATCCTGAAAAAAATGATTCAGCTATTATTTGAAGTAATTTTTCGTAACGAAGAATAATTTTTTTTAATGAAAATTTTATTTTATTTTATTAACAATACGAGTAATGCAATTTTTTATTAAAGACATTTTTTATTAAAGATATTTTTTATTTTGGTTCAATTTGGGGGAGAGCGGAGACAATAGACTTATGATGACTAAAATATGAGACATATACTTGTGCTTTCAAAATATTTAAAAAACGTTGAAAAACTCCGTCAATAACACTACCACTGTTAGTTGTCGAAACATTTCGATCCGTGTTCATTTCGAGCTTGAGTTCGTCATTTAAAAAAACTATGAGAGGTTCAGCTTCTGGTGAACTAAAGTTTACGTTAAAATCACCACTTAAAATCATGGGAAGAGAGTGATAGTTTTTTTTCAAAAGAGCGGAACCACCTTCGGTATATGGTAAAAGCACAAAATGCAAAAAATCTATTATTTTTTGAGTTGATTGATTTGGAGAAATGTAGACAACTACCGAAATCACTATTTGTCCATTTTCAAATAAGCATTCTGCCACACATATGTCCCCAATATCTTGAGTAAGAATACTTAGCCCAATTGTTTGACGATAAGTGATCTCCAAAAGTTATATAAATACATACTTAATATAGAGATCGCAAGCAAGTTGGTCCAGAAGCTGCCTCCTTCTAAATTTTCTTTGAGCCAATTAGGATGTATCGTATATTCGCAGGAGAGCAACTACACTGAGCTGATTTTGGATCTGAAAGTACATTCGATATTCTTACGATTTCCTTTTGTTAAACGTGTGCATATATTACTCACATATCATCTAAATCCCCTAATATATCCAAATCTTCGTCCTCGTATTTGACAAATTAATTATGCTTTCAAAATAACGTATCTTTCAATTCTGTGACCTTTGATTACAAAGCTAACGGAAACGCTGCGTCGTTCTCTGTACGGGAACTTAGTAAAATCAGGGGTGCCCATAGAAAAAGAAATACGATTTTAATAAACGAGAGGGAAAGAGCGAAGTAGCATGGGCTCTCGTTGACTTCGCACGGATAGGCAATTCCTGGATGAGTTAGCAATGGATAAATGAATAAAACAAATTTTCCTATGCACAAACTCCCCCAAAAAGTATTTTTCAACGCCAACTGTAAAAGAGCACCCTTAACCGGGTTTTTGCACGATACAGCGATTTCTTGAGCTTTATATTCGAAGTTTGGACTATTCGCCATCTGACGGCCAAAATAAAAAGCGCGCGCTTGTTACACATTTCCGTCCCATTTCACGAAATCACTCCCACAGATTGCAAAAAGCGAGCGGAAAGATGTTACACATCAAAAAACAAAACGATAGGAAATTGGAATCGGTTAATTAAAAACCAATATATCCGAGGAGAAAGTCAACTTGCATAAAATGACTCTTGAACAACTGAAAGAAGTTATACGAATTTCGATAATTAATTAAATTCGATTTTTTTCGATAAGAAGCTACCCTATTACCATATTAATTAATGCATATGTTAATAATAACGTAAAAGATATATAAAAACTAGGTCGGTGTTATTTTGTTTACATACTTCCTTGGTGAAATATCGACATGTGTGAGTTACATTTTTGACGAATTTTGACAAGTTTTGACGAATTTTAACAAGTTTTTCGCGGCATACGTATTACGTATCCATACGTAATTCAACTGATTTTTAATTTTCATTGCATTGTGAATATTTATTGATTTAAGTTAAGTTGAAAGGAGTCCAAATAATAAAATAAAAAAAAAATAGATTTTCTTTTACTCAAAAATTGGATATACCATATTTTATTAATTGTTTTAATTGGGATGAAAAAAAAAATTTTACTTACCCCATCGAATGGTATCGTTGAAAATGGAATTTAAAATTATTATGAGGTTTATGCTTTCTTAGACCGTTTTTCAAAATTATGCCGCGTTTTTGAAATATTCGGCTCCAAAGTGGCCATATTCGATTAGGTTTGTGTCGGCCAAGATATCACTCTGACCCAATTTCGGAAAAATCTGGAAAAATCTAGAAACTAGCAGATAGGCTGAAATTATTTTTAGAAATAACACGACTTACTAGAGTCAAATATTTTACGAGATATAGCCGACAAAGTTATGATTATTTGTACTCAAACACCTGTTCGGGTTAACCGCGCGCTCGTTTGCATGTGTACGTGTGTCTGTATGCGTATGTATATGTACAACTATGTATATGTGCATGCATGTATGTACGTATGTGTGTATGTATTATTATTGTTATTATATTATTTTATTTAGCATTGGATTAGTCATATTTTATATTTTGTAGACGATATGGAAGGCTACACGCCTTGGCCCGATCGCTTTTAAACATAAAATACATACATACACATCTTCAAATTTTACTCAATTTTAAATAAGTTTTTATTGTAAAACTATTGGAACAGCTTATTGGTGAAAAATTCTCATTTCAGCGCAAAGTTTGTCTTATAATGCCCGAACATTCGAAGATGAAGTGTTGGACTATTTAAATAACTCTGTTGATATTTAAAATTATAAACTTGTTGAGTATTTCGACGTATGGTTTCTCTGATAAAAACTGTCGGTCAATGAAATCAATTTAAAGTTTACTGTTTTCGGAATTTCAAGGACTGGTACAAGTATTATACTTAATACCACAGTTTTTCAACTTTGTGCATATATGTAAACATTTGTCATGTGTTTGCTTGTTTACATAACATTTTAAAACATTGACTTCAAAACAATCTGCGCAGTAAAGACTTTTGTTTTTAAAAGGGTTTACGCCTAGGTAAGCTTCAGACTGTTATATAATCATTCGGCACGTCGAAAAGTAAATAAACCAACCTTGGTAAACTCAAAAATATGCATATGAATTCATATTTCATGAGACGGAAAAATATGCGGTACACGTACATTAAATCGGCTTACTTAAAACAAAGTTCTTAAGGTTCCTTTTAATGTACAAAATAAAGAAGTGGTAGAGTTAATTCTATTATCTATACTCTTATTATATTAATTATGCTCATTCAAGCAAAATAACCTCACTTGATTGGGATATTTGTTAAAACTTTTATAAAACTAATGCCAGTTTTTATCAGATAAACTAAGATATTGTTTAAAAAGTTCAAAATTCTTACAAAACCATTCATCAGAAAATTGAAATGAAGAACGATTTTTGTTTGCTCATACCGAATCTGAATTGAAGAATTTTCTTTTCAATTACTTGGACTTTTTGCGCTATTGAAATACTAAAGAAAGTGAAGGAGAGGAGAGTGTAAACACCTGAGGCAATGGCGGACAGAGTTTTCATTTCTCCTTTTCCGGGAAATTTTTGTGTCGTTTTCTTATGCTCTTGGAAGAATTTAAAATGGTTTTCTTTTTAGAACATTATATGGTTTTATGCTTTCCTCTTGATGTTGCTACTTTCTTTGCTTTCCTATTAGTGTTTTATAGTCCTGCTCTTGCAAAAGGTGAACAGTTAAAATAAACAGTGACATTTTGCGGAAAGAAATGGGTTTTTGTGTAAAAGAAATATTTTCAAAAGAGCTTCTATTCCACCTAAAAATTTCCACTGTTGTTTTACATTGAATCTCCTAATTTTTAGTTGAATTTATATGTGACACATCAAGTTTACATTTATAAAATATTTTGAATGTTTTTAGCTATCGTGTTTTTAATTATTTTGTTAATTTAAACTGAACTGAGTTCATTGGGCAATTAAATAAGATTTTGTCTCAATTATGTATGCATATACATATGTATGTATGTAATTTTGACCACATATGAAATTTACATTCTTAAAAAGATACGGGGAATTTAAAATTGTAGTTCACTTTATAGAAACGTCACCACATATAGTATAAACCAATATCTAACTAAACCAACAGGTCGTTCGAATCCAAATCAACATATAATTTAGGGTTGTTTATGTCCATAGGGATTCATTATTCATAACTTCTTTTGTTTTTTTTTCTGCTATCTACGTTACTTACTACGTTAATCTTTGTTTGCTATGTATCACAAAAAATATTATGAGATTTATACTTCACACAGATGACAGAATTTTATAATTTTGTGCAGCCTAAATTTAAAATATATACATATATGTATGTATTTTATCAGCTTTGAATTTCTTAAATCCTTCTTTAAAGTTCCGTGAAGTACAGATTTTGCCATTAATTGCACTTTAATTATTAAGTAATATGATTAATCTAACTTAAACTAAATACAAAAGTTTTAAACAAACTCTTTGTTGAATTGTTAAAGATTACAAATTATTAACCAGTAGTACCTAATGTTACAATCAATTCAAAAAGTCAACATTAAATTAACCAATTAATTTTCGTTGTAGCAAACAATCCGTTTCTAGAGCTTTGTTGAAGCTACTTGTCGTTTTTGTTTTAAAAAGTAGATTTTAGTTACTTAGAAAATGCTGTATTGTCGTAAAAAGTAGAAATAAATTTGAAACACTCTCAAGAGATAATTTTTATATATTTTTTCGAGACCCCGTACGTCGATATTAACTCTAATTTGAAATGCGTTCTCCTTTGCAATCGACTTTTTTTTATCGAACTTCTTTTCGTACGGAGCTTACGATTGATTAATTACTCGCATTTATTTTTATTGTAATAAGCAGTTTTATGTTGTGCTTAAAATTGAAAGAGTTCATTCAATTTTGATTTTTTTTTTCGGAAAACATCGATATTTTCTAATGTCCATACGTAGCTTTATAGTTTTTAGTACTTATTTAAATTATTTTTATATTTTGACTCCTTGTTCTTGACTTAAAACTACTGGAGAAGTCTAGTAGACCGCGGAACGGATACCGCGATGGATGTACTTAAATCTTGCGTTGTTATTCCATCATTGCAATTGAAAAATTATTAATATTTGATTTTTGTAAACTTTAATCTATATACGTAATAAAATTTGCATTTTTCATTTTTCGCTACTTTTGCTTCAATATACATGTTCTTAAAAAAAATTAATTTTGCCTTTTTGTTTGATTGAAAACTTGGAGTGGAGTTATGAGCGATTAGAAATTTTTGTGTATAATTTTAGTTGGATTGTGCCATGTAAAGATAATTTTATGAAAATTGTGTAATTATTGTTTGGAAAGAAAAAAGAGGGACAAGTGAGAGTAGCACTAGGTCAACGGAAAGTATCCTATTTAAACTTGAACAACGACTAATGGAATGGAATCCGCGCAAAATGTTTTTACTAACTCGAGAACTTTAACGTCTTAATATTTAATTTAGATTTGGTTTCATTGATTTATAATTGACTACAATCATGAGTAATTATAAAAGATAGACTTTTTTCTTAAAAATAAGTAAATTGGTGGAAATCGTAGTAGTTAAAATGACCCCATGTGTCACCTGGGTAAAAATCATTTGTGAAATGGTTGAAAAAAAATTATATTAGCAAATTAAGCAAAGGACCCTATGCTTTGCTTCTTCCGGAATTTTGTTTTAAGCAGAAAAACGACTTTATTATTTTGCCTGTCTGAACTTTGTGGCAGATGAAATTAAAATGTATCCTTATACTAGAAGTCATTAAAATTCGTCCAGCAGTTTTTGAGTAATGCGGCGTAAATAAATAAACAAATAGACAAAAATTCCTTGAGTTGCTGTCACAGTCTCTTCTATGTCATAATGTGCACAACATTTAATTTTTGCCGTACTACGTACTAGTAAAAAAATCGAGGTTTTTTTACAGCCGATAAAATCAAATATTTAATGCATAAAACTATATTCTACTTTTTAGAAGGTATTATTATATATAATAAACAAACATCAATTTTTAAACGTTTTGAAACGTTTTAAAAATTCTCATTACCATAAAAATGGAGAGAAAATAACTTTTATTTAAGATTTTAGTTTTTAAAGAAATAAAGATTTGGTTTTTTTTTTAAAAAAACTGTCGAATTCACCTGATTTAAATTCAATTGAAAGAAAATGTAGAAATATCCTAATTTAAAATTTATTAACTCTTCAATCCTATGATATTATATTTATTAATAATATCAAAGAAATGCATGAGGGTTAAAAAAGTAGACTGGTCGAATTATTATGTTCAAAATTTGTTATTGGGATTTTTAAATGCAAATAATAGAATACATCTGGATTACTATCTCGAAAAAATGCTATTCAGACTCTATAACTCTTCATGTATTAAATATTTGATAGATAGATTGATAGGTACATAGATATGTAGGTATATTTTAAAATATTATGTAATGATCATTTATAAAATCAGAAACCTTTAATTAAAGCCAGATTTAAGTTCAATCATCTACATATTCTATAATACCTTAAACATAACCTACTTTTATTTTTAAAATTTGAATTTTAAAACTTAAGAGGAAATTAAAGTCAAAAAAGGCTCAATGAACAACATATGTATATTGCATATGTATACTTAAAAACTATTGTAATAAAAGAAATCCCAGATTTGAAATCCGCTATGTCGTACAATTCCCAGGTGGAGAAATGCCATGGTAAGCTAAAAATCATCTTAAGAATTTTATTTTGCTTAATTTCCACCTTTTTTATATGACAATGTGCACATTGAAATCATATTGCACCATTTATGTATGTAGAATAAAGACTTGAAATACTACGTACATTTTTAACAACGTTATTTTCCAAATCGAGGGTTGGTCTTCTATTTATGAAAGGATAAAATATTTTAATTAAAATGTTAGCTTTAATTCAATCTTACTTTTCAAATGAGATACGAGTAGGTACATCGTAGCATCTATGCATGGGAACTCCTCCGGGCTTCAGGTAAGTATAGTTGGACGTTGCTCGTCACTGCTCTAAATATAATTGAAAACTGATTGAAAATTTGATAAAATTTTGCAGTGGTTTCTTTAACGTTTCGTCAGTAAAAACTGAAAGAGTTACAAAAATAATTATTTAAGTAAAATTTACTATAAAGTGAAAAAAATAAATATGTATTTTAATGGAATACTTAAGAATAGTTAATTTGCTTGACTATGAACAAAAGTAAAATAAAAAATAGTCTATATTACTAAAGTTCTTAGTAATCAGTTGTCAGTAAAAATAACATATCATTTTTATTCTTTTACTATATTTCAAAGTTGACGAAATAATACCATGTCATACATACGAGTATGTTATGCTTATTCGTGACAGATTCCAGAAGTCTCCAGTGGCATAGTTGGCTGAGCGGTTTGACTGAGATTACGAGTTCGACTCCCACATGAAAACTTTGGTTAAAAATAAAAAAGTGGGCCATATGGGTTTAATTTGCTACGAGTGCGCGAAAAATAAAGCAGGATTAAAATTATTCTACTATGGAAAAAAAAGTGTTTTTTTTTTAAATTTATAAGTATTATGAATAATATTATAGAATTTAATATGAAATGTTAGTTAAAATATAACTACAAATTTTAGTTCAGCCAGCAATTAAATTTTACTATTTTTTTGAGTTGAGTCCTTTTTATAATTTGAAAAATATTTAAAAAACTATGAATTAGGCTTTTTTTTTAGTGTACCAAAGATAAAATCAATCTGTCCGATAATTCGGTTTCGGTGTACCTATAGGTAATTGTTGTCGTTCTTATTAATCGATGCAGAAAACTGAATTATCTCGATTAAAAATTTAAAAAATTATTTTTTAATAGTATCTTAGTATTCTCTTATCTATTATCAAAAACTTTATTTTCTTCTTCTAAACTCCCTGAAGCCATCGGAAGGCTCCTTATCTCAATAACACGCTTAATTTAATCAAATTGAGATTCAAATTAGGTTGGAGGTTGCATTACTTGTCGGATGTTCAGGTGCACGAAATTGCGAAATTACCAACTGAGTTGAAGCAGAGCTCTCAGAGAGTGTTATTCATCTTTCTTAAGTCGCGCCGTACCGCACCTTAGCGAACGTAATCCTCTTAAATCCCCCAATGGAGGAGTGTCGTCAATGATGATGAATCCAGCTTATCAACACTTATCCACTCCACGGGGAACCGAATAAATGTCGCCCGCGTTCCCTGTGTAAATTGCTCGAAGGATCTGAATCTCAGTGTAACGACGTGCAGATGAAATTTTAATTGCTTAATTTCATTATTTCGGGGCGGACTACCGCAAAGTAAGCTTTAAACGGTCCCAGAACGTTCCACACCGAATAATTTTGCACAGCCCGTTAAACTGTCCTTTTTGAGACAAACGTTCCGCTCCTTATTCCACGAAGGACGCAGTTCCCTCTTAATTCACATTTTATGCTGGGTATGTTAAAGGTAGCATGCAGTTTCTATAGCACCACATTTATTATAACTCGAATCGTATTATGCAGCTCCGCTCAGCTACTCCACTTCTTTAGACTTCTTTAGAGCGAGTCTTCGCGAACAGATGCACCTAATGGAAGAAAAAATAGACTCTAGCTTCCTGTGAGAAGTAAGCTTTACGATGGAGACCTTGTCTTTGGGAGACAGATGGCAACTGTACGTGCGATAATCCTTCTACGGAGAATTTTCAGAGATGCAGTTGAATTTCTCAACCGTGTGCAGAATAACTGGAAATTCTACTAAAAAAATCAATTTATCATTCTAAAGAGGATTTCTTGCAAATTAACTTGGTTGCATCTGGCGTTAAATATCGAGTTTTTAGTATGCGCACATTCCAACATATTTCTAATAATAATTACCATTTATTGATTTCTTGAAGGCTCTTATGCAAACATTTTATCAACGTCGGTGTAAGTTTTCTAAACTTGGCCTAAGCCAGGTTAAAGCCGGTCTGAGATTATGTTAATATAAAATGTTCAAAGTAAAATGATTTAATTGCTTTTGATTATAAAAAAAATATACATAGCAGGCATAACTTGATTTTGAGGTCTCGTCACGGATTTTGATGAAACCTTGTATAGGAATGAATGCTCATTAGTACTAAAAATTTGAAAAATGACAGTTGTCTGCTGCGATTTTCGCCATATTACCACAATGGTTTGGGGAAGATTGTGGAAGATTCTTAAATAATTGCTATGAATAATAATGATTCCTGAAACAAAAGGTTATTAACCCTTAACGGTCCGGAAGTATTTCGAGTTTACTTACGGCCAGGTCCAAGCTCTTTTTCATACGAAGAGAAACTGTATACTAAAAACATTAACAAGCGGGAACAAATTCACTGAAATGACCTGGCATAATACTTATTGCGTTAATTGTAAATTTGTAAATATAAAAGTGATAAAATTAACAAAATGACTTTTGCCGCCATATAAGCGGCATTGGACCCAGTAAGTAAAAGTACCATGCCGCTTATATGGCGGCATTGGTCCGTTAAGGGTTAAAAGCAAATTGTACATTAATTCGATTTACCATTTTGCAAGACAAATGTGTACTTTTCATCATCGATAAGCCGCTTTTTGAAGAATAATCTTTATATATATGTATGTATAAATGAATCCCTATTTCCCTTGGTCACGCCATAACTTGAGAACGATTTTACCGATTTCATTCATCTTTTTTTTAAGTTTTCTAATACTTTGTAGAAGGTTCTTACGGAAAGAAAAATTAAGAAAATTGCGCAGAAAATTGGAAAATTTCAGAAAACTTAACGATTACTTAAATTTCGCGCGTTTGACAGTTCGCAACATTGGTCGGCATCTATCGATCAAAAAATTAATTTATTCATTTCTTAATGCACAATCCATTTGATCAGAACGTTTATCCAGTTTTCAGTTTGTTCAATGAGTTTTTTGAGAAGTGTTTGTTTATCGCAGTTAGTCCACCGCAATCACGCCTTATATTGAAAGTTTAATTTAATACCAATTTTTGGTAAGTTTTGATAGACTAACACGTGGTATACATGGTTATGCAGAAACACTAGGGAAGTCAATTATTTATTTTCAGTTGAATTTTGGACAAAGTATTAGAAAACTTAAAAAAAAAGATGAATGAAATCGGTAAAGTCGTTCTCAAGTTATGGCGTGACCAAGGGAAATAGGGATTCATTTTTATACATATATAGAGATTCCAGTTCTAATTGAATATTCATAGCTAAGACAGGACAACGTCTGTCGGGTCAGCTAGTTTAAAATATAATAAAAAGGTGACAAAATCTTTAATTAAACTAACATGTTTTTTTTACATTCACCTTCCGATTGTCTTATGAATCAACTTTAATAAATTCCTTTCCGTTTTACTTTTTGAATTAATCCAAAATGTAATACTTGAAATATGTTCGAAAGGTAGCAGTGCCTAGAAATTTACATTTAATTACACCTAGGTGGTATTTTTTACATAAGTACATTTTAAAACAAATCTAATTTTCGGTAAATCAATATACTTGTTGACGCTGTCTAATTTTTAACCGACGAAAAAAAAAAACCGAGGAGGTTATCAAGTCGACGCGTATATTTTTTTTTTTTTTGATGTATGACCACTCATAACTTTTTACGGAGTAGTCCGATTTTGATAATTCTTTTTTTATTGGAAAGTGTATACCCTGAAGTTGGTCCCATATAAATTTGGAAAAAAAATTCCAACCCTAAGGGTAGGAAAACAGGGGATGATTGATTATTCACTCACTAATTGCAATGTATGACCACGCATAACTTTTTACAGAGTAGTCCGATTTTGAGAATTCTTTCTTTATTGGAAAGGGTATACCTCGAAGTTGGTCCCGTATAAATTTGGAAAATAAATTCCTACCTTAAGGGTTGCAAAATAGGGGTGATTTATTGTTCACTCACAGATTTTAATGCTGAGTTGTGTATTACAATTAATTAAGAAAAAAAACCTCACGATGAATGAGCTTTAGACCTGTCAGTCTCTTGTGTGTAGACCTCTCAGTCTCTGCATTATAGCCACAAAAAATTATAAAATAAAAACTTTTTAACAAAAAAATTAAACCGCCGAAAAAACTGAAAAGCAAAATATAATAAACCTTTTTTATTTAACCTTAATAACTAAGTTCTTAAACTAATATAAGTACATATGCCTAAGTATATATTTTTGTAATTATTTTGAGTTTTTAATTAACCTTAATAACTAAGTTCTTAAACTAATGTAAGTATATATACCTAAGTAATTTTGAGTCGGCGCCAAACAAGCAAATTAATTAATTACGTAAAGCGTGATGCGCGGCCGGGCGGCGCACGGTGGGCTGATATGAAATCGTAGAAGACTTAGGAATAAAAAAAAATGACTAATTTATTTTTAAAAAATAATCACGTAAATGATATCTACTATCAAAAACAATATGATATTGTTTTATGACTTTTACGTTGTTACCCATTATTGTCAAAGTTACGAACATTTAAAGATTTTTTTGTATGAAAAAAAACATAAATCCTTGAAAAAATCGTAATTCTCAAGTTTTCTCAAAAAACGGATTAGAGATTTGAATAGTACAAATTATTTACCTATTTTTGCATCTAATCTGGTACTGCGATATCGTGCGATATTGGAGATATTTTTTTTTATCTCTATTCCACACCACCCCAGAGGTTAAGAACTAGGCGCGTTTTTTTTTAATCAGTGGTATCCCCAATAGGCCTAATCCACTACAGCAAACGTTGTCTGACCTTTGACATTATTCAGAAGTGAAATTCGGGTTCATTATGCAATAATGGGTCTACACTTAAAAAATCCAAGTTCTCCTGATCATTATCATCAACAATGAAAGTAATAGATTCATGAAAAAAGTCACATAACATAAAAACATTGTATTAATGTAGATCTCAAAAATGTATATACGAATCCTTAAGTCCGTACTTCGCGATTTCAGTCCATTGTGCGGCGCGGCGCGACACGCCCCTTCGCCGGAAAATGCCGAGCGTTCACGAAGTTAATGTCAGCGAGACAGCAACCCGACGATGTTTGGCGCCGACTCAAAATTACTTAGGTATACTTACATTAGTTTAAGAACTTAGTTATTAAGGTTAAATAAAAAAGGTTTATTATTTTTTGCTTTTCAGTTTTTTCGGCGGTTTAATTTATTTGTTAAAAAGTTTTTATAATCACGTTAGGAATACGTGTAAATATAAATTAAATGTTTTTGTTGTCTATATATTTTTTAGTTTATTTATGTAAAAAAAGATTAAATTAAATATGTAGGTAACAAACATATTTAATTTAATTAAAAAATAATGAAATTCAAATTTCCAGTATACTGCTATTTTTTTTTTTTTTTTGAAAATTGCGAATTCTTTTTGATTTCGGCCTCTCCGGGATTCCAGACCTTTTTGATTCCGAGCCTTTCCTGCTTCCAGGCCCTACATAATTTCGGGTCCTTCCTGATTCCGGACTCTTTCTTATTCTTGACCTTTTCTGATTTCAGTTCCTTTCTGATTCCAGATTTTGTTTAATCCCTCCGCAAATCCGGGCCCTTGGTAAGACACTGTCCGTATAATCTAACCTAAATATACCTAACAGAGAGTTTAGCACATAGGTCATAGGCCATTATACCTGAATTTCATTATTTATATAAGTCAAGTTATAATAAGGAAAATTTACAAAAAAAAAAAATGTACCCGAATTCAGAAGTGAAGTTATTTAAAGTACATCGGTCATAAATGTTAATTTTTAACTGAGTAAGTTACATTTAATTTATGTACTTTTGTGCATTTTTTATTTCCTGAGCCTGTTATTTCTCGCGGAAATATATTGTAAATTTTTTTTTTCGAGTCCCTACAAATAATATATGTACATTCTACATATACATATAACAATTGTCCATAAATTTAGTGTTATATTGCAAAATTTCAAGTGGAAGAGAGTCCCGTGATATGACACCTACTTAAGTTTGCATATGCTCATATACCTCCCGATTCTAGATAAAAGTCAAGAATTCTTAGCTTCTTAACTGGTATTAAAAATCGCTTCAGAGGAATTAATTTTCTACCTCAGCCTTTAAAAAATGCTAGAGAAACGCTGATTTTTCATTATTTGTGAATATTTTCGAAAAAAAAATTATCCTGTTGTGCATACAAGTAAGTTTTTAAAAGCAAAAGAGATTCAGACTTTTTAGGTAGAATCGGGGGGATAGTCAGTGTTCAGTTTTGTAACGAAACTCAGGGATTTCAGATATTCTTACATGTACAGTATATTATATTATTAGGGGTTGACCCGGTGTATCACAAGTACTATTATACTTAATAAAAAACTTAGCGCGGTCTGTGGTCTCCCGTTAAAATTATGGCCGACCAACCATAATTGTGGCAAGAAATCAAATATTGTAGTATATGCTCATGAATAAAAATAAATTATGTAAAACAGGATACTTCTCAAAAGTTAAAACATGGTATTACACCTAGTTTAGAGTAAATTATTATTAGTATAGATTACCTTAAGGGAGGAAACCCATTAGAAGGCTATTTTATGGATTTTTTTAGATAGATAAAATAATTAGAAATTGTTTAAACTTTGTGATAATTTCATTAATACTATCAAGTATAATTATAACTTTTTTCAAACCGTTTCCGACGGAAATGGCCAAGTTCTAAGCTGCCGTCCATCGAAGGTCGTCGTCAGATTTAATCCTTCTGACTTTGGATTCTGTGGATGTTACAATTCTGATCTGAAATTAGTATTTATTTTTCTTACATTATTAACATATTGAAGAATATGAACCTACTTGCAACTGAAAATGTTGGAAATTGAATGTTTTATATGTATTTAAAAAAAATTGCAAAATGCTCACCATTTTTTTGCAATAAAACACTCCCTTTAAATTAAGCTATCATGAATCAATTAGGTTCATATTTTCCGTAATTAAATAAACAACGATCTCAATTTTGTTTTATAACGACTGGTTAATAACTTTTTGAGCTAGAGTTCCCGCAAGTAAAAAAAAAGTTGTTTCGAGGAAAACGCTGCTGTGCCTAGCTATGCGGTCGAACGCCTTAGGCCGGCCATACACGTTACGGAACCAATTCGAATTTCATTTTGAAACTTTGGGAGTATAATCTTCAATATTAATACTAACAATTTATGCAATCAAAAAGAATTTTATTTTTTTGATCCACTAATGGGTTTTTCCCCATTAATCTCTGGATGTGATATGGAACCATATTCCAAAACTTTTCCTGGTAAATTTGAAGTTATTCGCAACATTACTGTCCCCGGTAATCCCTTCTTGATTGAATGTCTTTTCCAAATACCACTTTTCGAGGAGCACTTATTTTCCTACTATGGTCTACATACATATGTATATCTGAAGGGGTTTTACATATATATTTTGTTGTTATTTGTGTTAAATCGACATATCGCGTATACGCATTTTTTTACATTTGCTATTGTATTGTTGTAAAAGTCAGTTACTATAAAAATAAGAAAATATAAACATTTTATGTTTATACATATTTTATGATGTAGAAAATTATGAATTCAATTTCAAATTGTCGCATTATGGAAGAACATTAAAACTGAAACCTATGTGTGGTAGACATTTTCGCCTACCTAAACATTTTGCCTCAGAAACCTTTATAACACTTTCTCTATAGAATATAAATTGAGAAATATTGATAAAAGATTCTGAAACAATTCTTGCAAAATTACCTCAGTACAAATTTTCATACAAATTTTGTAAAATTGGGATCATCATATCCGCCATCTTAGATTTCCAAACTTTGATAGCAAAGTTGACATTAGAGCCATCAAATTTCCTTTGTATTAATATTTATTTATATCCCTTATACACATATCATAAACATTAGCCAATTTCCAATTCAAAATTGGTGGCTTTAAAATAGATTAAGAGTTCTTACTCCTCTTTAATTAAATTCATTGAAGTTGGAAGATTTTAGTCACTATATTGGAACCGCTGTTTTGAATTTCTCAATTTCGAATCAATCAATCAATCAGCATCTTCAAAACCCAGCATCAATTTCGATGACAATCTTTTGAAATTTAAATTTGTTATTTGTCATCTCGGGTCCGGCATTTTGAAACCTTACCTGTAAAACCAAACCAATGAACTTTCTATTATATGTATACATATGTATGTACATGTACATACATATAGTATAGGGATAGTGTAAAAAGTTGCCTTTGCCTTTCATCAAGAAATTGTTTTTAGTTTTAAGTCGAAGAACGATATCCTCAACTATGAAAGAACATAGTGCAAAAATAAAAAATCAATGTATTATATGTATATTGTATTCCATGTAGTTTAAATATATTTAAAAAAAAGAGCTAATTAGAACAAGAGAATGAAGATAAGAAAAGCTATGTAAAAAACATAAAGACTAGACTATCTGGCTACTGTACTCGAAGTCCTTTTGATTTAAAGGAAAACACTACTGTGATGGATCTAAACAACCAAATTTGTATTTGTTTCCATTTCCTGAAAGTACATAGTTTTAAAATTATGTGCACAAATTTGCAAGTCCTAATTGGTGAAGATGACGAATCTGTAGCTTTTTAAGCGAGCGTAGTCAACACAGCCGTGCATGCAAAATTTAATTGAATTAAAAAAATGTAATGTAAACCGTTATTTACTTATTTCAATTACCATAAATTAATGATTTCATTTAGAGACTGTACAACTCAAAGTAAAGACGAAATTAATAATGAAATTGAACGACGTAATTACCCTATATAAAAAAAGCTAATATCTTATGTATTTTAGCTTTCTGTATTATCATTATGATTATTAATATTAAAAAATTAGGAAAAACGTTTGTAGCTGCATTTACTTTCTTTTTTATGGACTATTAATTATAATCAAACGAAACGTTTAAACAAAAACCACATAAAAATAACGTGGTTTTGTAAAAACGTACCCTATTTTTAAAGGTAGGTACAACCAAAGAACTTCTAAATAACAAGAAGCTTCATCTCATATAAAGAAAAATTTTGTATGGCGGGTTGCGATATTGCGACCCGCTCTCTTACAAGAGCTTTTAAATTATTGCGATATTGCGACCCGCTCTCTTACAACGCATTTAAAAACTCTTTCAAACCCACAATGAGAAGCGATTGTATAAAAGCAGCCGATGCGCGCAGAGGTTATGGCCGTTTATGGGTTGCGTCGAGAACTTTACAAAAAGCCATTCCGTTCGTGTGAAGAGAATACTCTCATTCTCATTCACTAAGCGCCCCCTCTGGCACTTCCTGCTTGCTTGCATAAATAAATGAAGGGAATGCACAATTTTTGGGTTGAGATGAAGCTTCTTGTTATTTAGAAGTTCTTTGGTACAACGAAAACTACACTTATGTAGAATTAACAAATTTTTGGATTTTAGGGTTCCGTACCAAAATGGTAAAAAGGCACCATTATGGAGCGACTTCGTCCGTCTGTCTGCCTGTCCGTCTGTTATAACTGCAACTAATAATGCTATCTACTTGAAATTTGGAATAGTTTTAAATAATGCTTGCCCACCTTTATCGAAATTTTAAAGTGGTTTTGCTAGGTCAAGCGGGGTATCATATAAAAGAGCTTTTTTTGTATGTTCTAAAATATGTTTTCATTTCCTTTTATGCCGCATAGTTTTCGACTTATGTTGAAAATGTCTAAAAAAAATACCATTCCTTCCCTTATTTCCGAAGTTTGCAAAGCGAAAAATCTGCATTAATTAGAGTTGATAGAGGTTTTTGTAAATATTACAAGAAAAAAACCATGTCTCTAACTACCACAGTTTTTTATAAATCAGCAAAAATCCTTTACAAACACCCTTACTTATGCGGTCCCAAAAATGAACTTTATTGCATGCTAATAAATAATATCTAAATATTTATAGAGTGTAATTTGTAATTTAATGAATCAATAAAAAGTTGAAAGTTTATAGCAAAACTATAGTGTTAATCTTAGGTCTTATTGGTTTTGAGGCGGTCGATGAATTTATGTAAATAATTTTTTATACGTTTCCTTCCAAAGCACGGAAACCTCGATGAGCGAATCCAACTCGCACTTGGTCGGTTTGTTTTTTAGGGTCCAACTATTCTCGAAAAGGCTCATTATTATTCTGCAGAAGCTCAATTATAAATTAATAACTATGTTAATTTTAAATTGTTTCCAACAAAAATGTACATAACAAAAGTTCAATGTATGCTTAATAACGCAACATACCACTTTTTCATTGTGCAAACATTTTATTTTTCAAAGTTTTCTAAATGTGTGGGTGTTCCAAATTAAATCTTTAGTAGTATTTTTCATTTAGATATATTGCTTATTAGTGCTAGTTTTCGCCCACACCGTGTCTGATAGAAAATAAAGTATATAGGGACCTTTCGTCAGCATCCCACCTGCATTTGGAGTTTGACTAAGTGGGAAACTTGATTTAAACAAAATTAGGCTCGCAACAACTTTTCGTGTAAACTGTTCTACTGCAAACGTTTCGGATAAATTAGCTTTCTCCCGTCTTCTATTGAATGGGAAAAGTTTTTTCCCGTGGGATTTCCACTCGCTCACTGCCGCAGCAAACGAAGTTGAGGAGAACCGGCGATGTCCAAGTAAAGGCAAATTTAATTCCACCAGATCCGTATCCTGAAGCCGCCCTTCGAAGGATGATTTCTGACATCCAATTAAAACTCCCCAGAATTAAACCGCCCTCAGTAATCATGGAAGTTGTTCCTGGTTGCAACTAATGCAGAAGCATTCCACCGACATCGTAAAGATGTCCTTCTGCATGACTACAGCAGGAGTTGCAGGGGCAAATGTAACATCGTTCCGCAGAACGACGTTTTGACAACATTTTTGGAATGCTTATTTTAAAATTTCAATATTTATTCACCCTTTAGGTACGCTGAATGTGAAACTTTTTGTTTTCGATTATTTTCTTCTCGCAGGCTATATCAGGGCAACGAAAAGTTTTATCGAAACGAAAATCAGTCGGGCCGCATTTCTGATGGAGTTCCTGCGGAGTGAGAGATACGATTTTGGTTTTGCTCGACTCAACTGTTTGCTTAGGGCGAATTTGTTTTATGATTTAGAAGTTCGAGCCGCGAGTTTTTACAAGAATAACTGCTGTTAGATTGCTTTCTTTTGTGCTCTAGCAAGCATGGGGTTGTCTTGGAAATTTAAAGTTTTATTTCAATGTCTATGGTATCGAAGTATACCCACCATATACACGTTTACCCTCCACAAATTGAAGCTTTCGACGAAAATGCCTTGAGGCTTAAAGGAAGAGTTCTGCTGTTTTAGGTGTTTTCAAGTGTATCTTATAAATTTGCTGATACGTTTTTGACAAAAGCCTTAGGTTTAGTCCAATTAAACTTAGTAAATGTCTTTATTATGATAGTATTACAATGCAATCATGCTTATGAACCTAGTGGTATTATATAGCTAAAAAACAAATTATAATCTTAAATTTTGGAAAGGATTCAGTTCGAAGTCTTCTCACAATTTTTGATGAAGTGTTCTAAGAATGTTCATTTGAGGTAAAAAATCTAAGGGAAGATTATGCAACATTATTTGTAAATGCAATTCGGAACCAAATGATAAATTAATAAAAATGAATTTATTCAAAACAAATCAAAAATAATGAATTTTGGTAGTCTGAATATTTTTCAAACTCATCTTCCGTATATGCATTTATTTATACAATTTATCCTATCGTATGTTGTTTTGAATCGCTAAATTCTTTATTTCTAGCATAATTCTTAAGAACTTTTCATCGGACCTACTACTAGTAATTTCTTCCGAAGAACTGCTATCGAATAAATTCATTTGGTCCAATAATTCAAAGCTAAATCAAAAATTATTTCTGATCAACATATTCACACTCTCGAAATTCACAAATTATGCCCGCATTTATCCTAGAGTTGTGACAACATCCTTTCTGTAATAAGTTTTCTGGGATTTCATAAATTCGATTCAAATATTGTTGGTGCATAAACTTGTGACAGGTTTAAGTTGTGACAGCTTTGTTCAAACGGCCCTAAGTATCAATAAATAAAATAAAAAATCATATCTTTTGCAAAAATTCTCAAAATCAAACCTTTTTATCACAGGGTTGTAGACGTAAGGTCTAGCCCTTGATTCGAAGCTAACTTTTGGAGTTCAAATTGGTAATGTGATCAATCGTGCTAATTCTACTCTTGGATTTCTTAACCGATGGTCCACAGACTTCATCGATATCTTGGAAACTGTTAGATTTAAAAAAAATGTTGGGCGACTGTCTTCCTCAAAATCTCAATAAATGGGTTTTTACCGGGTTACCATTGTTCCCCAAACGTATTCATAAATTTGATCAGGACAACAATTGAACGCAAACAGAAACTCACCCCACCCTGTTTATGTAAAGATAATGAAACATGATGGTAAAAATTAAATATTGGGATTTTCTTTTCATATGTTTAACAAATTCTTTTTCAAAAATGTTGTTAAAATTTACCTTAGCTATTTTCAATAAGACAAATGAGAAGCTTTTCCAAATTACTCTTACTTATTTATTTATTATTAGTTATTCAGCAATTTTTTATTCACAAAAATTGCTTCTTATGACTTTATTCTATAAAATATTTATGTAGATCCATAAAAGAACTGACAAATTGACAAAATTTAAAATTGACTTAAGGGACTAGACCACTCCAGAGCGTTACAAAAAAAGCAAATTTATTTTGCATTTTTTTTATAAATAAGTGACAACAGTTTTTTATTCATATATCTTTTTATTGTATTTATTGAACAATCCAATTTATTGTTAAATTTGTATAAGTGGTAATTCTTAAAATATTTAAAATACTGCTTCCAAAAAAACAACCCTTGCTGGTCGACAGCATTTCGGATGATCAAAATAACTGAAACCAAAAATTCAAACATTTTCTTATAATATTATGGTTATATCCAAATCTAAATGGTTATCGGGGAGATGTCGAAATTGAATTTGAAAATTTGGGTAGACAATTTTGCATGCTCTTCGTTATATTGTCATGTTTCGCGAAAAATCTATAATAGGTATTATAGAATAATTTCGGAGGTCCAACCGATAAAGGAACATGTGCTGAATATTGTAAATTTGGAAGCGATCGGATCAGTAGATTTTGCTGAATTTTAAGTGCAAGCCAGAAAAACGTGCTTTCGAGATAATCGGCTTACTCTACACGTTATAGCTCAAGTTTGGATGCATACATCGAACAACTCTTACATATACTAGTAAATTTACATTCTAGATACCTTAAGCTATGAGACTATGGAAAAAACGATTTTTCAAAAATCCTGGAATTGTCTGTCTCCTTAATAAGTCTTACTCACCTCATACATATTCTTTTGTTCTCCGGTGTAGATTTAGTCATACATCGTGTCTATAGCACATTTGTCTTTGTAAATGGATTTTCATACTGTCTTTTAAACAAATTAAAATACATTGAAGTAAGTAATAAAAAATTGTCTTTGAAGTATTAATAAAGAATTTCTGTGAAATCTTCTTTTATTTCTTCAAAAGCACAACTCACTTTTCTAACCCTCGTCCTCATACTTTGATACCCTTTAGCTACTCATCAAATATAAATCTCAAGGGTAATAAACAGAAAATTTGTCATCCATATCCATCTCATGTCAACGAGGCTAAAGCAAATTATGGAACATTTTCCAGCTGTTCGTACGCGAAATGAGCTTTTCACGTCCATTGCAAATAATTGATCAAAAAAGACATGCAACTTTCTTTCTACATGAAAACACAAGATGAATATGGAGAGGAACGAGGAATGGCTTTTTATATTAAGTTTACTTTGTATGTCGTTGGCGCCGTAATATATATTAAATAGAAGGATTAAATTTCCAGCAGTGCGGTGAGGTTACGAAATAAAAGTTCAAGGCATGTCGTAGTCTCTGCAGTTCTAAAACTTTATAACAATTTTATTCTTCAAAGGTCTTCTCCATTGCAACTAAACATAAAACTACAATGTATAGCATCTTGAATGCAAATTTAATAAATTAAAATGAAAGTCTGAAATGCGCAACTTTTCCAAACTTGAACAACTTGGACATTTATAAACATTTTAGTACTTTTCGGTCTTAAAAAGCTGCTGCGGATTAGAGGAGATGCTTCCTCTGATGGCATTTGTGTTTCTATTTTGTACCACAACCCCTTACTAACTTTTCTCGCTCCCATTACCCCTCGGTGGGAGTAATCCAATTTTCGACCATACTTAGAATGCGAAATATCCTTGAAAGTAAATTCAGTATTTTAACATAATTTTCAAGGACATAAACCTCGAGTAAATTGTAGACTCATTGCTCAAAAACATTCCCACATGAGATTTCAACCCTCTGCTCCAGCGTGACGCGTTGTTGAGGACCGCGAACGGAAAATGTTAGACGAAACATTAAATGTGCTAAGGAGCATTAAATTCGATTTGGGAACTTCACCGGCAAACCTCCCGATTTGGGTAATTGCCAAAATAAATACAACTTGCGAGTTTTTGGCGAAACTTGTAATTACTTTTGAATTAATGGTGATGAACTCTTGATTGCGGGTGAAGGATGGCGCCACCGGATGCTGGGAGGCTGAGTAACTGATAATGTGATAATTTCTTGTTGGAAATTAATTTAGAAGAGTCTGCGCCCAAATATTGCAGATTAATTTGGGTTTAATTAAGTACTCACCGGAGGAGGAAGTGTGCACTTGATTTAGAGGCAAAAACATTTTGAAAGTTGTTAATTGAACGAACAAATGGTAAAATATGTTTATGTATGTATATATATAGTACTTACATAAGAATGCTATATATATTATGTATCTACTTATATATAATATCATCACAATTCTGAACATTAAGATTGACGGTCGTTATTTGAGCCCACACTATCAAAATTTAAATACCAGCGGTAATTTTTAGACGCGACATTGATTAATTAAAATATGAAAAGAAAATGGAATGTAATTTTTCCAGCTTATTACCCAAAAAGCTAATTTCACAATTGCAAAGAAATCGCTGTTTAGGTATTTGATGCTACCATTAATGCTTATATTTCAACGTAATATAATATATTTTTTTTTCTTTTGAAAGATCATTAAGAGGCGCAACTTTCTTTGTAAATAAGTAAATCCTTCAGAAGTGAAATTTCGCTTGAAGAAAGAAGAAAGTTAATTTTCAAACAAAATTTTCGAAAATTTGAAGCTGCGCAGTTTTCACAGTGGTGAACGGATTGAGTTATTCGGGATTCCCCCTTAAAAGTGAAGAGGGTGCATGAAAATTGGTATTGGTGAAATTTAGAAATTGAAAATAATGCATTTGATATGGCGGTCAAGGCCAACAATTTTAAAATTAACCGAATTTAAGTAAAAATTAGTACTGAGGATATATTAAGGCCAATCATTTCAAATCTACAACCAAAATTTGGAAAATCAATTGGTTAATAAGACGAAAAAACCCAAAAAAGCACCCTAATATACATGTTTTACAATTTAATTACGAAAATATTAATCAGAAATGGATCGATAATGTCAAACAATACACTTTTAAGAATTAATGTTTAAATTTTACCGATTTATACCTAAAAAACGTGACGTAAACATTTGGGGTTCAGCTCCTACTTTCTATTAGTGCTAGAAGATTGTTAAAGCTACTAGTTTTTCGGGTATAAAAATTGTGTCACGCAGTGATCGATTAGCTCGTCAGCCTGGAGTTTCCTTAATCTAATCATATCTTGGGTAATTTTACATTACCCCAACTTTTAATGTTGCTTGTTAGAAAGAGTAGATTTTTCTCGAAAAAATTATACCTCTTATCGATTTCTTGAAATTATTGTTATCATTAAAATTTTTTATAAGCAATTTTCTATAATACAAAAACTCCTACGTATTTTTGTACCTTCCTATTCAAATAAATTAAAAATTATACAATCAATATTGCTGTTCTAACTTCTGGGGTGTGCGCTTTTGGTTTTATCAAGAATTTTTAATCTATTTGCTAATCAAAATTTAAATTCAAATTATTACTGAGAGTATTTTATGGAAACTGTTTACGAAATTACCACATATAAAAATTTGGAGATTCAAAATGGCTTATCAAATATGGTGACCGAAATTTCTAGATTTCATGAAAATTACATAAAGGGTCTTTAACGTCATTAAAAAAGAAATTTGAAAATGAAAGATGGCAAATCCAATATGATAATCACATTTGCTACAATTCGAAGTAATATTATCAGAAAAAACAAAGATATATTGAAATAGTGTTGTTAATTTAACATTAATATTGATCATTTATATGTGTGCCAAAATGTTTAGGTTGACGATTATTTCTATCACCTAATAAGTCTATTATTTTCATATAAACCTAACAACAAAATTCCACATACAATTAAAAATTAATGATTTTCGAATTTGTTCACTTGTGTCAAAAGACTTCCCTTCCTGCAAATTTCAAGATTGTATGTCACCGAGAACGGGAAGTACCTTATAGCTTTTGATGATCAGTCAGTGAGTGAGACTTTTAGTATAAAAATAGGCTTTTAAAGGCCGTATACTGTTATTGCGTTAAACTGGAAACTTAAATATTTTTCAGCAGTATGAGACTGTAGACCTGTTGTTGTGGATAATTTCGAATTACCGCGATAAGTTTTGAACTATGGTCACAGTTACATCATCAGTAACATTCTAATATGTATATTTCTAAATTGTGTGAAATACCAAATTTGAGCATTCTTAAGTTAAGTAGTGTAGTACTCGTACTTATGATATATTGGCTGAAACCGGGTTATACAGCTAGAGTATATCATATCTTTTTGCAATCTTGCGTGACATTAATTTTTTCTTTTATACAAATTTAATGGCAATGCCCGAAGGAATTCTTCAAATAAAAAGGTATGGCAGTAGTAGAAATAAAGCTGGCATAGAGATTGCGAAGAAATATCTGAATGAAACAACTGAATATGTGCGTCCCCTGAATCCCTATGGATTTTAAGCATGTTTCGAAATTCTTATTATAGAAACTCGGCCTCTCAATAAAGTTCCAAAGTTCTATGTAATACCTTACGGCTTTGCAAACTAAATAGCTCCATAATATGGCACATGTAGAATATTGATGAATAAATTTACTAGGATTGGTTGCCATGGCTTATTTCTATAATTACCAAAGACCACTTACATTCTCTAGTGCCTTAAGGTTTTAAGTAACGAAGTTTAACTAATTGGTTAGCAGGTTTAATAATTTTCAGTTAACAATAAGGAAATCTATTCATCCATGCCATAGTCAAATTAGCAAATTTAATCAGGTGATTATGCATATTATATCTACTTATTCACACGTATGTTAGTTGTACTGATTGTTGAGGTAGGTAAGGTATATATAATCCGATCGAACATTACTATGTAATATCAACTAGTATTTTGTCCGTTTTCTTTGTGTTGACCCCCAATAATTTTCCTTTAGACTTCATAATGTGTAAAGTAAAAATTTAACAGAATAATTTTGTATTCTAAAAATCTGTAAAACTTTGGAATAATTGATTTTTATAAAGTAAAGATTTAAATAAAATTTTCTTTTCTACAATATTGCTACTACGCCGGAGCGGAGGACTAATATTTGACCTAATATAAATGAAATAAATTTTATACCTAATACCTATAAATGAAACCTGTAGATTGTAAAGTATATTTGATCAACTCTTTAATTCTCCCTTGCTCCGAAAAATATTAAATAAAAAAATTAAATTCAACATTTTGACAACATATGAAATTATATTTATCTTGGTGTTGTCGACGATTAGCCCAAAAATTGTGCATTTAACTAAAAAACTAATTTAGAGACTAAATTGAGAACATTTCTAATTTTGGAGTCTTTAGGCGCAGCTCCAATTGCAGTTGGCTACAATAAATTTGATGTCGAATGCTTAGGGACCTGAGATCGAATTAAATGTGCTGTACTCATGAGTAGTATAGAATAAAAAGTATATGGCTATATACTATAAAGTATCGATATCTTCTCAAGATGTTTTTATACTTACTGTTTTATGGCAAGAAACCCTGATATATTATATGAATTAAATAAAACTAAATATGTGTGCAAATAGAGACATACATATACTATACATATATAGGATATTAGACGAAAATAATGTGAATGAAATGGACAAAATTACAGTGCTTATTTAAAGATTTTCGTTAAATTTTCATTGCAAACTTACAAAAGTACATAATGACATTAAAGGTTAATTAATCGAAAATACGGTATCAAAATAAAAACCGGTTAAGTGAGAGTAGAAATATCATATTAGTCAAAACGACATCGGCATCGGCATCGGCTAAATTAATTCATTAACTTTAGCTTTAGAGATAGGGGCACAACTTGTTAATGCAAACACTATGATACTGTTCCAAGTAATGAAAATTCAACGCTTCTGAGTTTGGTATCCAACTAAAAATAAAAACTTGCCGATTGCACGCCTACGCGCCGAACGGATAGGTACCTATAACAGGTCGAAAATTTTATTTGAAGCTAACATCACACCTATGTATATTAGGCTCAACAATTTTTAAAAGTTATATTGAAGTCAACACTACCAGGGGTGGCATAATATATTTTTTTGATGATATGGAATTCCATACCATTAAATTCAGATAACCCAATGAACCCAAAACAGGCTGTAAGTTTGTTCCATAAAACGCAAGCAAACCATCCCAATCCAACCTAGGGCTATTACGCTAAAATGTAAGGTACTGTGAAATAATACAAAATTAAAATTAAATTGAATGCAAGAGTATTGATTTTAAATCATAAATATATGTTTTAAATTATGAAAATACTGCAATATGATTAATTAAACAAATAGCATTATTTTTAAAAATTTTGTTTTTAAATATTTAAAATTAGACAATTTAAATGTTTACTTTTTTATTTAGAAGATTCAAAATGTTGCAAGCATGAACAATCCCTGCGTACTTCTTTAATAAAATCTTTATATATGTATATTTAAGATTGTCAGATCATCTAGTCTGTCGTAAAGCATTGTAGATCTTAGATAAGTTTTAAGACGGCTGAGAGGTGAAAACGACCTTTCATTTGTACATGAAGAGCCAGCAGGAATTAAATATCAAAATGCTTATAATATTAGAATATTCACACAACATGTCTCTCAAAGCGCAATTTTTTTGTAAGTATGAAACCACATTTTTTAGTCTTTTGATTGATATTTTATGCAAAAATGCTGGGTTGTTTGGGGATGGCCTGTCATGGAGATATGGAATTCCATACCATAAATAATTGTAAGTATGGATTATTCCATGTCTACCATACTGGTAAGGCCGCCCTTGAACACTACACCTATATGGGGCCCAAAATTGTTGAAAATTTCTTCAAACCTCATCGCCTATGGGGCCCAAAATCTTTGAAAACGTATCTGAACCGAAGCACCCATCCAAAATTGCGTATAAGATTTGTGCGTGTGCCATTTCTAGGGAAAATCATTAATGTAATACATAGCATAATTTAAAATTAGATACTTCTGAGAAATATTAAGTTCGTCATCATTGTAAAATATTATATTTCATAAGGGATGGTCAGTCTATTAATTCGTTTGTTCTAATACAAACCTTTACTGGCATTGGTAATGAAAAACGAATGGCACTTTATTTTCTGTCAGATCTGGTTATTTCATATCTAGTTTTGACCCAATTTTAATGGATAAGTATTTTCTATCGTTTGGATATCCTATTTCAATCCAAACGCAACTCCAGCTAGGAAAACCTCGTTATGCTTTGTTGCAAATATCATCAGACACCAGGTTATCATACTCAATGTTTGACTAGACCTTGAATTGTGTGTCTTGAAGTCGCCTAAACGATTCCTGACATATCCTAAGGTTTCGCAATAAATTATTTCTAGTTGGTTTGTTTGAAGCAGATTTGAAAGTATCTCCCATTTAAATTGTATTATAAAATATAGAAACTATCCTCCTTATTCGCTTCTTCGAATATATGTTTTTAAAAAATATCGAGGGCGTCTATCATTTTATACCGTAGTGTAATTTCTATTCACTTGGATTCTAGAATACAACCTGTGCCAAATATTTTTTAGGCGACACATGATAGGATGGAAGTTTGAAAAATAGGGTAAAACCTCAATCACTGTCAATCTGTAATGCTCCCGCAAAAGAGGATTATTGGGGGCGCCCCCGGCAAAAGTGCGAATTGTGCCTCGAAATTGATTTTTACTTCTCAAACATGTTCGGAACACATTACGTAGGGTGAATTTTTCATTTTGGGGAAGACCCTCTTTTATGGGGAGATAATCCTTTTTTCTGTGACCCTCTAAAAATGGAATAAAGAGGACTTTTTCGTGGCATAATACCCGTGTAAATCTTTGGCACCACACTAACCCACGAAAGCATATACCACACATGGGCTGCTAACAACACGAAACTTGTTTACTGAGTCGTGCGAGCAAACTGTTTGCCCAAAATGTTTTTAAGCTCATTAGAGACGTACGGTGTGCGTTGCATGTGTGATGCTGCCAAACAGCACCAAATCGTATCTCGGGAGCCTTTATGGAGCATAATTGGATTAGGGTACATCACGAGGTGCTACATAACTACAAAGTTTGCCAGATGTAATTCGCTTGTTCATCTCCGACTGACTAACTGCCACTCAACCCACGATTAGTGTTGTAATGTCTAAGGTAATATGTGCATGAGAGGGTTAACTCTTCTAATGGATTAAGATGCCTGTTCAATTTAACCCACATCCTTAGAATTATGCTGTAGCATATGCTGGTCGGAGGTGCTTAAAGATTCAAGAGCTCGTATGAAAACACTTTGAAACTGGGCTTCATAAACCGCTGGCAGAAAACTTGTTGAGTGAACGAGGTTAAGGAGAAAAACAGGACATGTGTCTCTAACGATCTTTTGTACTTCCTTAATAACTTTCTGTGATGCAAGAAACTCCACTCATTGGTGCTATAAGTATTTTAAGAATAATTTAAATTTTTTTTAATGTTTTCTCTTCTTTAATCATATTAATATACTAAACATTACATAATGTAAATTTTTCTGAATACTCGGAACATCAGATACTCGTAGTTGTATTCGTTCGGAATATTCCGTTTATTGATCTCTGTGTTTCTTTATTCACGCCGATTCATTCGGGACGCGTCTCTGAAAGATTAAAAATAAATTATTATTGTTTCCCCTGTAGGGCACTGAGAGTCTTTTGGACTCTCAAGAGTGAATGGACCATTGGCAGCTATTTTTTTTAATGTTATATTTAAATAGTTTAGTGGTTTAGACCTTCAGAAGAAGCACTGATCCGGTGCCACATCATTGTTTCAATTAGACTTCGAGCAGTGAGAATTATAAATTGTTCGTGAGAGTCCAAAAAACATTATGTACCCTCGGCGCTACCCGAGTAAAAATATCTAAATTCTTTAGCACGCCCGCAACCCCCCCGATGTACACCTAAATATTTCCCATTTTCAAGCCCGCAACAAGCCCGCAATAGGTACGGTTGTCGAACAATCACGCCTATATCACGCGTGCATCGCGCCTACATAAAGTTCGCATTTCTTAAAATACGCTCGCAACAGTCCCGAAACGCGCCTGCAACAGTCCCGAAACGAATTGCAACAGGCCTGAAACGTGCCTGAAACAGGCCCAAAACGTGTCAGCAACAGGCCGGAAACACGCCCGCAACAGGTCCGAAGCGCGCCCGCAACAGGACCAAATTTTTATAAACTACACTTGCAACTGGCCCGAATTGTTATTGCAGGCGTAATTTATAAAAAATTGGGACTGTTTCAGGTGTGTTTCGGGCCTGTTGCAGGCACGTTTCCGGTCTGTTGCAGGCGTGTTTTGAGCCTGTTGAGGGCTTGAAAAATGGAAAATGTTTGGGTGTACATCGGGCGCGTTGCGGGCGTGTAAAAAAATTTTAAATACTCGGGGAGTAAACGGGCGTGTTGTAGGCGCCTCTATGATCTTATTTCTCTTTAAAAATTTTACGGGCCCGATTCGGACGTAGATATATCTGGCGCTTCTTCAATTCCGGGCGTGTTGCGGGTTCGGTTTGGGCCTACATATTTTTACTCAGGTATATAAACAAAATTTAAAAGAAATGCTGGCGATTATTTCTTTAAATTTGCTTTCGTTTATTAATGCTAAATAAACATGTTTTTAATTTTGTTAGTAACAAAATAAAATTGTTTATAATAAATAACGAATTATTTTTTATGCAAAATTACTATAAAAATTATGATTGATCATTGCAAAATGAATGCTGCAGAAATGTCTAAAAAGAAATTTACAACGATATTAAATTCCTCCTAAAGCGAACAATGAATGTGAAAATTTGAAACTTTTGGGAAATGTCGTTAGAACGTTAATCACTGTCGTATAATTTGAGCGTTTTGTTTTTTGAAAAATAACTTTCTTGTGTTGCTTATTAAGCCGACCAATTTGTTAAGTTTCAGCCTAGCCCACTCTCTCTTCTCTAAAATTTGATACATTCACTGTTTTAGCACAACAGTCATAGCAAAATTAGTCACTTATTACAGGATGGCCTTATAATTTCTTTTCGTCAGTAGTGAATGAGAAGACACTAATTAATGGCATAAATATAAAAACGTTTATTCAAATAGATAAAAATGCAATAGAAGCCGAGATATTTAATTTTAAAGAAAATGTCTTAAAAATCACATTTTTTAATCTTCGAAACGGTATTAAAGTAGTTTATGTTATTTAAAGTATAAGCTTTAATTAAAAATAATTGAAATATGTTAATTAAAAGTCAAGATATTCGAGGAGAAAGTCAGCTTAGACAGAACGACTCTCAATGCCTCAATGCAATGGGTGGTCCATAGAGATTAAGAGACATAATATAGGGGTAAATATAAATTTTTAGGGCTCATAAAGACTAAACACTATGTTAAAATTCAGCTTTCTACGTCGCATCGTATCTAAAGCTTATCTTAGCTAACAAACAAACATTTCTAATAAATTTGGTAATATGTAATTCACATATCAAAGCAATTAGACCTGCTTAAGCATATTTGGGTTTTAATTTGATATGCCAATGATGTCCCAAACTGTAGTTGCTATTTCGTTATAGGCTGAAACCATTTGATTAAATAGAAAGCCCTAATATTCCTATTTAAGTAGAAAATAAAGTTCTTAAGCCCATTTTCTCTGAAAAGGACGAACGAATGCAGGTAATCTGATCAAAAGAAGAGGTTTTATTATATATTTTTTTCATCATACCAACTTTAAAACATGTCAAAATATTAACTTAATGACTATATTTAAAAAAGTTGTTGCATTTGTCTACTGATTTATTGGCTTAACAAAATTGTCTGCTATATTCCTACGTGATATAAATATAAAGACGCCTAATTACGTAAAATTTACAGAGTTGAGCATTAAAATTATTGATGAGCAAATTCATTCTTGGTCGTGCAGCCTTGGTCTCGGTCTTGCACAAAATATAAGACCAAGACCAAGAACAAAAGCAAACCCATGCGAGACTTGAACCAAGTACAAAAGGTCTCTTTAAACCCTTTAATTTTTTCAAAACAATTTGACACACATTGAAAAATGAAAATACCAACATTTGTTTTCCACTTGTTTACTAAAACACGTCTTACATTTGAATGAAGTCCTTTTTTAACACAAAAACAAGATAAAATATAAAAAAAAAATTTTTAAAAAAATTCTTTATGCGGGGGTGGATTCGCTCGGGCGACACCACTAACTTGTATTGTCACCGGAGCTGAACATGTGTTCCAATTTTCATTAAGATTGATAAAGTCTAAGTATAAAAATTTTGCATTGCTAGATTTGACGACACGTAGTGTAAGTTAAATAAAAGAATTTAATAATGAACAATTAAAAAAATATCGGCCATTTCATCTTATGACGATATTCTACATTCAACATAAATTTCTGAATTCTAAAACGCGTCTAAAAGCGTTCTTAATTATACAAAACAAATTTAAAATAGCCACAATATTATTATTAAAAAATTAAATTTTTTTATTATTATTTTTTTTTTAATTTGAAAAAGACATTTCAAAAACCATTACAAGATTATTATATACATAGTTTTTTAGGATTCCGTACCAGCGGAACCCTTATAGAATCGATACACCGGGGTAAATTAGGCTCCAGGCACTTTTTTATTTCTATCTATACTCTATACTTTGCTGATCCAAATCAAAAAAAAAAATTTTTTATTTAGTTGTTTTTATATATAAATATTTTTATCAAAATAGCATTCAGAACTCCGGATCTGAAGGTTCCAGGAGCTTGTCTTCAACTCTAGGATTTTTGCCAGTTTAAATTGATAAACAGTTTCCATGAAATGAATTTCACATCATCGATTAATAGTCAAAAAAGAAGGAAATAAGAAGATTACTTCAATAACTAGTTCCGTCAAAAGACTTTATCATTTTCCTCCATTTTTTTTTCTTGTTCCTTTGTTGTCTACTTAAAGGGTGTAAGAAGTTGAAAGTAATTTTATCGTTTTACTTATAAGGTACTTCCCAAATGCGGGTAAATAAATTATATAACATATTTGGGTATGAAAATACAAGACCTCAAGAGTCTTGCAAATGAGACCAAGACTTGATAGATGAAACCAAGACTAAGTCTATTGTTGCAAGACTAAGACCAAGACCGAGTGTGCAAAAACCAATACCAAGCCTATTAAAGTCTTGGTCTTGTCCTTGTGTTGCTCATCGCTAATGACAATAAATATGGATCATTTTTCATATAAAATTAACTTTTTCAGAATTTGGTCCATGAATAGGTACATATGTATGTACATAAGTAAAGCAAATATTCCAAACTAACAATTTCCATGCTATACTTTTTAGTTCTTTATGGAAATACAACAAAATTTTTAAAATTCGTATATCGCGCTGCGCCATCAAATATATCCTGCAAACAACTAAGAAAATAAACGTGTTCATTTTTACAGAATTACCTTGCTGCAGTTCACATAAACCTTTCGGAAGGTCCTTTCTACAAGTATTAAATTTATTGCCTTTGCAACATTGTTAGGAGTTACGAGTATATTGGGGCAATCAATTTAAAAAGTTGCAACCCTGAGAAATATAATAGAATTTTCTACAAAGTTGGCATTGTTGATGTTCCATAATTTTTACTTTGTAACAATAATAAAAGAGAAGTGAATGACGCAATGAAAACAGTGACGTTTGAAAATTTCTCCGTGCGCATTTGAGCACTATAGCAAACTTTCACGGTTATTTGAAAGCGTTTTGATGTTAAAGGACCTAACTTTCTTTTCAGGATTTTGTTATGTGTACCGAGCGTGTGAAATTTTGAACATCGTGCAAAGACATAAAGCTATTGAGATGCTACAATATAGGGGAAGATTAAATTGAAGGAAGTCCACCCAGTGGCTATCGCCTTGGAACTTCCTGAAGAAGAAATAATTACTCAGTTACTTCTACTGAATTGGCTACTAATGGCCTTCATGATGCCGTCTTAATCGAGTTGTCGAACTGCCCAAGTTCGATTTTCTTATTGGTTTTTAGCGGAGCGGAAATTAAAAGTCGACTGCTACGGAGGATAACAAGAATTTTGAGATTTATTGTTTTCCTCCGAGGTGCTGCTTGTGGGAGTGGAAATCAATCTTGGGGCAGCTTGAATAGAGTACTCTGCCTGGCTCAACGAAAGCCTCTTACACGAGCACTTTTATAGGCAAAAATCAATTTGAGTGCTTTCAATAAATCGGTCTCAACGAGGAACTGCGGAGAGTTTTAAGAATACATTAAACTTCCTAATTTGATATATTGTACCTGTTGGATCGGAAATTTTTGCAGCTATTGTGCGGCATAACGTCCCGACCCAACCGTGACCAGTCGAGCAGCCTTTACATTGTAAATATTTTCCCTGAGGTCACAACATAATAATAATGGTAACAAATGTGCGCGAAGTAACAATTCAGTTGGACGTAAGCACCAAGTATAAAAAAGAAATCAATCAATCACATTTTATTCATGATTCTCCGTGATATTTTATTCACGAAAGACCTTAAAGCGGGGAACAGTTCGATGTCGAAATAATCATTTCCCTAAACGATCGTTTAATATTGGTACATTCAACATGATGGATAACAGACTCTTGGGGAATAAAGGGCAAAGTGATTTCACCGATATGAAAATGAAAAGGTATATTTTTGAAAAAACGATTGTGCTTGATTGATTTGTATGTTGAAAACCTAAACAAATTGAAGATATTAACAAGCTTAAAAATTGAAAATAAAAAAAAGGATTGTGTGGTTTTATGAAACCACGGTAAAAGTGAAACTTTTTTTCACATTATAGACATTTAACTAAAAATTTTCGGAATAATATTCCATTAAGGGTAAAATTTATTTTTAAATTAAATATTGTCAAATGTTAGCACTGAAAATATAGGTTTTCAGTTGTTCTGATGCAATGAATCCTCCCTCGCCACCCCAGAAACATTTAAATTCTATCTGTATACCGCTATATATTTTCTATCTTGAATTTCTAAATTGCTAGCGTAGATTCGCAATCAGGACCTCCAAAAATCCCCAGATACCAATTTTCACGGCAATCCCTTGAAATTTACAATCTTTGGCCGCCATCTTGGGTCCGCCATTTTGAATTTCTAAATTTTAATAGTAGATTCGAAATTAGTGGCCTCGAAATATCTATAGTATTAATTTTCAATTGAATTCATTGAAGTTCGAAAATTGTTCGTCGCCATATTGGATCCGCCATTTTGAATTTCGTAATTTCGAGGGTAGATTCGCAATCAGGACCTCAAAAAACCCCTAAATACCAATTTTCACGGCAATCCCTTGCCATTTACAACCTTAAGCCGCCATCTTGGATCCGCCATTTTGAATTTCCAAATTTCGAGGGTAGATTCGCAATCTAGACCTCCAAAAACCCCCAAATACCAATTTTCACGGCAATCCCTTGAAATTTAAAATCTTTTGCCGCCATCTTGGATCCGCCATTTTGAATTTCCAAATTTCTAGGGTGGATTCGCAATCTAGACCTCCAAAAACTCCCAAATACCAATTTTCACGGCAATCCCTTGAAATTTACAATCTTTGGCCGCCATCTTGGATCCGCCATTTTGAATTTCCAAATTTCGAGCGTAAATTCGCAATCAGGACCTCCAGAAACCCCCAAATACCAATTTTCACGGCAATCCCTTGAGCGCCTTTCACTTTATCTCTACTCCGCGGGCGACCGTCACGCGACATGCAACAGACAGCCGAAAAAATTTGAGACAATGTAATAAAATTTTCACTTTAAAATGAAAAGGAACAAGACACAATCATTCAAATACATTTATATTAAAGGTACGTTACACACTTGTACTTGTACTTCTAATATATGTAAGTGTATGCTTTATATTCTCGTACCCAGGTTTCATTCTCCAATAATGCGAGGATGCTGTAGGTGCTACTGAAATATAGCGTTTAACAAATATTGTCTTAACATGATTGCTGAGTATTTCCAAAAATTCTAATGAAACGCTGGCCTTGTTCTTCACACGAAGGAGAAAACAATGTTTTCAACCGAATGT
Source organism: Eutolmus rufibarbis (assembly GCA_963920795.1). NCBI lineage: Eukaryota > Metazoa > Arthropoda > Insecta > Diptera > Asilidae > Eutolmus > Eutolmus rufibarbis. The sequence goes on along the minus strand of OY987206.1, from coordinate 29,766,754 downwards.
TAAGATTAAACTGATTTACCAGGAAATTCCTTAGTCAAATCATGTTAAATATTTAGGAATCGAACTAGAAAAACACATACTATACTTATGCCAAACATATAACAATAAACATGACAATGTACCTCTTCATAAACAAGAAGTCAACCTTAAGCCTAGAAAATAAGTTCATGTTGTATAAAGTTGAATTTTAGACAATTATGCTGTATGGTGCACTCATATCAATAAACTACAAATCGCTCATAAAAAAGTTCTCAAAATGATACTGGACTTGCCTTAGCATTTCTCCACCTCAGAGCTATATCTAAGGGCTAATATATGTAGATAAAATAAATCCTAGATTAATTGCTATAGCTAGCAAATTTTTTTAACACTGCTTTCTGGCAGAAAACCTTTTAATCCGACAACTTGCCGGTAGTAGTAATTAAGAAGAAAATAGCAGGTAATAAATAAGATAGTAAGTAGGATTTTAACTTAAAAGTTCACAGGGTTTTTGAACAATTTTTCCCACAGAGATACATCTTTTACACTCGCATATATGTATGTACATATTCCTAGATGAATGAAGAGTACTACTTCCAATACTTGATTAGAAATATTCCTATTGTATAAAAAAAAATATTATAAAAATGTCAGGATGATCGATTGAACGGTGTAGGTGTCCATTCGTATCAAACACACACACAAACTTTCGCTTTTCTATATATAAATATGTGTGTATGTATAATGGACTTATCTTGCTACGTCAGAAAGCTATAGAATTACGTCAATAGGTGGTACATTAAATTAGCAGTATACAAATTTTCCTACTTATTTTTCAAAAGAATAATTTTTCTAAAACTAAGAGAAAGTACGGTTAGATGTTTAGTTAGTATTTATAGTTGCGATAAAAAAAAATTTTTTTTCTAAAAATAAATTACAAAATTTGTGATAGTACTTTTTTCGGATAAGAAGTATTCTAGACTAGACTATAGAGAAACTAAAGTAATAAAGCCTTCAATTTAGTAGTTGTTTTATATAACTCAACGTTTTAATAACAACCTTCAAAAAAATAGTACTGTCGTTCACTCAGATGCAAATAAGGGTTTTCAATCGGGTTGAGATGTGCTCACTGAGCAAGTCATTCATTGATTCGAAAATTATTCCTTTGCTTTCTTGCTGGTGTGTTTTGAATCATTGTTTTACTGGAAGGCCTACATTAATGTCATACGACAACATCACTTCTTGAAGCATTTTAACATAAATGGTCGAATGAATTGCGGATTTAATTCTGTTTTGGGAGGTCTTCCTTCGACTTCAACCGACTCCAAAAAGATAAAATAATTTTTAACTAAACTTTGTTTCAAAGCTGTAGAAGGAGTATGTTATAGTGCAATTTCTCATCTCGGGAGCAAGAGGGTGAAAACAATGTGATTCGAAAATACATCCTCTTCTTTCTTGTTCTAGATATGCAAGGACCTTTTGTCTGAGGACTTTCTGATACGTTATTCGTACGACAAGAAGAATTCGATTTGGGTCACATGGTGCGTCTATAGCTTTGAAACAGAGTTTATATTAAGCGGATCGTTTAAGTACAAACTTAATGAATGCGAAGTTGGATCCCGAAAAGTACCGAGATTTGACGCACTATGTATCTATCTAAATTCCTATTGAATCATTTTACCGATCAAATAATAATTGCACAGAATATTTATTTAATCTACCACTCGAGCAAGTATTGTACTCTGTTGTAGATAACAAGTCAAATTCTTTTATATTACTATCTAAAGAGCATAAAGAAGTTTTTGATTGTTGGAATTCCATGCTATTAAAACCAAATAACCCAACGAACTAAAACCAGGCTGTATGCATGCAACCTAGGGATCTTACATTAAAATGCAAGAGTCCTGTGAAATAATACAATATTAAAATTTAATTGAATGCATCAGTATTGACTTTAAAATATAAATATATGTTAAAAATTATGAAAATATTGCAATATTATTAATTATACAAAAAGCATTAGGTACATTCGAAATTTTAATTTTTAAATATTGAAAATTAGATAATTTAAATGTTTACTTTTTATTTAAAATATTCAAAACGTTGAAAACATGGACAATCTCTTTGCACTTCTTTTTAGAAAAGTATTTATAATTTTATTTAAGTTTAATTTATCAATAAAATCTTCATGTATATGATCAGTTAATATGCCTTCAAGCATTGTACGTCTTAGATAAGTTCTAAAACGCCTAAGACTGAAAACGACCTTTCATTTGTAGAATATTCATGCAATAGGTCTCTCAAAGCGTTATTATGTTTTTTTTTGTAAATGTTTAAAATGAAAAATGAAATGAAGAAAAATGCTGTTTCATCAGAATATATTGCTTTAATTCCCATACGTTCAGTAGATAATACTCGTATATTTTCTTTCCCTTTTTGTGATTCTAATCTCCCAATATCAATTTTCTTAATTGAGGATATCGACCACAACATTGCTCCGGCTTTACACATGTGTTTGCTTTTAAATCGATTGCGATTTTAAGGGTGAAGGATTGATTTTAGGGGAGGTCTCCGAACAAATGTTGATCAGAAGATCGTGTAGAATTGATTAGCAAACCCCCGTTTAGACTTTAACGCAACAGCCTGTATGGAGTTTGAAAGTATCTCAATCATAACATGTAATTTAATATTACTTAAAATATATTTCAAATTTTGTAAAATTTTAACCCTTTGAACTCCAAAATTTTCTATAACCCATAGCTTTATGCTGCCACAGTAAATCCAATGGAGTGCAAAGGATTAAAATGTAATCGATTTTTAATTGAAAATTTGTTACAGCAAAATCTTGACTATCTGTCTGTCCCTAACCGTGAGATTCATGTGTAAATTAACCTTAAAACGTGGATAATTCTGTTAAACAATCTTTCGAGGCCCGAGGAAGAGGATGCTCAAAATTAGTAATTTTTTGATAGCGCACATACACTCAGAAAGAAGATTTATTAAAACAATACTTTTCATACACTAATTCCATAATTTTGTATATTAATTTTGGTCAATAACGTAAAATATACATTTAATAACTTTAAGGTTATTGATTAACATTTCCCTTCCGAATTTATAAGCTGAGGCATATTGTTTTGATAAAATAGTTATAATTTTATACGCCTTTAAAATTATTAGTTAAAAAAATATAATATATTAAAATAAAAAGTATATTATTGTTTCTATAGTTTTGCTCTATATTATTAAAAGCGAATATTATTATTTTAATAACGTCTTGCAGCAAAAAATGCAAAATATCTTATTGCTTTTATAAGTGAAATTTATCAAAACAATGTGGTTTAGTTACTAGTTAATAATAAGTTCTTATTACTTTTAAATAAATATGTAGTAAATATTGTGATAATAACGTATTATGCTTGAACCGGTTTAAACAAGTGAAATCGAAAAAATGAAAAAATTGATTTTCTTATATAAAAGTACATCTATTTCAAACGCAAAATGTGTTATGACAGGAACAAGTTTTCGTGCCGTTCTTAGAAATATTTTATAACGCTACCGTAAAATCAATATATGGTTATATCTTACAATTAGTGCACACAAGCAATGACTTCTTTATTAAAATAAACGTTTAAGTTAGTCATGAGTATTAACTCAATAATTTGTTATTGTTTTAATAAGGTTACAATATTGGAGTCTGTCAAATCTATATGTAGAATATCGAATAGTAAACAAAATCGATAAATTCGTTATTAACTGCAAAATATCTTGATTGATATTAAATAATAAATTTGTATATATGGAAACAATAACGGGTTATACCTGATGAATTTATATGTATATTTAAAAACTTTTAATCGAAATCAAAATTTGAGAGATTGAATCAATAACTTTTTGAAAATTTTCACAGATTTCTCCGTTTTTAGGTACAAATAAACGCCAGTTCGCTGAGTGTATCAAGTGCAGATTCTAAGGAAAGCTGCTGTGCTTTGACATGATATACAGACAGATACACCTACAATGAAGTTTCCCCATACAGGTTTTTTTTTCTCTTTTGATACGGAATCCTAAAAGCTTTATTAAATGTTAATTGCATTTCATTCGTGTGAAATGCGCAAAAACATTTACTTTTCCCTTTGGTGAAATTGGAAAGAAAAGAAATATTAGAGACATTGATATATATGGGACCTTATCTCATTGATTCGTTTATTCATTAGCGTTAAATCATAATTTCCGTCAGAAACAAAATCTTCCCTTAAGAAGTCCGATAACCTCGGGAAGTATCTTTTGATTTATTCTTCTGTGAATAACCTGGCCCAGGCTGAGGCATCATCAACTGGCACTAAAGCTGAATTATACATGTTTCCAGTGAAAATGTGCGAATATATGACGCCAATATGTCACATAATTTCACGGGATGTCAGCATCACCTGGAGGCATCGGATACAACATCAAGGTGGCACATTTGGTTTATTTTAGCAAGAGAAGACGAGCTCTTTGCTGTTTGCTTTCTGTCTGCTTTTATTTTTACCAGCTTGAAAGGTTGAAACGCTAGAAGCTCCTGGTATCACGAATTCTGGTAGCTGGTGCCAAAAAAATACGGCACAGGAGCTGCTTACTTACCTTACACTGCTTTACGGCAGGAACAGGGGTTTTGCTTGCAGTTGGTAACGTAATAATTGTCTGCGATTTTGACAATAAAGAGCACTTCAAAGAGGACCTTTTAACAATACCTGGAAAACTGATTTTATTGGACAGAATTACAAGCAGGGCTGCCATGGGATGCTGAAATCTTCCTATTAAAAATTCCATTTACATACGAAGTTCTGAATTTCCTATCTTTCATTCTCGTCATATATGTTCGTGGTGGAGATAGGAAAATTGCTGAAAACTAATGATTTTGGCTTTAGTCAGAACATGTGCCCAGAACATTTATCAACTGTAAAGTAGAAAAGGCTTTAATTTCCTGCTATGTGGAAAGCACATAAATCACATAAATTTATAATAAGTTCCTAAATTGGAGGACAAACTTTATGGATATTGCCACTGTTACTAATGACTAATGCTAGAAACCTGCACCAGTTAGCGTTATTTAGGAAATAAACCAAATTTCGTAATAAAGTTCAACCCTTATCTTCCTAAACAAACGTATAGAAGTCTCTCACTCCCACACATGGCATTGTATTGTTTAATCGTAGACCGTGAAAATGAATTAAAACTTTCAGTGCAAGAATTATGATTTACTTGTAGAGCTTAATTGGTCCATTTATCAAAGTCAGAAAAAAAACTATAGTCGTTATATTTCCGAGGGAAAAAATTAATGAAATAAATTCCAGCTCTCGACATCTGAGACCTTCGTAGCGCACTCTTTAGGGCAAAGCTTGCGGTGTAACTCTATCGATTTTGCTCGACTCAACCAGCGCTCATCCACGGATTCCGATTTCCACCCTTTTGAAGGATATAGAAGTCAAAGTATGTTTGCGGCGATTCAACAGTTTGTGACCTGTTGCTGTTGCGTGGTCAGGGGAAACATGTGGAAGCTTTTTCATACCTCTAATAATAAACTATATGCTGATCACCAATGAAGTTAGGGACTGTAAAACACGATATATTTTTATGGTAAAGTTAATGTTGCAGACCAGACGGATAAACTTGATAAAAGAAAGGTGCTTGCACTTTTATCCGTTGTTGGCTCTGTTGAATTTGTTAAATTAATACGTCATGCATCAGTAGGTACTTTATTCTGAATTAAATAATTCGCACAGAGCAATCTGCTAAAATAAATTTATATATACACACTAAAAATGTTTTAGAATTATGTAACATTAAAATTTGCTAACTTTTAAATTGTTTTATATTACAAATACACATTCATCTAAAAATATATGATAAAACGATTGACTAAGGAAACGTTACAGAAAATTGACTTTAATAATACTTGCAACATTTAAAAATCAAACTGAGATTAAAATAGTTGGAAATGTAAAATCACATGGAAAATTTAATTTCATACTCAAGCTAATTATTTCACATACCGATGTAACCTCACAAATAGCAGGCTAAACGAATTCCACACAAAATTGTACGATCGCTAGATTGAATTGTACTTTGAAATGTTTTTCCATTTGCAATTTAATTTTGAATTTGTTGTGCAATTTTGTCATAATTAGTATTGACAACAAATTGCTAGTTTAATTATCAGGGTTCAATCGATGCATTATAAGTACATACATATTATATTCTAACAAAAATATCAGTTCGAAATATTTCATGACTGTGAGATTAAATTAAATAATTGGAGCTACAAGTCTATAATACAAAAATACTATATGTGAAATAATTCAATAGAAGGGGAAAGAAAGAAGGAAATTACCTTCGTTATATAAAAGAACATTTCATCCTTATTATGCTTCTGCACAAATATTGAAATCGATTTTCATTGATTTATGTGATATTTCCTGGAACTGTAGCTTTAATTAAGACCATTAAAGTTCATCACAAAAATAATAATACCTGTACAATATGAATAGCTGTTTCACATTTATTTTAGTGAAACATAAGTAAAGTTGCAAATATTTACTCGGCAATTTTGGCGCAATGAATTTAGTAAAATACATACTCTAAATTTGTTCTATGTAACTAGAATGAAGTGATTCTTAGCTATAGAATTGGTTTCCTAGATGTTCAAAATCTAGTGAACCACTATAATTTTATTGTAATTATTTCCTGTATTTATATTTTAGTTCAGTGGTTTTCTAGAAAATACCAGAAAGACGGAAACTTTTGCATGATTTGCCAGTAAAATTAGTTTGAATTCTAGGAAAATTTACTGAAATTCTAGTTGGTTTTGCTAGAAATTCAGTAAATTTCATTAGAAATACATTATATCGTAAAACTAATATTGCAGTAAATTTTAAGTTGGTGATGAAAATTCAATAAAATAAAGGCAGTATTGAGCAGCGTTTGTATATGTTGAAGTGTCCAATTTGATGAGGTCATGTGAACGCTGCCTTATTTAAAAAAAAAACATGAATGCACTTTAGATTAAAAAACCAACGAAAATTATCAGTCGCAACATTTTATCTGTAACAAAGATTGGAATGATTTTCTTAGAATTTAAAACAAAATAAAATAAAAGAGGGAAAGCTTTGAAATTAAATTTCCGAAGTATTTTTGATAAATAAAACACGAGAGATCGAACTTGAATGACTAACTAAAAATACGAAATGAGTTAAACATGCACAAATAAACTTGCGCAATTCCCCAGTATTCCAGCGGTACTTAACTAGACCATGCGAACGAATTTCAGTAGAATTTAAAGTTAATTTAAATGATTTCGAGATTATGTAGTGAATTTCAACAACATAAGTTAAAATTTTCTTTATGTTGTAATTATACGGATTATGCACACAATTTTACCACTTTGATTTATTTTCACACAAAGTCTTTAAACTGGCGAATTTACTATTTTACATTAGTACAAATACTTTTTTATACCTAACATGTCGTAAAATTACTTTGAAATATTGTACTTCATTAAAGATTTTTCAAATGTTTTAGTCTACTATATTTCAAATTATATATAATGGTTATAATGTTACTAACACCTGTAGATGATATGTACTCATAGTTGTCGTCTAAAACTTATCCCGGTTAAATTAGAAGCTATTCGCGACAATATATGTGATTCAAAACATTATTCTTTGATATTAAACATTAATATCTACCCATTATGTAGCAATAACTTTTCTCATAATATTGAAGAATTTTTTCGATAATATATGATTAACTTAAATACCATGGTGGTGTAGATTTGAAGACTTCTAATATAACTTTTCTTTCAACTCTATCTTCTTCAAATTTGACTATAAATAAAGTAATTTTATTGTATTTTTTAATTATTGTATTTTAATTTATTAATATTATTAAAATAAAAAAGAATTAAAAGAATTATTTAGAATTTCAGTATTTATTTATAAAAACTTCGTCATGTCAGAAGAAGCTTTTCAAAACCAAATCTACTCAGATCCAAAATTAAAAGGTTACTGTAAAAATATAATTTGTTTAACTCTCGCTTGAGTAGATGCAACTTGTGGAACTGTAACCCCCCCAGTGGGAATATTAATGCAAAGGTATTTCGACAAAATATTAGGAATTCAAAACTCTAATAACATTAATGTGCTACTTGTAGTACAAAACAATTTAGACCAACCCTCTTAAATTTTATTATTTTAGAGCTTAGGAAAACTACCACTACTAAACTGTGTTATCAAATTCAGTCAACTTTTACGCTTATCATTCCTAGAACCCTTGGCACAAATTCTTCTCGGAAAACGTCTAAAAATAGTCAATTACCAATAAGGGAGGCAAACTATACGACCTCGATACTACTTAAAAGTTGGCCGAACTCAATTCGAATTAATCTCCGCCATAAAATGAGACAATCAAATTGTTACCTTCTGAATTGGTTGGAACCTGTCCCCTCCTAATCGAAAATCTCGAAAGGTCACCATAAATTCAATAGAGAGCGCCCGGAGAAAATTGACTTTTTCCGAGCTTTTCTACTTAACTTCTTCTCCTGAATCTAATTACATTGAGTGAAAATTTATGAGGAATTATCTGTGACCGGTAGCCATTCTCGTTGTTCAGCAATAACATTTTCGACATGTTTCCCACCATCTTGTATCCGTGTTCTTCGACCCTTTTCAACTCAATACTGACACATTCCGCACTCGGTGTGTTCCTACGTCTAGGCATCATAACGTTTTAATAATTAATCCAATTAAACTGAATAATTGCATGAATGCGAGGAATTCGGTGACTGCTTCTGGCGGACGACAACTCACGTGAGTCCTGATTGGGGTAAATTGCCTTTGGCGTTGCTCGGTTTCTCGACACTAATTGAATGTGTAGTGCCGTAGCTACAGCGCCCCAAATTTATAGCAGTTGGGTATGTTTTTATTGTTAATTATAAGAAGTTTTATTCCTTAGTCCATTTCTCCGATTCCTTGATGTGGAGAGAAAATTATAGGGCCTAGTATTACCAAGATACAACCACTCACACTAAAAGTCAGAGAATCTAAGAAATTGCCTTTTTCATCCTTGAACTTCTATTTGTATTGTATTATTGTGACGTTTTAAAAAAATATGCATACAGTAGTACCGCCTGTGGTCGAAATTCGACCATCAAACTACAATCATAACTATCAAAATTCATTGGAGTTACATTCAATTGGCACTATATATACGAAATTCAAATTTTTATGATCCAAATGGAAGGTTAAAAATATTAATATTTTACTCTTAAATTTTTAAAAAATGTCTATAATTTTGTAATGAGAAATTCGATTGATATCATTTATACGTTGATTCATACAGCTAATTATAAGCTACATTTCACTTTTTATTTTGTCAAGATATCTTAAAAAACCTCATTTTAAATTGAAAAAATGTAAAGAATTTGTCATAAAATCGATTATCTTAAAAAAACTGAAGTCAAATCTTTTTTAATTTAAATGCATTTTAATTGTCAACTATCGACCTATAGATCATTTTTGTGTTTCATCAAAATAACTCTTATGGTTGGGTCAGAATATGTAAAAAAGTTAGGGAAAATCAATAATGACCGACAGAATAAAGATTTATTATATTTAATGTATCCTATTTTTTGCGTATACTCTTTTTCCAATGTTCCAAAACTTAAAGTTGATCATGCGTCGTTATTACCAAAAACAGTTTTGTAGCTAAAAACAACTCTTGGAATTGATTAAATGCCACTTGAGGTTTTTTTTGAATTATTTGAATTAGCTGAACCAAATATAAAAAGCGATATTTTTTTTCAGCTAGTAGAATTGATGGTTTATTCTCTATGGCTATAACTCACTAAAATGAGTTTTGTTTGAAATTAAAATCCCAAACTTTGAACACATTTTTCCACATATAGTTTCTATTTATTAGATACTAGAAAGCCAATTTCAATCACATTTTGCTTTTAACGATATTGCTGTAATAAAAAATCTAAATTCGTAAAGAATAACAATATTTCTGAAATTTCATATCTGGATTTATAGCTACACTGATAATCACTTATTATGACTCTGTATATAATAAATTAACAGTTGTCGTAATCGTTCTATAAATTTTAATCCGTTTTTAATGACTTCGGCTATCACTTTTATTATATGTACTTATATCAATTAGTTTGGTTGTTATGACGGACATTATTCATTACTCGCTTGTTTTCACCCGAACTCGCCGCCGATGCAATTATTAACACTACATGTCAATATCAAATGAAAAACGAATTTAAAATTTTAAATTTAATATGATAGTTTACGTAACGTTACTTCTTTAAACTGACATAGCTTATAAAATTTTTGGCCATATTTTGGTCAATTTTTGAAAAAGTCTCAAAAATGACATTGGTGTTTTTCGTATAGACGTTGGCCTCTTTTCTTTTTCGCGCTTCTATCAATCAAACCATGTTATTTCAGTTCAGATTAATGCAACACATAAAACTTGTTAAGACATGCTACATCTGTTCTCAATCTGAATCGAATTATGAAGGTTTGACTTGTGAAATATAATGATCAATTTGATTAGCAAATTAACTATTTTGTAACAAATTTTTAGTTAGGTTTCTCAACTATTCTAGCACTAAAGGCGTTTAAAAGTCAATTGAGATCACTATAAGCTACAGATGCCCATGAAGGTCACACAAGGTAAAAATTCATTATTATAATTAGTGGCCAACAAATTGGAAGAGTTTATAAGATGTGACAAAAATCTATTGTGAAATACGAATATTTTGCGATCAACCAGAAATGGTATATAATCTTTCAACATACTTGAAATTAAGTTAATTTTATTTAATTTAAATCTACCTAATTTAATTTTAAATGATTTTTTAATCTTTAACAAATGACTTATTCTCAAATGTTACAAAAACTTTTTAGTTATTATGTTGTATTTTTTTTTTAACTTTTGTGATTGTAAAGTCTGAGTTATAATTTATTTTACCTTACAACAAATTACTTTGGCCTATACAGTTGCTAAGAATGAGATTGTAAAAATCGCTGAGTCGAAAAATAAACAAATGTTTAAAAACAAGCTTTTATCGTTTTCTACTCGTTGAACCCTTTTATTTGATACCCATGTCAAGGGGGTTGTGAAGATAAAGGTAAGTTGTCATATTGGGGTGTCCACCATTTTGGATTTAGAACGATAATAAATATACTATATTGCATTGTCTTCGGATTTATATAAGTATAGGTATCAAATTTCATCTTTTTGCCATTACAAAAACTGGTTCAAAATTCAGATGAAGTTAAAATAAATATTACTCGTGAGTTTTCAGTGTCTCGCGATAACGTGTTCGGCACGTGCTTCCCAAATTTGACGAGGTTGCATACGGATATTATCTAGGACCAAAGTACTCATCAAGACGAATCAAACTAGCCCAAACTCGATGGGGTTGTGTCATTTTATTGCGGAGTTCCTATGACCACCTTCCAGCTCCAGCATCAGATCAGCTCCATGTCATCATAATATTGCATTGTCACGCAATATACATATGCATGCAAAATTTCAGCTCAATCGGAAACCGGGAAATGGGTCAAATTTAACTTGCAAGATTTCATTACAGACATCGGGACAGGTGAAACTAAATAAAAGCTTGTAAAATAGTCGCTTTTCGTGGTTAGAAAAATAAAAAATAAGCTCAAACTGTTATTTTTGAGCATTAATGATAATAAAAACTAACCGATCAATAATAGTTACGAGTAATTACATAAATTATTAAATCTCAATATTTATTGTTTTTGGTAAAATTATAAATCATTTTGAGCATTTCAAATAGAATCAAGGAAGATCATTTAAAGTCTTTCTGGCATATTTAAAGTGTCGCTTGTTTTATTTGAATTTTGGCATCAAACATTTTTCGAAATCGCGTCATGAGTGTATCTACTATAGGCGGATTGTTTTTATAGAAACCACCTTATAGAAAAACGAGTTGTACTAATTTCAACACAAAAGTGTTGAGAATTTTGTTCAACATTTTCAGTTTTTTATTTATGGGAAAAATTTATAAATCAAAACTCGTTCCATAAAGAAAAATCGGTGTCTCTCAGAATCCCCAATTCAATGATGAGAGTTATGAGATTTTCGAGATGATGTGGAGTACCCCATTGGAGTTTGTTTTAGAAGAAAATAGATCTTTTGATTTTACAAACGCCTTTATCGAATTGAAACGTGACTTCTGTGATTTGAAATAGTATATTTTTAAGTTAACAGAATAATATTTTTGCTCAGCACCTCATCTACACTAAATTCTATTATTCTCTGTTCATTTGAATAATAATTTTCTAAACTCAGACAACCGTAAGAGGCATATTATGGTTTGCACTTCAATTTAATTCAGAGGTTTCTCCGAATATTTTCAGCGAAGTTATATATGTACATTAGGTAGAAGGCGAGGTAAAGAAAATATTTAAATATTATTATCCACTCGATTAAATGAATTGTGTGCCTTTGCCTCCAGAAAAGTACTGCAGCTTGCATTGGAAGGCATGCGCCATTGTGGTCGCCCCTTATCCTTTTGTCCAATAAAATGTGAAAACAACTAAATAGAAGAAATTCTTCAGTTTATTGCTGTGATGAAAGAGTTGCTTCTAGTAAAAGGACAAACATTTTATTTCCTTCTAAACTTTTGGCCAGTTAAGTCATGGTATGAAATATGTAGGTATGTATGAAGATATAATCCAAAATAGTCGGTAAGAAATTCAGTTCTCATGTATGCAGTTTTTTGGAATTCTCTCTTTTTCAATTTATGGTTAAGGTCGAGGAATGTAATTATTGAAGTCCGTCGGCACAAATTGGTAATGGAAAATATTCGAAGGAGATACACCTGTCGAATGCCGTACTGCGTGGTATCGAAAACCATTTCCGAGCATCTGCACGCAAAAGGTATGCTATCACAAACATAAATCTGTCTTTTGTGCTAAGGGAAAAGGGCCATCCCAAAAGTTTCATGAGGCAATCACTGGAACTTCTCTTCTTTGCCAGTAAATTTTCCACAATCCTCAGGATGTTGACATTTGAATCTCATTACATTCCTCCAGTAAAGGAAAAATCTCATAAAGCATCCTGGGCAGCAGGCGCGGGGGCTGAAAGTGGGCGCTCTTATTAACTTCTAGAGCTCGCAAAAATATGGGAGAAACTCAATGATTGCAAGGGAGTGATAAGATTTGGGCTTAATGCATTTAGCATTCTGGGTCAGGAGACCTTCCGCCTATCAGCGAGCAATCGTGCAGTAAACTTAGCCAATTGTTTGGCTTTTATAGCCTTAAAAGCGCTTAAATACCGAGCCCTAAGTTTTCCTGGGAGTTTTTATCTCCCCTTGCTGAATTGCGATTCAAGAAATAATGCCTATTGACCTTTTTACCATAAAATTCGGAAGAGTCCTTGAAAAGCGGTTAAGACCAAAACAAATGTTGGCCTAGACGTGGGGCAAAGTCGTCCGGGGAAACAGTTTTTTGTAAAGGGACTAGGAGTCGACTGAAATGTTAAGCAATTTTGGAGCAATTTCGATTTTTTACCATGTTGTTTTAGCACTTTTCCTTTTTATTCCAAGAGAGCATTTGTTTGACTTTTTCGGACGTTTAACAACGCGATGGTCACTGGCCGTGATTATTTAGCACCCAGAACGAAGGGCAGAAACTCATCAAGGCGGAAAAAAGCAAACTTTGTTTTCCGAACTCGTCCAATCCTGGTGGAATCGATTTTAGGTCAAAAACAGATTTTTCTAATTTAAAACCTCTCTAACTTACTGTTGACGTCAGAAAAATAAGCGGTCAAATCAAACGAATAGTCAAACACACTCCGGGTCACATTCCGACAAAAGCAGAATTGGAATGGGCCCCAACCTAGCTCCAATATGCTTTTACCCAGCTCCGGAACACTTTTCTTCTTTTCCTTTTCCCAAATTCATCGATACCCTGCTTAATGCACATCCATTGTATTCAAGACTTTTTCATATTTGCTCAGTACTTTGATTTCCTTAAATTGAATGCTTCTCGAGCTGAGTGTTGCTGGGAAATGTATTTTTAGATAAATCAACGATCGGCGCACTCCTTACAAGCAAGAAGTTCTTGGTGAATTACACCAACAAAAAAGCGATTCCTAAACGCTCAAGACAAAACTCAGAAGTAATTGCACTCTAGGTGATTTAAAAATCTTGTCAGGAAGACGAATTCGAAGGAAGAGCATTACTGCAGTGAGGATGAATTTCGAATGCTCGACTGATTGCACTTTGCACTATGCCCTTCAACTGGAACAGTCTATCAATTCTCAAGGCAGAACTGCACTATACTAAGCCAAAACCAAATTAAATTGCATTTTTTTTTTTAGTTCCCCTAAAATTGTTTGCGAAGCCAATTTCACAGCAATTTGCACAAAAATTTCACAGCACGGCTCTATGTTAAAGGGAAAACCTTGAACTAAATAAACAATTTTTGTTTGCGAAAGTTTCATTTAAAAAAAGATATTTGAGTAAACTAAAAATATAACAAACAATCTTAAGAGGGGCATAGCTAAGGGAAATATTCTGCTGCTCGGCATAAGGGACGCATTAATGTAAATGGAGAACTTTTTAAGCTAATTTTCACTTACTTTCGAAAAAGGGTGAATTTAACAGTTTTTGCGAGACTTCCTGAAGATTTTTACGCAGTAGAAAAGAGGAAGAGATCCTTTATAAATTCTGGTGTAACAAGATTAAGGAGCTGACGTTATCACGCTACTCGGCTTAGATTTTCCAAAGTCTTCAGTTAAAGGAATAAGGTTATTCTAAAAGTTCCTTGAAGAAGGTCTCATTTATACTTTGAAAATGTTTTCATCACACAGCATATAATGTTTTATTCAAACTTTTAAAATCTCTTCAAAAACAAAGGAAATTGTTAACTTTAAGAAATATGCCATGTTAGAATAAACAAAATTTGTTTGTTGTGACTCTAAGTGGAAGAAGCAGCACCGCTTTCTTCGGCTGTATTTTTATTTTATTATTGTTTACAAAAACTCATAAACTATTTCACAATGAAGAAGAGAAAGTAACGCAATTTTATATTTTATTAAAGTTTGTTAAGAACTACTGCAAGTTACTAAGACTTCATTTCTTATTATTTTTCAAACTTCATATCTTGAACTGATTTTTTCATATTTGTTTACTTAAAGTATGTCTACCAACTTGATGTCACTTCTAATTTTCA
Organism: Eutolmus rufibarbis; assembly: GCA_963920795.1. Classification (NCBI taxonomy): domain Eukaryota; kingdom Metazoa; phylum Arthropoda; class Insecta; order Diptera; family Asilidae; genus Eutolmus; species Eutolmus rufibarbis. The sequence goes on along the minus strand of OY987206.1, from coordinate 29,751,515 downwards.
AATCTTTAATATTTTCCATATATTTTTTTAAATTACAAAATATAACGCAAGTCTTTACCAACCATTACCTTATTTCGGTATCAATTTACTTCGTTTAACTATAAAATTGATGAAAGCCTACAAACAATATTCAGAACGTAGTTAAGACAAACCATCGAAAGCAGGCATCATCGGCTATTTAGTTGGTTATCTGGAAAAGTGCATTTTATTTGGTATTTTAGAAATAAGACATAAATAGACCGTGACCAATTCCTATCGAAAAACGAAACGATATACAATAGAAACCGGATACAAAATTACGATTATTAAGATTATTTTAAATATCAAGAATCATTTAATTTAAAATACAACAATTAAAATCCATAGGTAGGACCGCTAATTTTTAGAATATTTGAAGTATACTTGAGTTTTATTGGTTAAAAACAAATATTCACTCCAAACACGTAAGAATGTTTGGACTATTATATTTAGCAGGCGGATTTGACGTCCACGTGGTTGAAATTGGATATATGTAAGTCATTTAAATCAAAATGTTATAAATTTTTTAATAAATAATCAATATTTGAGTAGTTTTAGTGCTGGCCACACTCAAAAATTGGTTCAAATTTACGTTTTTAATGAAAAAATTCCACTGGCTGTCCAATGACCTATTTATGAACAAAACAGGGCATGAAAATATTAATTTTATTTAAAAAAATAATAGTAATTATTTTGTACTTTTATAAATAAAACATGTGTATCTATTATATTATAAAAATAATTCCACGTGTGAACAGTTTGAATGTGCGAATTAGTTGGTTTCTGTCGTTCTTGGAGTGTAGTTTTCGTGTTAATTTCAATTTGACTTCATAGTTTCAGAATATTAATAAAATAATGATAATTAACATCTTATAGTTCATTTCATAACAGTGCTAACATTATAGGTGAATAAAATGTTTCAACATTAAGTTTCTAAAATATTTAGAAAAAACAAGAAAGTCATTCCCGCGTTCGATTCACGAACGCATTTATCAGAGAGTAAATGTTTCTAATTTTGCATTATTATTTTGTATTTAAAACGTTTCTTACATGACAGATGACAGGAAACAATAAATCGAAGGAAAAAATTCCACAAAAAATCTTCGAAGAAAACGAATTAAGGAAAACTCAAAGCTTAATGAGGAAGCAAAACAAAAGGCATATTTAAGGTATTTAGGATGTGTGCACATTTGTGCATTCGTCATTATTTTTCTTTATAATTTCAGATACGTGAGTAAATCCAAAAGGTGAAAATGAGGATGAGTCGAGCTGGTACCTTTCAAACCAAGAAGCTCAAAAAGGACAAAATTTGTGATCGTGTGATGGACGTTATATCTTATATTGAACAAAAACGAAAACAAATCATAAAAATTTTAAAGTTTGACTACATTTAATTTCTGTTTAGTTTTTTCTTAAAGTCAAATGTTTTGAAATATATATCAACTGTTATTCATTATTATTCAATTAAAATTAAATACTACCTTAAAAATTTTGTTTTTGAATAATTTCTTTCCTTCCCATGTCTTTTTGTCATTATCGTGTTATCGAAATTCCGAAAATTCGGTACATCTGTTGAAAACCGACGAATTCAGCCTGCACCTTTTGCAGGAAAAATTCCCAACTCCATGAAATCTCACAGTTTAATTAAATGGGCAACTTAGTACAAATTTTGTTTTGTTTTAAATTTGTATGCCTTTTCTGCCTGCTTGCGTAGAACGACTCATATATAATGTATACATAAAACATATGTACTGTACATATAATAGAAATAAAACCAGAGTTGGGCATTATTCGGAAAAAAAATGTCATATATGTAGATATGTAATTATTCGAATAAATATATTTGAATAATTTTTTTCGCGAATAACTTTACTCGTGAATAATTAATTATACTCGTCAATTATGAATAAAACAAAATTCACTATTCGTTATTTTGAATCGCGCGAATAAACTTTATATGCCGGTGGATAGAATGATGCACATTTTCATAAATGCAATATTGCAGTCGTAGTTTACTAGCTTGCTTTTGAGATTTGAATTTGAAAATGTTCGTACCAGATTCGAAATCAGCAAGCCGAAAATTTTCCCAGTACACAATTTGGGTTCCCCATCTTTAATTTCGATAGATTTGAAATCCACAATCCGAAAACCTTCTTTATATTTATTTTCATTCAAATTACCTAAAGTCAAAGAATAACAGTTTTCCGATTGGAGCCGTAATATTGAATTTGCAAATTTTTATAGCGGATTCGAAATCAGCATCGTCAAAAACTCTTCCACGTTTTTCATCACTTTATTATTCATTTCCATGGCAATTCCGTCAAATCTAAAATAAATTTTATTCGTTATGCGAATAAGATTACGAATACGATTAAATTTATTGGTTTATTCGAATAAATTTTACGAATTAACGTAAGTTATTCGATATTTACGAATAACGAATATTTTTATATTTGTAATCGTTATTCGTTATTCGAATCAACTCAATAAAATTCACAATTTTCCGAGTGTGATTGCTGTGGTAATTTTGAGCTGCTTAACGAAGTTTTTAGTGAGCTCACCTAAACTTCGTTTTATATTAATTTTATACGTGGTTTATAAACAATTAGTGAAAAAATGAAAACATAAAAAAATTTGAAAAAATACAATAGTATAATATGCACCTAAAGACTAGGTTTGATTCTTTTCATATTTTGACTGAAGGTACTACGTACTACGTACAGTGCCGGATTTAGGTTTTGGGGGCCCCAGGGCAGTAAGTTGGTGGTGGCCCATATAAGGTCAGTACATTTTGGGGGTATCCCAAAATTCGTGGTGGCTCATGTAAGGTCGGGTTGGAACATTCTAATTCCCAAAATAGTGTAACCCTGTAGGCAATATAGTGATTTGAAAAGTGATAGGTATGTAGATTGGAAAACAGAGTTCAATTGAACTTTTTATTGTTACTTGAACTGACACTTACATAGCTATATAGTAGTTCCTTCCGGTCATTTACTTTGGATAAATAACTTTCAAACTGTACAAAAGCGGTAAAGAATGTTCGCACCAGTAGAAATAATGTTTTACTAGACTAGACATAATGTTTTACAAATAGCAGTACAAGCAGATAGCTTCAAGATTCTTAAAAATGGGGAGCATTACGAAATATTCAGCATATAAAATTGTAGTAAATAAGTGCCGCATAGAGATACCCTGAAATTTCATAAGGCTCTGTGAAAACTAGTTTGTATAAAGAAAAAGCACATTATATTCCAGAAAATAATTCTTATTTGATTTCTCTATTAATATATTGTGTGTATATGCTGTTTTTTTTTTTAAATTCAAAGGCACTTCGGGAAGAGAAGATAGCGCCTCCCCCTGTAAAAAAATTATGTGCACTCCTCAACTGAACAAGACAGTAAATCCAGAAAAAAAGAATACATTTTACATGAGAATGAAATGCAACTTCAAAATTTTCTCTAGGTGGTGGAGGCCCCTCTTTGGTGGAGGCCCTAGGGCAGTGCCCACTTTGCCCATATGGTAAATCCGGCACTGACTACGTACATCTTTCATTTTTTTGGGTATAACAAATAGGATTTCAACAAGGCACATTTAGATGGCGGTCAACAACTGTAAAATTCTTTGGCGGAAACAATCTGGCGATATAATTTTTAGAACTTTAACAAATTTAAGCAAAAATAAATTAAGCCATTAATTTCGAATCTGCTATCAAAATTTGAAAATTAAAAATGTCAGATTCAATACGGCGAATACAATTTTTCTAATTGTAAGGTTTTTAATGAGAATTACATAAAGGATTCTCGTATTTGATAGTAGGTGGTGATAGTTTTTATCAGGAAAAGGCAATTAATATAAGGTTTTTATCTTTAATACCTTGTACTCAACACTTAATATTATAATTAAAACGCATAAGTAAAGAAGAGGTAAAAAATATTTCAGATGGGATCCGTGGTAGCAAAATAAATTTTGGAGTATGATTCGATATCACATTCACAGAGTTTAGTAGCACTTCTAAACTGGGTGAAATACATACCAAACTTGAGTATTTGAGAAGTTTTTAACTAAATATTGTAGACCGGATGAAATCGCATTACTCAGGTTCCTCTTTAAAACAAAACATGTATTATTGATTATTAAGTACTAAGTTCTGTTAATCAAATAATATGATATTGATTCCGGATTATTGATGATTAGGTACCCAAGAATAAAGAATTCTTACTACCGGCAATTAACTTATATCGTAATTCAGAAACTTTAATATCCTGTATCCTGTTAATAGAGCAGATCCTCTTGTACTGTTCCGCTTCTACCAGTGCTATTTGCATATTCCTACAAATCTGCACAACGAGCAACTTCCTGTCGAGTGCTTCAATTCGTGTAAACTAATTGGCTTTGCTGCCAACGCAGTTATCAGATTTCTTGGAAATGACTTAATTTCTTCAAAATCGAATATCAGTTTTTAATTGAAGGTAAAATGAAAATTGTTGATGTCCGGGAGGAAAAATGGGTGTCGTATTTGAGGCGATAACAGGAGGCAACAGGCGTGGTAGAAACTCGACACCATTTCATTTCTATCGGAAAAAAATTCAACAAATTATATACCAGAATCGGAAATTGTCGTTGTCGCAGGACCAACTTAAATCATTCCACATCAGCTAAAACCGAATGTGACATTCATCAGATTTCGTAAAAGCCGCAGACTCGGCATCTGCCAGCAAAGCTCTGAGCATAGGGCATAAAATAGTCTGGTGGTATTAAATCGAAAAGCAACAAGTACTCTTCTATACCAACGTACGTCACTCGGCCATTAGTTTTACGCGCCACAAACATAGAGGGGGTGGCTAACCGACTTCATCAATTCGGATGTAATTACACCCGGGGTAAGAAGGAACCGAATTACACGACCTGCCGCGTCACGCCCTTCAACGCCAGTCCATAGACCACAACGGCCCTATTGCAGGAGCCCTTTGCGGATGGAAGCCCCTGGGTAAAGTCCGGATAGAGGGGAGGATGTCGCGAAAACTTTCAGCAAATTGATTATTTGACGTCAGGAAATTAATTGCAGCTCACCGGGACACTAGTTAAATTTGCTTTTGGGCGATAATTAAACACAGTGTCACTTTTACTCTAAGCATATATCTGAGTCTGAGGTATTTTTTTGTCCAACTTCATCGAATTCAACTTTTCCTTTATCTACTCTCCTTGGTTTCGAATTCAATTGAATTGCGCCTTCAATTTCCTGCAACTGTTCCCGGACAGATAAAATGTGAAATGTGAATCCAAATGGCACCATTGAAGATAAATTATTCCGGCCTTGCAGAGAGATTTCCAAGAAAGTATTTCACAATGATATTCAGGACAGTCCTCAATTCCATACACTCGCTGGTTACGCTAGAAAGTCTTATTATTCTGATCGTTGCACATACGAAAATGCACATTGAGGAGATATTAATATTCTACTTGCATTTCACATTGCCTTAATGCAATATGAATAATATTTTCAGTTTTCTATTATGCAATGCTATGTTCAATGTTTTGTGAATTTTAGTCCTGTGTTAACGTGGACTCTTATACTTATTGTAAACTAGCTGACCCGACAGACGTTGTCCTATCTTAGCTATGAATATTCAATTCGAACTGGAATCTATATATGTACATATGTATGTATATAAAAACGAATCCCTATTTCCCTTGGTCACGCCTTGAGAACGACTTTACCGATTTCATTCATCTTTTTTTTTTTAAGTTTTCTAATACTTTATCCAAAATTCAACTGAAAATAAGAAATTGACTCCCCTAGTGTTTCTGTATAACCATGTATACCACGTGTTAGTCTATCAAAACTTACCAAAAATTGATATTTATTTATTTATTCATCCAATAGTTTACAAGTAAATAAAACATAGCGAATATGAATAGATACCTGTAAACCCTACTGAGATATATAAAATATCTGTGTGTAGGTTTGGGTAAATTAAACTTTTAATATAAGGCGTGATTGCGGTGAACTAACTGCGATGAACAAACACTTCTCAAAAAACTCACTGAACAAACTGAAAACTAGATAAACGTTCCGATCAAATGGACTGTGCACTAAGAAATGAATAAATTAATTTTTTGATCGATAGATGCCGACCGATGTCGCGAACTGTCAAAAGCGCGAAGTTTAAGTAGTCGTTAAGTTTTCTGAAATTTTCCAATTATCTGCGCAATTTTTTTAATTTTGCTTTCCATAAGAACCTTCTACAAAGTATTAGAAAACTTAAAAAAAAAGATGAATGAAATCGGTAAAGTCGTTCTCAAGTTATGGCGTGACCAAGGGAAATAGGGATTCATTTTTATATACATAATATAGATTTCTATTTCAACTTTGCTCTGAAGAAATCTAACTTTTAGAATGACCTGGGTCCAAAACTCAGGCAAGGGGAGGAGAGTTTAGAAGATTGAATCTCGACCCCGAAATGTTTTAAATTATATTTTTAGTGATGAGCACAATCGGTCTTGGTCTCGGTCTTGCAGAAAGTTTAAGACAAAGACCAAGTCGAATGCAATACCTGCGGTAGCAAGACAAAGACCAGGACTCGATTTGTAAGACCGAAACCAAAATCAAGAATAAAATGGTCCTTTAAACCAAGCTTTTCAAAATAATATAATACATATTGCAAAAACACAAATAATAATAACTACTTCTTACATTTGAATGAAGTCATACAGTAAATCTAGATTTTTGTAAGGGTGCACCGCGGTAAATTGAACTCCCGAAACTTTTTTATTTCTATCTATTTACTTTGCTGATCCTATTATCTTATAATAAAAACGAAATGATTTTGATATTTATATTTTATAAAAATAGCGCAGTGATTACCGTACAGAACAGTTTTAACAAAATGAATTTCACATTGATCAATTTTAAAGAAAGCAAGGAAATAAGAAGTTTACTTCAATTTTTTCCCCTATTTTTTCATTTTTAATTGTTGACTACTTAAACGGTGTAAGTAGCTGAATGTCATTTACTCATTTAATTTATAAGATCTACCAAATACGAGTAAATAAGTTATCCAAAATAATTGAGTATAAAAATATAAGACTGCTAGAGCCTTGTAAACTAAATCTATTGATGCAAGACCAAAACCAAGACTAAGGCCTCTACTGTGATTATCGGTTATTGGTCGAAAGACGTTACTTATCGTTTGAAATCTACGCATCAATTTGACAATATTTTATTTGCCGAGCAGAAATTTTAGAACGACAGACGATCAGATTCGAAAAATTTTATTTTGGTGGTATGTACATACATATGTTTGTTATGAATGAAACTCTACCAAAAGAACTTGGAATTTTCAAAGTAAATAAATATTTTTGGGTTTTTTCAAGATTCATAAGAATATTGGGAACAATATGTCCATGCCCCAGTCGTGATATTCATTCACTATCAATTATACAAAGTATAATCGGCTAACGACAAACATTTAAATTCATATAATATTTCGGAAAGTGTGAGAACTTGCAATGTACTTTCATATATTAATAACTAAAGATTCAAATTTATATTTGCGCCTCATTACACGCTCCTAGAATACAATTTGTAAATATTTTTTTCCAAAATGTGATGCGAAAATGCCCTATTTCGATAATAATAATAATAATCTACGTAAACAATCATATAAAAATTGCATAAACTGAAAAATGGATGTTTATTTTACAATTAAATAAACATATTTATTTGCGAAAGAGAAGGGACGAAAAGAGAAAATCTTTTCATTTGTGTTGTTATTTCATTTCTGAAAATTAAAATTTTGAAACGATTTTCAATAAATTTGAATAATCAACATTTTTCAAAACTAAACTTAACTAAAAGCGATGCGAGATTTAAATATATGTATATGTATATTCTATAAATTGAATTTACCTGTCAGAAAATAAGTTAATTTTAACTTCGCTCAGTGAAGGACTGTGCAAAAGTTCCTCATACACAGTTTTCTCATTAAATGAATCATTTATTTTCTGGTTGTATTAAAGGGGTACTCTACTGTTAAATGTATAAAAAGCAGTGTCGTTTTAAAACTGCTATAAAAAAAAACTATTAAAGATATCTTTATGAAATTTTGTGTGATTCTTTACTAAGGTCAAAATATTAAATTGTTATAAATTAAAAAAAAAAAAAAAATGGCGGTTGCTGCAGCGAGTTGATGGAGCTCGCGCTCACAGAAAAACCCGTTTGCGCGGGGTAGTGTCCAGTGTCCAGGTGATCTGTAATCAATTTACCAAAAAGTTTTCTTTAGTTGGAATGAAAACCTATAGCACTAACCTAAATTAATCCATAAATATGATGGATATTTTCGCTATTTAGTAAGTGTTTGAACTTAGCGTACTCGAATTTTACCATATTTTGCATTGAAAACAGTGCTCCCGAATCACCAAAATTGATTATTTCAGGCTAAATTTAGGTTAGTTTGCAAAAAATTTTTTAGCTAAATCGGTTCAGTAGATTTTTCTGTGTGCTACCCCGCGCACCAAAAAAACACGTTTCGAGAAAAACGCGTTTAAAGTTTTTTTAACAGATTTTTTCGATATATACCACTCGACGCGCGCTCCGAAAATTGCCCATAGAATAAAAACGAAAAAAGATATCGATATAATATTTTTAACATTCATTCTTGAGATACTAATCTATCGATTTATGCAAAAAAAAACTCGAACAAAATTTTTTTAACAGTAGAGTACCCCCTTAAATAAAGTGTTTAAAATTAACTATTATAAATTAATTTTTCGCGTTATTCTTACATATTTGCTTTGAAATTATTTAGAGAATTTTAAAATTTCACTTGAACATGTATGGGTCTGCAACAATTTTTCGAATATATTTCGCTAAAAATGTTTGTTTTAATTGTGTTTGCTTGTTGTTCATAGTGAAATAAAATTTTTAAATCTAAATAAGTATTTCCACCTCCCGCCCTTTTTTTCCACTCTCTCTGTAATTTGTGCCTGTCAGCTGGAATTTAATTTAGTTTCAAAACAGTATTATTATAGCATTTCAGTATATTTGAAATTAAATATTTCCTTTTAGAGAAAAGCTTAATACTATTGAAATAAAGGTTTTCTGTAATGTATTGCAATTTCATTTATTTGAAACTATTATATTTAGTTAATGGATTCTAGCTTTGCTTCGTTTAGATAATCTTGAACACACCAAAAGATTTACAATTCTGTAGGAAAAATAAACATCATCGTAAGTAGGTACATATACATATTGTAATTCAATTCAAGGGTGTAATTCATTACACCCTTTTTCTTGTTCGAATTTATCCAAAAACGAATTTTTGCACATCTAATTGTATTTTTCGCAACGCATGATATGTGTGGTCCATGAGCTCCACACATGTCCAGGGTTAACTGAAAGAAATTCGGTTCGTTTTCTAATTGGACACTGAAAAATATTTCAAGAAATAAATATCCAGTGAAGAAAACACACCAGGCAAAATGTGTTTATTATGGAAATAACCTGATATGATACCAATGAGTTTCAACATACTGATGGTACAATCGATAAAAATGAGATGAAATATTTTTTACGAAGGACATTTATTTTTACAGATTCGGATTTTCCCAGAAAAAATGCGTAACTTTGATTTTACTTACATCGTTTGCTTGAATTGTTTTAGATGGTGCGCCTGAAAATCGTATCTTGTATCATTTTGTGTCCGAAAAAAAAGTAGGGGCTATTATTTTTAAGAGTTCTATTCGTTCCCTACCCTCCCCTCCCAACCCTATTATTATTATTATATTATTTTTTCTAAAAAAAGGTTGATAAAACGCTCTGGGCTCTGGGAAGGATAATTTTGTTAAAAATTAATTGAACTCTTTAAAATAATAAACATTTCGAGGGAGAATCAACTGGATCATGGAACATTATCATATTAAAATATATAATACCTAAGGAAGAGGTGGCATGAAAGGGACATTTTTGTTTTGGAGGTTCTATTTAGTTAATAAATGAGATAACAAATCAATGAACATTTGCAACATTTAAAAAAACGTTTTGAAAATTACGAAAAATTTACTTTGGACCACGAATAAATTCAATAGTATAATACAGTCATCGTTGAAATTACTGGAACTTGAAATTACTGGAACTTTTTGAAATTACTGGAACTTGAAATTACTGGAACTTGAAATTACTGGAACTTGAAATTAGGGGCGAATGAGTGTACATTGGTTTTGTCCCACAACAAAAATATTTTTGTTTTGAGTGGACTTGCAATTAGTCCATAATTGTCCTTTTCAATACGTGTCCCTTTCTTCATGTCTCTTCTCCTCTACTTGGCTTTCAACAAATACAGCACCATCTAAATTATTTGGAAGAATTGTTCGAAAAAGCTATATTTTTTCCGGTGAATACAAATATGAAGAACAGTGTCCTCGTCACAAGTAATAGTTGCCAAAATCAGTATTACTCGCCAACAAAAACCTTTAAAAAATCTAGTAATGTAGTTTCCGGCCGTGACGTGCTGGAATATTTTCATTTTTGGAACCATAATCTAAAGGAAAAATTCTATAACATTAATCTATTAGATATTCCAGGTAAAAAGGTTGCAGACCAATGTTATAATTGGTTCGTAAATTTTGCTATATTTATTTAATTACTTTGTTAATTAATTATTAATCTTATAATTAATAATTCTGATAAACCTTATTAGATTTGTTTATTTATTCATATTTTCGTAGTTAAATTGGGTGAATACTTTTGAGGTCATGTTCGAGAAGTACTAATTGTCCCAAACAATGGGGGCTTACTTCTTACTTGTGGCAAATAGCTATATATGTATATTCCTGTAAAAGATACTCTACCTCAGCAAAAGCCTATCACAAGGAATGTTAAAACCGAAAAAAAGGCCTACCATAAGGAATGTTATAACCGAAAAGATTTAGTCAAAAGATGCCGATGAATAATAAAAGCACGAAGCTATTTACATAATATGTGTAGAGAACTGTGACAATTTACCTCAAGTAATGTGACAACATACCCCATACATGGAGTAAGTTGTTGCAGTTGATTTAAAATGTTTCTTTTTATTTGTTTTAATGTTAGAAAATCATTATGAATATATTTTATCCAAATAAAGAATACTGAATGACCAAATAAACTGTTAAAATTATTAATTTAAATCTATTGTTTAACAAATGAGGATTATCATTCGAAAAATATACTTATATTTATTTTCAACGATTTAAGCGCGATCTAAAATTAATTTTAAAAGTTTCTTAAAACTACTAAATGTAATGAATAAAAACATTTGTTTAGGTGGGGTAATTGAAAACAATCCCTATTTCTTAGGTGAATTCATAGAAACCATTTTGTACTGTATCGTCAATACTTGACTCCTATTGAGAAACTGGACGTAACAATTTTGATTTTACCTGCATTTGTAAGCAAGTGAATGCCTGTTTCCATTTACCCTTGAGATATATTGGGTAAATGGAAGCAACGATTTCCTGGAAAGGTTGGTGTAAGGTGGGGATGCTGTTTTCCTTCCTAAGTGCGGAGCATCCTGTAAGGAATACATTAATCAACTATTGATGCAAAAATTGCGAGGATCAAAGCAAACAAAGAAAGGTCACCTGATCAAACATGACTCCAGAATATTTTCGAAAAATTCCTTCAAAAGTTCATCAAAATCGAATTAGATGCTATATTTATGTAACATACACAAAAATATATGTAGTAATACAAAGCAAAATCTGATGTTCATAAGCATTCAAAATTAGTTGTTTGCAATTACCTCAGTGTAAAAAATATATGGGGTAATTGTAAAAACCAAATTGCAAAGAATGGAAAATAGAAAGGTTCAAAATCATACTCATATTTGTTAAGTAATATCCTACATAACTTATAAAAATAGTTAAAACCACTTACTTTGCATTTGAAGAGTTCCAAATGACGAAAAAGTAGAGATACTAAATTCGGGTGGCCAACTTTTTTGACGAAGCCTCCATCAGCTGTTTCAAAAAATGCAAGAAACCTATATAAACCCCTTCCCTATATTGGAAAGTTATCATTCATCAGAAATTTAGTTTCCTGAGTTACAATAAACGCGGTAATGGCGTTTGTTCCGATTTAGCCCAGCTGACCATATTTAATTTGATTACCCTTACAAATCTTGGCATAGTTTGAGGTTTCTTCACGGATTTTGATGAAACTTTGTAGTAATGTCCATTTAGGGCCAAAAGTAACGGATATGTAAAAAAAGTTTGTCGGTCGTTTATATTTCCTTAGATATTTAACTTTAAAACTCTGAAAATAGTAGATAGTTAGTTATTCGCCGAAATTTGTCCATGCTCTCACAATCTTTTGGTGAAAACTATGGAAAAATCTTAAATTAAAAATGTTTCCACCGAAATTCTGTAAAAAAATCTACACGAGTGCTGAAAATAATGAAAATTTTACTTTACTTCGATTTATCATTTCATAAGACAAATGCGTGCTCGTCACTGTCAATAAATCGAAAAATATATTAAGTTTTAATTCGTTAATTTCAAAAATTATTCCAGAATGTTTTATAATGAAAAGGTGGAAATGTCCTTAATTTATTGTATTCATGTAATTTGCAATGAAATTTTATGGAAATATGCACAAAATCGTAGCTGTAATATGTCAATTTTCGAAATTTCAAAGCTAAATATCTCGGGAAGTACAAGTGACCGATAAATTGTTTTTGTATATTCGTCACTTTTGACTCCAAATGAAAACTCCTACAAAGTTTTATCAAAATCCGTACAGAGAACTCAAACTCAATCTGTTCCCAAATCGTTTTTGATTTAATATTTTTAAATAGTTTATATTTAATATTATTATATGTACAACAAAAGCGAGTTTTGACTCAAATATTGGTTTAACATTTTTTGGCGTTAGTTTGCAATTTATATTAAAAGGTATTCAACTTTCTACTAAATTTTCGAGAAGATATTTGAATTTGAAGAAACGTGCTAATCGGACCAAAATAGGTTGTGAATTGCTATCAGTTTTTAATTAAAAAATAAAACTCGTGTCTTATCATTATTTATATTGCAAGGGGTTCGTAAGAGACGGCTGTTAGATACATAAAAACAATTTTCAACAGATTCGATATTAAAACGAATTAGAATTGTTTGAATTCCTCTAAATAGGGGTAAATCTCAAGCAAACCTTTAGGCAGTGTATAGCTGTTCGTTTCTATCGTTGTCTGGTGCCCTTAACCCGCCCGGGGCAATCGGACAGCGCCGCACCCACCGCTGAACCCAAGTAATCCGGTTTAATTAAATTAAACACCACTTCGCCCCATTAATGGACTCCTTGTGTCCGCCAAGACGCCCCCCGCAATTCTAATCAATTTACATGCCATCACCTCGAGCATTTGGAATTATTCGCGTTTTGTACTTGCTTCCAGTCAGGGGAATTCATTAGGGACGCTCGCTCGATCGCTTAAATGGTTTCAGAATTGAAAGTTTCCTTTCTCTGGTTTTCAGGTAGACGTAATCCGCGGCCGGGTCACCTTCACTGGCACCAGGAGACGTCCACCCCTCCGAATCCGGTAAGTTTATAACGAGTGTTGCATAGAAGTTTTTGGCATAAATTTACATTTAAGATAATCACCCGGCACCAGATAAAGTCCCCCATCTGACCGGACTCTAATTTCTATTAGCCCTTTCCGCTCCGAGTACTTGGCTGGGAAATTTCCTTCTCCTCGAACGCAGCTTCCGGCTATATGTGTCGGGGCGGCGTAGATAAGAGTTTTCCCGAATTTATTGCCCAACTTTCATGGTACTTTCATTTTTACATTAATTTTAATTTTTGCCCCGGAGCGAATTCGAGGAGGAGCGTCAGCACAAAAGTGCTCTCGCTTTGATACTCTTTTGTAGCATGTGAGATCCTCCGTGGGCCTAGGACGTTTTTTCGATATTGAGGGATTCTTAGGATTAAATTTAATCTCCGTTAAATTGCCGAAATCAGAAAATTCGTATACGCAGCAACCGATTTAATTTTAACGTTGAACTTTTCGCTTTTTTCCTAAAATTCCTTTCCCGAGGATGCCGACATTGCTGCTTGTTTGGATTACTCGGGCATCAGGAAGTACTTAGCGATGTCAAATCGATACTGAAAGGTTAGAAATTGAAATATCTACATACATGCATTAAAGTAATATACTGAAGGATATTTCGGCGAAATCCACAGACAGTATTCTCTATTGAAATTGTTCTCTTTCGAGAACACCAAGAACTGAGCATAATAAATTCGGCCCGCCGACTTTATTCTTCTCTTAATGATTCGAAATAATAAATCAAAAGTTTTCTTTTGCTTGAAAAATAATATATTTATAATTTCAAATAACTACAGTGGTGGAAAAATTCACATAAAACAACTGACATTTACACTAATTTTTCAAATAATGTTCCTAATTTTATATTGCATTAGAATAGTAATTGGCTGTTACATATGTATATGTGTATAAAAAAATTTTGATTTGAACTTAATTACAAAAAAAAAGGTAGGAAAGAACAAAAATTATTAAAGTTTAAGTGGAAATTAACATAAAACCACCTAATGTTTTTAACAAACTATTAGCACTAAAGAAGACTTACATTGATACCCATAATAACAATTGCTAACATTCGACGTGGCATTGATTGAACTAGATTTTGGAGGTCTTCTACGGAAATTTTACACCATGCATCTTTAAAGTGACTTTAAGCGTCTGAAAGCTATTGTATTGCCGTTTATTAATGTACACACGTCTTGCAAGTATCGACCAGAGATTATCCACACCGTTTAAGTCCCGACATTTTGCCAGCTTATTGTGTCGATATTTTTGTCCTCCAATGCTCCAATCATTTCAAAACTGTCTTATACACTTAGATGCCAGCGTTGTCTTGTTGGAAAAGGCTATGGTAATTATCATCTACACCTAAAAACCACAATTATTTATATGAATATCTCAGATTTTTCGGTTCAGTAGCTCCCACGCACGCTAACCGCACAAATGTTCTGCTAGTTGAACCATAACTTCTTTTAAGAGTTGAATATGCATTTTTGAATTCATTTTTCCTGGAACAAATGCAATTTGTGTTTTCCAATTAGAAGCAAAGCGAACCGAAATCATCACACTTCCTCCACCAAAGGCACAGTTCATTCCTACTTCTTCATTTTGCTTTCTATCGTGTCAATACATATTGTCCAATTCATTTATCCTTTCGGCCAATATGTTTTGGCATAATAAAACGCAAAATTAATCATATCAAGGAGTTTGTGAAGAAAAAAGTAATCCGCCA
Organism: Eutolmus rufibarbis; assembly: GCA_963920795.1. Taxonomy (NCBI): domain Eukaryota; kingdom Metazoa; phylum Arthropoda; class Insecta; order Diptera; family Asilidae; genus Eutolmus; species Eutolmus rufibarbis. The sequence continues at coordinate 29,736,194 of OY987206.1, read as the reverse complement.
TCTTGGAGGCGTCCACTATATTGAATTTAGAAAGATATTAGACATACTAATGAGGAGCTGGTGAATAAAGCGATCTAATTGCATTTTTGGTAATAAAAAAAAAAATATTTTTTTAAATCCGTCTGAACCTACATGGACCCGTGCATCTAATTTTAGACTCGTTTTCAGTTAAAACGGTCTGAATGTGTATCAAAATGCAGTCAGAAATTCGTGATTTCGGTTTGCTTCGAATAAGCGAACCCATTTTCGTTCAAAATGGAATAATTTGTATACAAATCTATAAGATGTCTTTTCATTTTCCAGTACTTATGCTGTTTTTAATGAGGCAACAATGCAGTCCACTCTCTCTTCTTTTTATGACTATTTGAATTTCTTAAAAAAGACGTTCAGTTTCGGTGCATTCAGGTAGATGTGATGTGACCCCTTAAGGGGGGACAACCATTTAGAACCTCGAAATTGAGCAGTTTTTTCGGAATTTTTTTGAAAGGGAAGAAATGAATGGATCTTTTTGAAATTTTTACAGTTGATTATACTTATTTTAACGAGTATTTTCCATTTTTATAAATAAAAAAATATTGAAAATTCACGGAGATCTAGGATGATGAACCCACAAGGTCGCGGAGGCATTCCTTTTGTGGTGCCAAGTGTGGCGCCGTGAAAAATGATCTGAAACAGAAATGCAAAAAGATGCCTTGATATGCCTTGAGTCAATTGCAAGACCTATTTTTTTTAAAATAAGTTAAGAATTGTAGAAATGGCAGATATAAAATCAAAAATTCGATATTTTCAAGACAAATATTTCGTTATGCTGATAAAAAAAAAGTCGTTAATTTTGAGAAATTTCTATTATTTTTAGGTCTTCCAATTGGTCTGATATGTTAGGAAAACGTGTGCAAAATTTCGGCCCGATCGGTTGAATAGTCTCTGAGCAATCGTTGGCACCGAAAAAAACAAAGTGAAAAAAAAAGTTTCGAGATAAACGCGTTCAAAGTTTTGATATATGTACATATGCGTGCACCACGAAAGACGAAAGAGTATACCTGCGCTCGGCTTTTGGGTTTGAATGGACGTTGGCCTAAGTTATGAAGTTTTTCGGATTGTAGACATATTAAAGTAACTTTTGAAGCAAAAAAAAAAAAAAATCGATTTTTTAGAGATTCTAAATGGTTGTCCCCCCTTAAATGCAATTAAGTGGCAATCAAAACGTAACAATTGCACTAGTCGCAAACAAAACGACATAGTGCCATTTTTGAAATTTAAATATCTGTCAAATAGGACCACAAACACTATATAGGGGAAAAAAACCATGTTAAAAGTTTCTTTCTCCTCCTGTAAAATTTAGTTTTGTGTAATTAAATCGTTTTGTTCGCCGGCACCACATATTTTATTGTCTCCAGAATTTCATTTATTTGCAAAGTTTTAAAAGTGCGAGATTTTGGAATGTTACGAAGTTCCAGTTAAGTTAAAAAAAGCATGTACAAAAAAAAAAACAAAATAAACCCTTGGTCTTTGAAGGAAAGATGTAGGTATGTATGTATGGTATATAGGTAGGGTATGTGTTACCTTATTATGTTTTTTTAATTAGCCAATTTATATGACGAATAAGGGAATATAAAGCTTCCATGCCCATAAAGTCATATTAATTTATAATAATTTAATTAATTTAAAATTGTTCTAAAATAACTTTGAAAAAATACCAGAACGACTTTTTATAGAGAATTCAATTTCCTTCAAAATCATTATGTTCAAAATCTCCTATAAATTGCTTTTTAAATGAAAATTTTTCTATGTTAATTAAATTGGCAATGTGTGTTAGCTTTGTAATTATATAATATAAAGATTTTTCCTTGCGGAAGTATATTTTTATGTCAAAATTGAATATTTGAGATGTTAAGAAAAGAGAATCTTTAAAAAGACACCCTAACATGTACACAGCAAAAGCTCTTTCCAGTTAATTTCAACCAGTTTAATTCTAGTATAATATATTTTACTATCTACGAGGTACTATAAAATAAAATGTAAACTTCCAACGAACTTTTCCTGATTTTTCGGTAATATTGAAATACAACTAGACTTAGTGTAGTATTTCACTATAAAATAATGAAATTTAGATAAAATAAGCAAAAATAATATACAGAATTTTGTGAAATGATGTATTATTTGTATGCATTAGTTACTCTTCTTTAAACTTCCTCTGACGCTGACACTCAATTTCAAGTTGAAAAATATTTGAAAGACGATTTAATTTTTTTTTTTTTTAACATTGTATAATTTTTGTAATAGCCCTAATAAATATTGAATTTAAAACAAAAAAAATTCCGAATTAAATTCGTCAGTGCTTTTAAAGGGCATTAGTGTTTGTTGTAACTTGCATTGTTTTATATTTTTGTATTTTAAATAGACGTTCTGTACGAACAAAAGTAGAAAAAAACTTTTAGCGTAACGTGTATAAGAGTAATACATATATCTAAAATGGAAAAAAATTTGCTCACATACATACATATTTAATGTAAGGTTTATTCCAACAAAAACACATTTTCCCTAAAAGGTATTCCACCATGAAAACTTTACTTTGATGTGGATTTATCTCCCTAGTGCGAATCATTTCTCCCTTCAGGGTGAATTTAGCTTGTTAATAGTATGTCCCTGCTGAAAGCTTCAGACGTGTTAAATTGGTTGCAAATATTTAATTATTGTCATGGATATCTACTGCGAACGTTCAGCCATTCATCGCTTTAGGTAGAGCACCAATTTGAATCCAGCTTGAACCCCACTCTAATTTTCGCTTAATTAAGCACATGTACTCCTTCCAGCTGATAAATGTTCGGTGAAATTTATTGTAATTTAATAATGCCGCTAGGATCGTGAGGTAATCAGATTTTGTGGAAAATATGCTTCGTCCTCGCAGGAAAGATATTTATAGGTATCTACATATTTTTGCACTTCGACAGTGCTCTTTTCCACTTTGGTAGTCGTTTTCAAATAAAATCGATATTGAAAAATTGTCGCCATTTAAAATCGATATTGAATAATTTTACCAACCAATGGTGAATTTCAAAATCCATAACCTTTTATGACTTTTATGGTTATTTTTCTTAAAATTGAAATTATAAAATCTCTTTGGTTCTTTTTCTTATTCAAGACATTTCTTATTCATATCGAAGATTCTTTAATGCATCCAATAAATTCAAATAGGCATATACGACAGAAAAGTGTCAATCAAATGGTAAAGGTTCTAGATATGATAAAATAAGTTAAGGCCACGCAAAGCATTGGGGGGACAGTATGGTTAAATTTGGTTTTTAAGTGAATGCTAAAAATGTCAACTTGTTGACTTAAATGAAGATTGAGAGACATTTGGTACTCCATAAAGTTTTGGGTTCTTTTGGTATCTCCAAAGTGAATTCTTAAGCAATACATACATATATTGTGTGTGTATTTTCACAGGATGATAACTATTTGGCGATTTACTAGAATAGTCAGTTATTACATATTTAATGCTGTCTAGAAAAATAATAATATAACATAGGTTTGTTGTAACACTTAGAGTAGGACCTTTTTTTTAATTTTGCATTTTGGCATTTTTCCGTCCTTGAATTGCACATTCGAGCAAATAAGTATACATGTAAGTGTGAAAGTGCAGTTACATTTTTCGAAAAATGTAGCATTTCGGATATATAATATTTATATTTATTACACTATTTCATTTTGTAGTTAACTAAAAAATTCTCTGTTTTTCTTTTGAATGTTTTTTCCAGATTGTATAATATTACTAAGTTATAACCCTCCGACTATCTAACAGCTACCTATAATAATACAAACGAATGAATTTTAGTATTATAATTGTATGTAATTGTATAATTGTAATATACATTTTTTTACATTCTAAATATTTGATCTTTTGCATTTTAGAAAAAATGGAAAAATATTAAGAGTGTAAATGTGTAAAATGGACATTAAGGGATTATGTCTACTTGGGTAGATCGGAAATATCGATCCGTGTCGTGTACATCATCTTAAGAATATTTTCTCAAAATAATAAAAGAATCAAAAATTGTAAGCGTTTAAAAATCGCTATCTTTAAACATTAACTTTTCCTTTAAACACGATTATTTTGAAACTTTATTTTTAAAAATAACTGCACTAATAATACTAAAATTTTAGGTAGGTACTTATTTGTTATTTTTTTGTATTTTGATTTCAAATGAGCCGTTCTAAAAGTATCTTACTCACGGCAAGTGGCAGAAGGGCCATTCTTCCTTCATTTTTTAATATTTGTTCATACAAAATTTGTATATGCACCTCAAAATACTACTATGTGTTTTTATTTTTGATAGTGTTTTGTGAATATCAATTCAAAATAATATTTTCGAGATCCCTCTTAAGAAGTTAATTTCGATATAATCGATTTATTATTGTATATTAATATATAGGACCATGGTTACAATAAGAACAGTCATACGTACATATATCTACTGTATAACGTATAGTGCGAAAAATGTTAATTTTTAGTTAAAAAATATTAAGGTTAATAGTAGCGCAATAGATAAGTAGTTTACAGGCGTGATTAACTTAACTTATTAAAAATAACCGTCATTATAAATTGCGCACCTTGAAACTCAAAATATTTTCAAATATGAGATAAATAGCTTTTGCTCGCGACTTTGTCTGCGTGGACTTCAGAATTTGATCTAGAGCGGAATTAATAAAGATACAGAGTATGGAAAAAAAAATAAGGGGGGAAAGAAGAGTCAAATTTGCATTACAGTTTTGCAGTGAGTAAGTTAGACATTCTTGCTAATTGTTTGACATGATATAGTCGCAGAATTTATAACATTACAAACGTAATTTGATTTGACCCACGTCAAAATTACTACCTATGGAGAATCCATTTCAAGATTCTCAAAATCCTTAGGAATTTAAGGTCTTTTCGTATTGGAAACGCCATCTTGGATTTCCAAATTGTGATAGGGTAATTCCGGGGTAGATGGCCATGAGGGAGAGATGGCCCATCGAAATAATTCATGGAACTGTTGACTAGGTGGCACAAGTTACAGTTTACTTCACTTCGTGTCACGCGTAAGAGCAAGGGTACGTGCAACTTTTTGGTGAAAAAAAATAAAAAAGTAAGTAAAATCCTTGTTATTTGTTTTGTCTAGTGTAAATATTTTTCAGAGGGTTCACGAGGGTTTTACGTTGTTGTGATATTAGTTTCGTAAAATAATGTTTATTTTTGGTTTTGTTGTAAAGTATACGAGTGACATTTTGTCCTAACTTCAAAATTACTCGTGTCGTGTTGTGATTTGTTTTTTTTTTAGGTGTGGCCACCTTTCCCGGAAGAAAAGGAGAGATGGTCAGTGGTAGTCGGTATGTGATGGCCATATGGAAATGTTGGAATATGCTAATCAGAACGACATTATTTTGATATCGATGCTGAGTCACACGTCGCATTATCTCCAGCCTTTAGATCGTTCGGTATTTAAATCATTAAAAATGCACTTCTATGAACAGTGTAGACTTTGGCTAAACCAAAATCCAGGACTGGCTTCAATGCACAGTGTGCCACTTTTGGGTACACGAAAATTGCACTGAATTTGAAGATATGTGCTCTAAATGTGGTGCAGAGAAAAAAAGGCTGTTACAAAATAGAAAATAAGACCAAAAACTATGCTAAAATTAGAATTAAGGAATGGCTATCTTACCTCTTATGTTATGGTCATCACACCCGGACACCTCGGGAGAGATGGCCAATTGTGAATTTAAAAAAAGATTTTTTTTTTAAGTGATCTCATTAGAAATTGTTATTTTTGTTTCTGTTATTCCAAAGTTGATTGTTTGAAGTTTAATTACAAATAAAAATTTCTATAATAACGTGTAAGGTTTCTTTCTAATAGTGTTTAAGAAAAACTATGGCCAACTACCCCGGACTTACCCTAGTTGATTTGAAATTATCTCGAAATGCCCTTTGTACTAATTTTCATTTAAACTCGTTGAATTTCTCGAAATTTTAGTCACCATATTACGTCCGCCATCTTGAACTTTTAAATTTTATAAGCGAATTCGTAATGCATCTCCAAAAACCCCCAAATACCAGTTTTCAATACCTTGAATTCTACAATTATTGGCCGCCATTTTGAAACCCTATATTTAATACACATAAAAAGTAGCCTATCTGTTAAGTTGAAATATGTAGTACCTTCATTAAAAAAATAAAAAATATCGAAGCAAGCGTGCAAGTGTGATTGACGGACACACATCTTCACATACTTTCACATTTATGTATATATTAGTGTAGGATGCTTTCTAAGCTAGATCTAAGTTAATATATATGTTTTTTCCCATACCACCACCGAAAGTTCGAATTTTTGTCCTGTTTTGCGGGAGCAAAATGCCATTTTTTTAGCTCGGGAACCGGGTAAAATGTCCTATTTTGTTGCCTTGGGGTAAAAAAGTACCATTTTACTCCCTTAAAACAAGGAGAAAAGTCGAACTTTCGGCGATGGTATGGGCAAAACATAAGTATGTTTACTTCGGGAACAAAATAGGACATTTTTACCCGGGCGTTTGCCATTTTACACCCGGGTAAAAATGTCCTACTTTTTTTCCTTGGTGAACAATATACATACTATTGTATTTTTAATGAAGCCGTTTCAAAAAGGGCAAACTATATTTGTCCAACAATAAACGGCTTCAAAGAATTTTAGTACACCGTTTAGGAGCTATGACTGATTAACTGAAAAATTGCCCTACCCTACGAAAAACCAATATTTTTCTATTGTTAAAACTTTAATCGTTCAAATTATTGAACTGATAAATTTTAAAAATTATTCTACTCATGATACCGACCTTGGTACATAGAGAGAGGGAACAGCCCATTAGGGAATATTCCGGGATCATCACCACGCTATGGCCTTAAAAAAATTTCACGGACAAATATTAGGGATTATTTTCTAGGATGCCTAAAAGGCGGGGCACTCTAAGTAAACGCAATTAAAAAGAGATCAATTACCCAGAACCTGTCATAGTTACGGTCGGTAAAATTCGCATTACGATACGGTTCCGAGGCTGTTTCACCGGCACACATAATGCTCTAAATCGTGGTAGTCCTCAGATGCTAAGCTGAAATGGATCGCTCTACCCCCTGTCGACCGTCCTCACCACATATCCGGGGGCATTCACGCTAGCACTCGTTAACCATTCCTTAATTTTTGTGTGCTACCCGAAGCGTTTATTTTAAGAATTTAATTAATTAGCTTGCCCGGAAAGTTTGCAAACATCTGCAGCAGCTTTCCCTCATTATTAATTCTGCACATAGTTTGAAAGGGGCATAGGTCCGGACGGGCAGGGCACGTAACACGGAAAAACTTTTGAAGGGCAAAAGGGAAAAAAAAACAGGGAACTCTCCTGCAACGTCAATTTTATCCAGCTAATTATTTACCTTTGATAGCACCAGGAACGTCAAGGGTCAGAAAAGCCCCTGGGGGAGGTTGTTTCGTTACAGGGGAATGAAACCCTCTGAACTCGATTCTATCTGTCAACCCAACCAACACCAAAGTTTTTCTCCCCAAATATTCCCACCAGTGAGTATCGGTGGAACCTACCGCAAGGAAAAAAGGTTTAAAATTTGTTCCCTTAACGAAGGATGAAGGGCAGTACGCTCGCGGAGTACGAAATAGTCCAGGCTGCTAAAAATGATGCTACAAAAAAAAACCCCACCTTTACAAAAGTTTGCTATAGTAACGGCCGGTTCCGGGAGGGTATGATGCTTAGATATGCTTTACGTGAAACAAATATTTTGCTTTAAACTGAATATGAGATGGTTTAAAGGTAATTGATTTAGTATAATTATGTCGAAATGGAGAACTGCAAACTACTGTAGAAAAACCTTCTATTTTCGGTCGTAGAGTACGAACTAATAAAATCAACAAATCAAAGTTCTTCCTTGACTCAAAAATATTAAGAATTTTAAAATTTTATTTTTCTTTCTCTTTTTTTCTCATAATTGTTGAGCTTTTAATTGAGTGCTAAATCATCCAAATCCATTACACCTTAATTAATTACAAGGTTTAGAATATGAGAAAGTTTGAGGGTCTATGCGAAGTTCATAGAATATGTAACTAGGAGCGGTAATATTACTTATTACAGTTTCGATCCCTATAAAATTGCAAATATATGGTGATCACAAATGAAGTGAGCTGAATGAAATGAAATGAAACGAGGAGTAAAATAAAATCCTTTAATATCTTGAAATGGGTAGCTTAAAAAGTGCATCAATGCGGGAAAATCTAATTGAACAGTAAAATTAATAAATGGGAAGTAGCGCCTGAGCGGTTAGTAAATCTGAATCGGCCGCTAGAAATATTGAATTAACTAGTTTTATAACTTTTGTAACATAAACATTTTCAATAAATAGTTATTTGTAAGAATTTTCAAAAACACGAAATTTGTTTACTTATTTATTGTTGGAAAAGGTTTCAAGAATGACTAAAAAATATAATAACGATTCTTCAGCGTATTATAAGTGAGCACTGCAGTACATATGTATTGCGATTCGATACTTTAAACGCGTTTATTTCAGAACAATGTTTTTGAAATTGGCGGGCGCGATTTCGGGAAAACCTCTGAACCGACATTGAAATTTTTTATTTTTATTTCTTTTGTTACATATTTTGGCAGGCATTGGACCAAGAGATACGTGATCGCACAATTTTTACTATTTTTTTCTAACATTTTAGTCACCAAATTTTCCTCAATTTTGAAATTCTTTCTTTCAAAAGTACGCAATTTTCAATATTTTTGGAGTCTTTTGGTTCAATGCCTAATAATAAGTGTCTACTTTTTAAAAAAATGTAGTTTCTTGAGTATGTGAGCCAAGTCTGGTCCCCTCACTCACTACGAGGTACACATTAATAAAATAGAATCGGTGCAACGCAAATTTGTCAGATTTGCCTTAAAGAATCTGCCTTGGGTTGATCCGGCTTTTCTCCCTTCTTACAATGACCGTTTACTCTTACTCGATATGCATTCGTTGCATAAACGCCGATAAGTTGCGGATATTGCATTTACTCACTAGCTTATGACTAATAATATTGACTCGCAATTTCTTAAAACGAAATTCGTGTTAAAAGCTCACCCTCGCAACTTTAGAAATTGCACTCTGTTTCAAACCAAGCTTAGCAAAACAAATTATGGCGTATTTGAACCTACTATTCGCATGTGCCTCAGTTTTAATAAACATGCCGACCTGTTTGGTTCCTGATGGTTCTATAAATAAAGGTTTTGACAAATAAAATAATAAAAAAAAAATTACGCCTTTTCACACAATTTACCGCAAATGTTCCCTTTAGTAAGCTTACTTTTAGAATATTTTCCATGCAAACCAGCATCTATATAATTATCTCCTACATAATTTCTTATAAACTTTTGTACAAGCGATGAATCACATCTGTACATATAACTACTTACTTCACATTATTACTAAGGCCGTTTTCGAATTCGCATACACTTACACTTAAATGAATTTTTCCCACGAAATGTTCTCCAAAACATTCCAAATAATGCGTAAGGTGTTTGAAAATATTCCTATATTGTTTTTTTTGCACTAACACTTTTTTATCTATCAAATTTGAACTGTTTTCTAAAGTATGGTACACTAAAAATTTCGTATATCGTAGTGATCGAAAAAGAATTTAGAGCAGTTCAATTCAAGCAGCCTATAAACGCCGAGAAAAGTGCCAAGTGTGGTCCGAAGAGTTAGTACATTAGCAAATGCAAGTGCATGTGAATTCGAAAACGATCTAAGAGATCGCTATTGCAATCAGCAACAAAATTGCATTTTTAAAATGAACATACATATTTTTGGTTGATATTAATGAAACTTAAAAAGTCAACATTTTTGACATCAAATTTAAAATCGGCTACCCAGAATGTATGCAGAAGCACAACAAAGATATTGAATTTTCATACAAATATGTACAAATAAAATCAAAGTAATAAGAGTTAGATGTGACTTTTTCTAAATATAATAATTTCCAAGCCTACCTTAGAAGGCCTATAGGATAAGAAAACTATATCGATACTTTTCGAAAATATAAGTCGATCGTAATTAGTTTCCAAATTATTTAATTTTAAATTTTGAACCCATACCTACATTTTTTAACTCTTCTTCGCGTAAAACTACACTTTCTCCTCAAGGAAACTTCACTAAATACTTTCTCCTGATCACCTTATTGCTTTGCTGTCAAATATATAACAAATATTTTGCATTTCTCTGAAATAATTTGTTTTATTTATTTATGGATATTTCATAACAGAATATCTATTATTTAATATTAATTTATCCTTTTATTGGCTTTTGATTAAACTTGGCTTATACCTAGGTTATATTAATTACGAGGAGTAGGGAAGGGGATGGGACTTTCACTTCGCTGTGTATTTTAATATTTGTTAGATACCATATAGACTGAATCTTTATCGATTTTGATTAAACTTGGCTAACATTTTCTAAATGGCAATATCCCGTCTCGGCTAAGTTCGAATATGGGGCAATATCATAATATCTTGAAAATTGGACACATACATATAAAACTAATAAGCGGAGTTATATTATTTGACATTTCGAGTGGCAAAACTGGAAATTTACTCTACCTTATTTTTTAAAATGCTCACAACTAACAACAGCTGATTGCAATGGACAACTGTTTTGTGAAGTAAATTTCCCGGCAGAGGTGTTGTACGCAATTTGTGTATATTACGTTAGTACATTTCTATATCAAAATTATTTTGTTAATTGATTTTGATCAAACGTTGCTTATGTATTTGTCGAAATAAAATCCGGTACCTATTCATAAATTGAGAGGTTCAAGAGAAGTCGTAATTAAATAATATATGTAGATAAGTTTCGTTCTATTGAAATAGCTTAAGAAATATGGGCGTTATCGTACCCAAAAGAACGCTACATTCTTATGACCAATTGTTTGAAATTCCAAACTCGACTGAAATATTGATCTCATTAGTGCGTGAATAAAGATTGATAAAATTTTTGTTTTTATAGAAATATCAAATAATCATATCTCCATAATTTTAGTTTCCTGAAAAAAAGTCTTTTCACTAATTATACTAATAATACCATTTATAGTTGTATTTGTGAAAACTTCAAACTTTTTAATTCAACAATTTGAAACACAATTCTTTTTCTATAATAATTAATCGACAAAGGTCAGAAATTATAATAAAAGTATCATTTTCTTTTCGAGTTTGACTGTTTTGTCTTGCACTTATGTACATATATAAATACATATATTTTAACAGAATGAATTGAATGGAAATATCATTCTGGTTTGATTTATAAATTCTTACGAATTCGAACGGAAGCTAATAAACAAACAAGACGTTGTGCATAAAAGCAGCACTGCAAGATTCGATTCGGAAAAACACGCAAGATTTTGATATTGATTTAGGTTTTGCGTTATCCAGCACCACTACTACAGAAAATCTCATCTTGTTATATTCATATTTAGATAGACATCTTTCATTCAATTTTGGAAGCTTTGTAGTTAATCTGTCAGTATGACAAATATGATTTACCACATGGCTCTTCCACTTCCACGCATAGCAGTCGGACAAAAATATCATCGACTTTCGCTAAGCTTTGATGAATGTCATCTTATCGTCTATAGTTACCTATTTCTTTGACGTCCACAAAAAACGGAAAATTACCTGAATCATTCTCGAATAATGACCGGAATGTGGCGGATGAGGAAGTAGTTGAGGAATCTCTTTCGATTATATGTATATGGAAAGTTTCATTCCTACCAATTTAGGGAAATCTCTCGAAAAATTTATTGTATTACTCCCAGTGGAACGTTGCAGGTGCTTTTGGTATCAGGAAATTGCCTCAAGTGACCATTTTTCCTTTGTGCTGACAGAGAAAAGGAACCAGAAAAGCACTCAATGGCGTTAAGCAACAGGCGACTACGTGACGGTTTTTTAGGCAGACAGTGGTGCCATAAACCCCACCTACTTTGGCGCCCAACAAAAGAAAGGGTCGATTCTTCGATCCAACAGGTGATACGAGTAGCTTTCCCTGAACATTGGGTAGGATATTTGCAAACAATAGGAGCCAAATGAGAAAATTCGGTATTCCTTAGCCAATCCATTTCTGGCGCGTGTCCAGACACCCTGTCTTGATGGTCCTTTCGACAATAAATCGTTTGGGGATTTATCTGCCTTGAATCGGTTAAAGGTTGTAAATATGTATATCCGAGCTCAAGCACTGCCTGGATACAAGAAATAGAACCCAGCTGATAATCTTAGAAGGATGAAATATAGATTTCTCAAGTCCTCGAGCTTGATGAATCGCCCTTTGGAACCTAAGTCAAGGTGCATCGAAAAAGTTCCTGGGCGAAAGCAATTTTATTAGTTTTCTTAAAGAGAGAAGGGATAAATAAATTAGTGAACCTTAGGGTTAGCCATCACATCTTGTGCTCATATTTCTTCGAGGCCAAACATGTTCCCTGGAGTTTCTTAATCACATTACTTTGCTGTCTCATTTGTGTTGAGCTGTTCCGCGTGCCGAACGCTTATAGCGCTTGCAGAATCAATTTACCAGACTAATCCCGGAAAAAATGCCGTGGTAACGTCTCTGTGGCAGCAAAGCAAATCGTCTCTATGTGAATTGTTCCATCATCCAAGATTCAGGACCCCGCTTCCGTCTCCTCAGAGTTTCGTTAAATAACGCACGCTTAAAATAGAAATCCCATCGTTAGGCTGTCTCTCCAGTTGACTGGTCTAGAAGCAGAATAATGACTGCCACACTGATTGGTGATTGAAGCTCCAAGGCCGGATTCATGGTAATTATGGATCCTGCCGTGATTTTCCATTTGACGTTCGAAGCTATTACAAAGGACGGTGGGATGCGTGAAACTCTTCCGATAGAGGATTAAGGACTTAGCTACATAGTCTTTTGAAATTAATGGTGTCTGAGACTCGTTCTATGCGAAAATTCCCTTCAAGGGTTCTACTTCCTTAACAAGCATTTAGGCATCAAGCCGAAGAATTGGGACATATAACGATATTATCTAATAACACTTATAAAGAATGAATGGAAGATAATACAATAATGAAGGTATAGATTCTCGAGAACATCTCATTTTGAATAGACTTGGGAAATTCGAATTTACCCTTTCTTGAAGAATCTGATAATACTCTATATTATATTATAATATTATACTATACTTGTGCAAACCTTATTCAATTAAGGGAAAACTTAATTAACTTGTATTTGCATAACTTCATCTCGCGTATAGTAGCTATTTTTATTAAGAAATACTGTTTTTGAAAGACTAATTAATCATGACTAGATCTAAGTTTAACAAAGAGGTATTAGGAACTTTTTATAGCGAGTTTTGTTTGAGCGCCACCAACATGCTTCATACAAAATGCAAATTGTAAACGTATTTTTCTCAAAACATGAATTTTGTTTAGTTATATAACTTCTGACTCCCAAATCTCGCAAATTGTCAATTGTCTTGTTATTTTTTTACCCGCAGAAGAAAACATATATATATTTTTACCTCGATAAAGAATTAAAATTAATTCCTCAGACATCGAATGGCGCCATGAACTGAAATACTTTGGCATTATTCGATAAAAAGCTGCTATTCGATAAGCATATTCAGATCACATACATATACCTACTTCGAAAAGTTTCCAATTTGATTAATTCCTTATATCCGTTTATAAACCGGCATTCAGATCTGAGCGAGGAACATAAGTAAGTAAATTATTTATATTTAAACAATTTTTAGAGCTGTTCTTTTGTATGGTGCACCAGTATGGGCCGACTGTGCAAAAACCCATACAAACAAGCTTCAAAGAATGCAAAACAAAATTCTAAAGATGATGCTTAATCTACCGTGGTTTTCTCAACGCGCCAGCTACACGATAAAGCCAACATCAATCTTTTTTCTGTCGAAGTTTGTAATTTGCTAAACTAACTTTGTACAAAATGACACATAATAAAAATGAATTAATCACAAATTTGTTTCCATAATTTTTCCCTTCACTAAAAAAAATTTGGCTTCAATTTTCAATCAGAACAGATTAATTTCATAGGAAATTCATTATTCTAAAAAATTGTGTTTGAGTTTTTATCTTGAACGAATAGGACAAGATTCTCAATGTTCTGCGTATTCCCCTAAACTTTAGATGAAAATTTCGTAAAATTCTTGCATCTTTCCATCCTTTAACTCTGCAAGAGACCTCAAAATAAAGGAATTCTAAAAAAACTCTGTTATTTTATTAGACGGATTAGTGCTTATCATTGTTGATAAATCTGCCTTTAATACGTTTATACCCAGAATTCTTCCAATTTGTTCAATGAATTGGTGGAAAAATATATTTATGTTATGTTTTTCACATAATTTCCAATTCGATTTCTTAAAAATATGCAAAAAAGAATATAATATTTCGAGAAGCACAATTGACCGACAACATTTTTCTACAAATACGTCAGTTTTGACACCAAATAAACAGTTTTACACAATTTTATCAAAAGTCGTGAGAAGACATCAAAGTCCATATGATTCCAAAGATTATATCAAAGTAAATAAAAATAAAATCCATAATTTAATTTACTAATGAGGTTCTTTTAAGTATTGTGGAATTTCAACAATATTGTTGTTATCGGAAGAGATCTGAAAACCTATTTTTTATCCCCTATAATTAGGTTAAACCACCAAAATGTTGCTACGGTTTCTTTTTTAAATGAGGGAACGATGAGGGAAATTTATAAAGTGTAGAACCAAATTTATCTTCACTTCTTAGAAAGTGTCTTTGTAATGCGCAAAATATAAATTAGAAGTTTATTGAATAAAGTTGTAGTCGTCGAAGACGTCCAATTTGACTTAATTTTATAATTTTTAATTGCATTTCTTTTACCAATTTTTATGGTTTTGCAAATTTTGAGAGATGAAAAATTTCTAGAATTGGCATTAATTTGGGTACTAATACAGATAAAAAGCTAGATAGCTATAACTTAATTTATTTCAATGGCATAAGTACCATCTGCTTAGACTTAATGGATGAATTTTAATAAAATTATAATTATGATTGATTATATAGTCATAAATTATTGAATGTTCAATCTATTAAATTCAGCAAATGTTTTTTAGATAATTGAATTCGTTAATTTCAAATATTTTTGCGGACATTTTTCTCATTAAAACTTAAAAACATCTTTGCACCTCAAATCTCTATTTTTCCTGTAAACTACTAGATGCCCTAAGGCAATTATTGAAACCGAAAATTTTATTTACACGTAAATCAAAAATATTATTTCAGGAAATCTAAAATATAGAAATTCTAAAAAATATATGAAATTGTACACTTCTCCCTTTTGGATATTATCTTTGTAAATAATACCAAGTACTTGCAAATTCAGTAATATACCTACACAATATCTACCTAAGAAATAAAAATCTTGTATTTGAGTAAAATCTGTAATAGCTCTCACAATATCTGAGGCGAATATTATTGAAGAACGCACTGACCACACCAATATCGACGTAAATTGAGACAAAACCTAAATGAACAATAAAAACAGACTTTAATTGTTTTTCTTAAGGGGTTACATACATACATCTAGAAGGTTGGAAAACTTGCACGTTTTTGAAAAATTATATATTTTAAATCAATAGGCTTTATGAATTGTGGTTTCATATTTGAATTAAAAACCAATATCTTTACTGTGCTTTTGCATAAAATAATAAATCTTTGGGTGCTGCCATATTGATGACATCATCAGTTATTTAAAGACCAGTTGATGCGTTATACCCAAATCCCTCGAGAACCACTGAATAGATTCTTTTGAAATTTTAATTAAAAACATAAAATAAAATTATCTAGTCGTTCTACCTAGTTTTATTTCTGTGAGCATTTCTTAAGGCCGAAAATAAAAAATAAGTTCTTAATTAAATTTATTTTTTTTAAAATAAGCTCTTATAGTATTCCACTCGTCGAACCTTTTCATTTGATACCGATGTCAAGGGGATTGTAAAGAAAAAGGTTATCCGCCATCTTGGGGTGCCCGCCATATTGGATTTAGAATTGCGTTAAGTAACTTATCGTTTTGTACTCGCCGAACCCTTTTATTTGATACCCATGTCAAGGGGGTTGTGAAGAAGAAGGTAAGCTGCTGTCTTGGGCCGTCCGCCATATTGGATTTAGAACGATATTAAATAGACTACTTATATTGCATTGTAATCGGGTTTACATAAGTGTATCAAATTTCATCTTTTTCCGATAACAGGAACTGGTTTAAAATTCAGTTGCAAGATTTGACCTATACAACCCAAGTTAAATAAAAGCATATCTTTATATATAAAAATCTCGTGTCACGATGTGCGTTTACGCTAATCTGCGAAACCGCTGAACCGATTTCGATGAAATTTTGTAAATGTGTATTGTTTGGTCCAACTTAAAAGATAGGATAGTTGTTATCTTGATAAGTGACTGTCAATATTTTTTATTGCAAATTTAAATATTTTTTGTAGAAAAAGGGTTGTAATTAATTTTTAAATTCCATAAGTATCCATAAGTATTATTGTCAGGCATTGAAATTTAGTTTTTTGTGTCATAATTTTGATTTTATTTTCATTGTGCTGTGATACAAAGAATAATACGCAAAATTGTGTGCTTAATTTTAAGATCTCATGAATTTTAGTTCTCTTGATGGTAGTCAGAGAAATCAAATCGCCCAATTTTTCACTTTCTTTCAAAAAGCTGCGAAGAATGGAAATAGCAAATATTACATCGAAAAGAGAATATAAAAAATGATTATGAAAAGAACAGCTAATTTGGACAAGGTATTGGTAGGTGCCCCATAATTCATCTTGCCCGACGCGATGTTGATATTTGTTTGATATTGACATTTCCCCGCGGACAAATAATGTATAGATAAAACATGCATATAAAAATTTTTCGTCGATATGGGCATCCAAAATTGAAAGTTTATGCGATTTCCACCAAACTTGGTGCTTAGTGACTTAGTGGACCTCTTCTGTCTAGACTTTCTTATAGAAGGACTTTTACCAAATCAAACTCATCGCGCCACCCACCGGAAAAGGCAGAACAAGGTCTGTCGGGCCAGCTAGTAATTATATAAAAACACTAGAGCAAAGTTTTCAAAAACTTTCAAGTTTTCCTACTCTCTAGGCGTATGTAGCCACTTAAAACCCATACCCGTAATGAAATATAGAGGCAGAATGGAAATGTTTTAAATTCCAAGATCATTCCCACAAACCGGGCATAAATCATTAATGCCTTGGAGTTCTTTTGCATGATAAGAAAAATGTTTTGCTGACAAGCATGAAATTAACAAAAGATTAAAAAAGTTGCGAATGGTAATCAAAACTTCATGAAGGCACAAAATATTACCTCTTAAATAATTTATTTCCAAGTTCTTCGTGTTATATTGGAATAGTTTGGGCAGGTGTTGATTAATAAAAATTAAAAATTGTTGTTGTATTCTGTTACCCGTGGGCGCCTTTAAAGTAGAAATATTTTAAATTTATGGAGTATATTAAAATATGCGTGCATACGCCAATTTCCCTTGTAAATGGATATTTTTGTCGGAGGCCAAGTGGGCTGTTTACAGAATAGCAAATAAACGATTTCCTCTGGCTATAGCTCAAATATCATTTTGTTTATATATTTCACTTGTAATATAATCATAAACCCCTCAGAGAAAATAATATTTTGACCCAATTGAGAAAATCCTATAAAAAGCCATTTGAATATCAGGTTCTTTGAGGACGAAATCCTTGAAATGAAGTCCCCGCGGTACCTAGAATTAATCACTGAATTAGCGCGAAAATTAAATTGCTGAAAAGACCCTGGAGAAGAGGCGGCAATTAATTAAATCTTAATCTGCCCTGGGATGTTAATGTGCCAAAATAGAAATTAATTTTTTATCCTACCAACAGGTCGTGGGAACAAACGATGCCTACTTTCTAGGATATTAAATTAAATTTTCATACCACACAAATTTATTCGTCTATTTTTAGTTTTAAAAGTTTTGATAAGTGTACCTGTAGCTTACCAGCTTTTCTTTTTCAAAGTGGTATTTAATTTGTATTAAACCAAGGTACAGTGTATCACCATCAGAAGGTTTTTTACTACAAACAAAAAAGAAATAAAATAAATCATTGGAAAGCTGAAAAGCTATCCGGAATTTGTTATGGTTATTGTCAATAAAAATTCTAGAAATCTGTTTCCACCGGAAACTGGGTTTTTTGCCAATAACTTTTTATGGTATATGGGCATATGGTGCGGGTATTAACGTCGCTTTGCAGCCAGAGCAGACCGCTCGGAATTCGTTCGTTTAATCAAAGAAGCTTTTGTGAATACCTATGTCGGAAATTTATCTAAGTCCGCCTCCAACGATTTCGCTTCGATTGTGTACCTACGCAAGGAAATGAGTCAGGAAGGATTTCGGTAGTCTGCTGGCCTTTTGCACAAATAACACTGAAAACAGAGAAAATTGTTAGTGTGCGTCATTTATAGTGACGTATTTCAATCGTGTTATACCTATATCCTTCTTTAGGGAAGGTATGCGGCAATTATTTTCACACAGAAAAGTTTTCCTATACTGATTTGTGGGAATATAAGTCACAGATCTAAAATTTCCAATGAAACGAATGAAGAGATACTTGCGCTGGAAAGTCCTAAATTTATTGAATATACATATGTATGTATGTATATCTAGTCCCATTATTTGAGCAGTTCTCTTATTAAATACTAGCTGAGTAACCCGGTTTCACCAGGTGTATCAAAAATACTAATTAGTTAAATACTTCTGAAATGTTGGTACTACAGCCAGATTAGGAAGTTTAGAAGTATTACTAAAATCTGTAAATGTGGTATAGAACCGTCCAAAACTCATTTTGCTACCACCGTCTATATCAGAAGGGCTAATAATCTATTCTGTACTTATATGTTTTCATTCTTAGGTGTTAAATAAATAAATAAAGGTATTATTATTTTTTTTTACTATTTCATCGCTACCTGACTTAAATTCATAGAATTCCAATAATTGTTGTCGTCATATGGGTTCCGCTATTTGGAATTTCCAAATTTTGATAGCAGAAAATACCCATAATACTAATTTCAATTAAATTCGCTGAATTTCGAAAATTTTTGGTCGCCATATTGGATCCGCCTTCTTGAATTTCTAAATTTCTAGCATAGATTCGCAATCAGGACCTCCAAAAACCCCTAAATAACAATTTTCACGGCAATCCCTTGAAATTTACAATCTTTGGCCGCCATCTTGTGTCCGCCATTTTGAAACCCGTGAATAAAAAGTAGCCTATATCTTAAGCCGAAATTTGTAGAGCCTTCGCTCAAAAAATGAAAATGATCGGACCAAGCGTTAAAGCGTGATTAAGCAAAAAACAAACACACATATTGGGTCGGCCATTTTGAATTTCCAAATTCTGATAGTAGATTCGAAATTAGTAGCCTCGAAGTACCCACAGTACTAATTTTCAATTGAGTTTATTGAAGTTCAAAAATATTTGGTCGCCATATTGGATCCGCCATTTTGAATTTCCAAATTTCGAACGGAGATTCGCAATCAGGACTTCCAAAAACCCCCAAATACCAATTTTCATGGCAATCCCTTAAAATTTACAATTTTTGGCCGCCATCTTGGGTCCGCCGTTTTGAAATCCGTGAGTAAAAAGTAGCCTATATGTTAAGTCCAGATATGTAGTGCCTTCACTCAAAAAATGAAAATGATCGAACCAAGTATTAAGGCGTGATTAACCAACAAACATATAGGGTCCGCGATTTTGAATTTCGAAGCTTTGGTAGTAGATACGAAATTAGTGGCCTCTGACGCGGTGGTGGTGGCGGTGGCGGTAGTGAGGCGGTGGGAGTAACGAAGCGGTAGCGGTGGTAACCGCTCACACTAGTGCGGTGGCGATTGCGATTTTGGTTTTTTAATTTGCTTCATTTTAATACGATCTCTGAAAAGAATCAGTACTATCTTGTAATTTGACGGCGTGATTGTGCAATCTCAGAAAGCTGTCATGCTATCGCATGTTTTAACGAAAGATACCTGTAGAACGCCGTTTCTGTGACCGATAGAAAAGAAAAATAATTCTGGTAAATGCGAATAAAATTGTGTTTTTCTTAAGAAATTCTACATATACTAGCGAGCTGTCAAATTTTAAAGCTTATCCGATTTTCACTATAATTTGTACTTGATGCTGTTCGGGATCGCTGATTTCAAACCGACTGTCAGAATTTACGAATTCAAGATTGCGGACTGTCAAATTTTAAAGCATATGCGATTTCCACTATTTCAACTTACAGTACAAAACAGCTTTCCTTATTGTTTATAATTATAAGTTTTTTTAACTCATCCGAGCAAGCGCAATCATCGAAGCACTTATTTTTATATGGCTTAAATAGAGTAGGCCCTATAGTATTTTGGAAGTTTTTTTATTTTTCTTGTTTCAATAAGAAAGAGTTATTTAGCTGATTATTATTGAACTGGACACTTAACTCAACTATTTAAATTCATTGACATAGCATATGTAAGTCTCTTTGCTATTCAATCCAATTAAAATAAACTGAATTTAATACATTGTAGTATTCATTACCTAATATACATATGTACCTATGTATGTAACCTTTTAGAAATAGAGACAAGTTTTTATTACAAACCAAATATTTATCGCAATAAACTTTTATAATGCTTTTAGAGCAATACCACATTTATTACAAGTAGCCAAACCTCCACTATAAGTTTTATGAATGACATCGGAATGGAAGGTCTCGTATAAGCTATCTGAGTTAGTTAGAAGAAAATTTGATCTAATTTATAATAAAATAAAGTTTTTCTATGACAAGTTATTTTCATAGCCCTACAATTAAGGTAAGAATTGATTTTTATAATATTCGCAAGCAGTTTTGTATGTAGGTACAAACATATATGAATTTTTGCGTAGAATCACCCAAGTGATGGGGCAGAGGCAAGGTGGGGTGAAATTTAATTTTCAAGATTTCCTTTTATACGAATAAATAAAATTACTTATAATCAAAAGTTAATAAAATATTCGTTTCGATAAATGAAACCTTAAGTATCTTGTCTTATTATTATTATTATTATTATATTACACAGTTTTTAATAAAACTATGGAGGAAGTTAATATATGATTATCATACATTGCGATACATGGATGATCGATTATAATGCGAATTGGAATGTTCGCAAAGTTGTAGGTCATGAATCCATATAATTCGACGATCCACTACAGGTACCATGTTTGTGTAGTTTATTCGAATACATTTCTTGGAGAACGAAAATACTAAATACTAATCATTGACTACAATTTACAAAGTGGTTGGTATTTTGGATCAAACCATGTTATGTCAATGTTTTCGAAAGTGCTAAAGACTGATTGGTACCAGGACCCACAGGGGTTTAGCTATAAATAGTTGAGAAATGAATATTTCGAGAATATGTAAGCTCAGTCGGGTAGCACCATGGAAACACGACGGGCTTCAAAAATATTGAAATAACATAAAAATGGTTTTATCTAAAATACAAAACACTTTTTTCTTGTGTGGCTTGTAGTAAAAAATGCTGCTTCTTGGCATCTAAATGCACAATGTTAACGTCGGCAAATCCCAAGCATTGCAATTTGCCATTTTCTCCCTGACCATTATCATTACATTTTAATGCAAATATAAATAACATAGGATTCCACCTGCTACTTGCATGCAACGTCATGCATTAAAATAAGAGAAAAGAGAATTACCTCAATTTTACAGCAATCCATTATGCTAATTGAATTTCTATGTTATCACACAACGTATCTTGAGAAGTACGTAATTTCAATTTCCAAATGCTATTTTCCATTGTTTGCTCTCGTCGTCATTCGCTGTTTTGCCCTTTTTGATTCAAATGCTAGCGACGGATGCGGTTGCAAAGGATCACTTCATTGCATATATATTTAAATGGGTTGTAGGAGTACATAACTTACTCCATCAAATCACAGTTTTATTTGGTAAAATAAATAAATATCAGTGTAATTTAATTGAACGACTGTTTTTACATAAAATGTTGTATGTACCTAATTATAATATCATTACCGGGCTATTCCCTAACACGATGAAGTGTGGCCCAAAAACTGTATACCATCCAAAATATTAAACAAAATATTCATTTCCCGGGGGAATTCAATAAAGACCAAATTTTCCGTCAACAAATTTGTTCCCCGTTTTTGCTTCTTAAGACTGCCAATCAGATTGCCCAAAAAACACTTGCCACCCTGTCTCCTTCTGTAGAATTGGGGAATATCATGACAGTGGTCCCATTAAGGCTCCGCATCTCCTGTTGAATTTTTGACGAATACATTATCCTGCGGAAATGTGCGCTCGTTTTTGCTACAATAGAGGGAAAGTCTTTTTGCCGGTTGCGTTCATCTCCTTTTTATTTTTTTCATGTTTTTATTTTGTAACATTTTCTTCGCTTGAAACACTCACTGAAGGTAAAATTCAAATCAAATCCTTCGCATTATAATGGCACCTTTAGCGTATCTTCTAGGGTTTCATTCCATTCAATTTCCGATTCCACTTTTTTTGGTTTAAACCAAACTTCGCCGAGTCATGAATAAAAAACTTTTACATCTTTCATGAATATTTTGGTTAGTCTCGCAGCTATGATGCCATAATCGATTTCAATAATTGCACCAATGCGGCGGTCGATAATCGTTCTGGATCCATGAGAAATTTACATATGCAGGATGTTTCGTTTTATGGAGAGGAGGGGGGTGGGTGTTCAGTGTGAAAAAATACACTTTTTTACTATTTTTTTTTTATAAAAATGGTTCGAGTAAATTTACTAAAACCTTTTGTACATTATTAAGTATGATTTTAAGAAAATTTTAATAAAATTTTGAAAACAAGCCGGTGACAGAGATTTTCCCAGAGCGCCTTTGGAAAAAGACGATTTGCTGTGTAAACTATATCTCAGCTGAAAATTATCTGAAATCAAAAACCATTTGAATTTAGTCAAAGTATTAATAAATCCTCCCCCCAACGGTCTCAGATTATTTTTTTTTTCACCTTCAAATTTTTGCCGGCCTTTTAAAGGGAAAAGTGCTATTTTTCACGAAAAATTCCGCCATTTTGTAAGTAAAAAACCCCCTAAATAAAAAAAAAGTTCTAAAACTAACCGTTAGGGAGAGGTATTTTATATGCAGAATGTGTGTACCAAATTTGAAATGAATCGGTCAAGTAGTTTTAAAATGGTAGTGTACACGGACTTTGAAAAAAGGGTTTTGAGAAAAACGCGTTTAAAGTTTTAGAAGCTAAAAAAGTGGAGACTAAATCGAGCTAAAAAGGGACACTAACTACTCGATAACTTTGAGAATTTTGCTCGGATTGACTTGAAATTTTGGGAATATATTTTTGAAATGTTTAACTACAAGAAAAGACAACAGCAAAAATCGATTTTTTTAAAGTGCAAACCCCCTCTCCCCCCCTTAAGGTTTAAACAGGGGTATGCCAATCGAAAATGCTTTATAAGTTCTTTCAGAAACATCGTAGGATATTGGTTAATACTGTGTTAGAAACCTAAGCCTTTCTAAGAATACCTCTCACGACCTAATCCCTCAACAAGCAAGATAGGCCGCGTCAACTTTCGAAAATAGCAATTTCAATGCCCAAAATTTGACTTTGGCCCTTCGTTTTCCCGTTGTTTTTTTTTTTTTGTATGGAAAGATCAAAATGTTGTCTGAGAAAAAGCTGCCCTGCCTTGGGGTCTTCCTCAGAAAAAAAACTACAGTCGAATCCGACGTCGGGTTCCGAAGTTATTCATGCTAGAGTGATTCAGCACCATGGACCAGGAGGGTCTCTGGCGCCTCGACCTAGCCGCGTTATAATTAACACGAATTTCTCATTTTTATTGTGAAATCCGATGCGTGAGGTTGGCTGAGAAAATTTCGTGTGAATTGGAGTTTTTTTTCTACACTTGATCCCTTCTCCTACCCAACCCCCCCGCCAAATTTTCAATTGGGATTTTCGGGATGGGTCTCAGAACAAACGTTGATCAGGAGACCATGTAGAATCGATTGACATACCACTGTTCGAACCGTAAGGAAGCACCCTGTATAAAATTTTAATTTTTTAATAAATGGATATTGTATGTATTGTTTTTGCATCCAAAGCCTAACACTCAAAAGTTCGAAATTTGGTACCATAACATTTCAATATCTTTTGAACACTGAAATTCAGTATACTAGTTGGCCCGTGCGAACTGTCGCACTTTAACATGAAGGCGTTGAAAGAAAATGTAAATGAAAGGAAAGAATGTGAAATCAGAAGCAATTTTATTTCAGTTGGTGCAAAATGTTGTATAATTTCCGCCGCGCACAGCTCGTTTTTGAGCCAACTTTCGGACGCCCAAACTAAAAATCACCGACGCACAGTATTTCCAAATGCCGATTTTTTGGCCAAAAGTTCGAAAATCGAAGGTCGGCATTCCGGTTTTTTTCCTATGGGATCCTGTAGAGGACACTTTGGGACGTTATTCTGCAAAAGAATAAGTTTCCAGGTGTATTTCCGGAGGCAGGGGAACAGTTTGAAAACAGAGTTCGTCGCAGCTGGATGTTTTGAGCGCTCGCTGCCCTGCTGACGGAGTGAAATTTAATAGTGCATAGTTAGTAGAATAGTGAAGTTTTTGAAAAAATTTTTTTTGGGCATTCTTCCCCAAGGTATGTATATTGTAAACTAATGTTTTTCTTTCAAAAAGTCGTTAATTTTATGTCATAAAGGGCACTCGGAATTTGACCGTGTAAAATCGCGTTTTTTTTAAACTCTGCACAATGTTCGTGTAGACGTTTAGTTGAAAACGCCGCCGAACGCCTCCGCGGTTTTCTATTCATCGTAAAGGGGACATACTCAGCTTTAATTTGGTTATGCATTTAGCTGCTCTTAGGTGCTCTAGCGCGAGCAACCGCCAATTTAGTTTCCTCATTTTTCCTCAAAATTTCTAGAGAAAAAACTATGCCAGATGTATTCCATTGGCTCCTGACATCTGCAGATCTTTTAATAACTGGAATGCGATAAATTAGAAATAAGAAAGGGAAAAATATGACAAAAGAAGCATTAAAGTTACTTGTTTCTGCAGAATTATCTGACAGAACCCTCAACGAAAAGAAGTAGTTAAAAGTAGTTTTATTTAACAATGTTTTTAAATTAACAATAAAATTTTTGCATTGCCTAATGAATTTTCTTTGTATGTTTTCTACCCCCTCTTTTTTTTTTTTTTTTTTTTTGAAAAAAAAAAATAAATTTTTTAGGTCCGCCATTTTGAATTTTGAAAATGCAATTTCATTTTTAAATTCGTGTCTTTCATACAAATTCAGTACACTGAATCGTTTTTGTTAAAAGCGATTTTTAAACAAATATGGCGGCCATTTTGGGTCCGCCATTTTGAATTTTGAAAAACAAACTGCATTTTCAAAAACAGCGACCAAAAAAACCTTACCATACACAATTTCATCACATTCCGATGAAAAAAAGGACTTTTGGCCAAAAAATCGGCATTTGGAAACACTGTGCGACACCAAAAACAAACTGCCGCTGGAAGGTGAACAGCGAGTCAGCTGTTTACCCCGCCGCGCTTTCCAGCCGTACGCAGCGCTGTTGTAGACGGTGACTAAAAATTCCTAATGGCGGTGACCGTGCGCATAGTGTGCCAATCATGATTTTTTAATTCGAGTTTATTTGATTACCAAGCAATAATTAGGGAATTATAATGCGATTCGGTGAAGAAGGGTGATGTGACGAATCCAAATATACCCCATATGTAGGGTTGGCGCGCAGCAGGACCTTATATTTGGTACCAAACTGATCGGGGACCTTAGAGGAATAATATATGAAGGATAGTAGCTATGTATAATAATTATGTACTACGTAAAACGTATCTTAAAATATTTAGTTATCTTCCAAAAAGTCTTTGATTTTTGTCCAAGGAATGTAAAACAAAACTATGTATAAAGTGTGTTTCAAAGACAAACAACATGGAAATAACTATTAATAATTTCTAAATTTGGTTTTCATTTTCTGAAAGCTTATATCTTTTATCATTTTAAGGAATTAAAAAATAAAATAAAAAGTTTTAAAGTATAATATGTAACTGTTACAAGTGAACACAACATTTTTCTTAAACTTTAACTTTAAGTTGACTTATCTCAGTTCGATCTTGATGAATTTTTATACGGCCTATACTGAGCTAAACTAAGATTAGTTGGCGTAATGATGGCATCAATATCTTGGACCTTCAAAGACTTATATTAGTTTTATTTCTCCAATACCTGTTAGCAAAGACGTTCACTCAAAAAAATAGTCCCAGGTATAAGTTCGGGATTTTCTAAAGCCTTTGTGTCCAATTCTTTTATAGATACATGTATTGTAAACGTTATAAGCGATTCGTTCGAAAACTGCTAACCCTATCGACTGGAAATTGGGCATAGTTGTAGAACTTATTTATCCGCATTCCGAAACATGGAATTATAATTTAACCTCTTCAGGGATATTGGCGCATATGTGTACGTCTAGTTTTTTAGAAATTAAAATTATTCTAACTGAAAAACAAATTAAAATCTGTTAAAGATCTACTCATTAGATTATATTTCAAGAATAAAACCAAACAATTTGTAGTATAAGTAGTAGCATGGATAGCATTTTATTCTACTTGAAATTAACTGCTTTGAAAATATTTCAAAGTTGCCTCTGATTACCGTGTGGTTTATTTTTAGTTTATTGGAAAAATATCCTAAATCTCTGATAAATAAACTCTCCAATGTATTGCATTTGGTTAGTTTAAATATGTACTTTATTTTGACAAAATAATCTGCAAAATTAGGTTTTCTATTTTTTTACTAATAGCACTTTACTGTCAAATATTTGAACTCAGTTTTCTTTTTTGCACTAATTGTTTTTCCAAATTTTTCTTACTTCTGTCGGTAAAAAATAAGTAAATACCTAAGTAATCAAATAAAACATGAAACCACTTTTTCCACCTTTAAAAAAGTCATCCTGAAGAGATTAAAGGGAGTGACATGGCCAAGTAAATCTACAACCACTCTTTTATGTAATTTTAGCTTGCATAGTTTTTGAGTTATGACCAAAAATATACAAAAATATAACTATAAAGTTTATGGTATGGAGCCCTCTCTACGTGAGTCGAACTTACACTTGGCCTGTTTTTTATATAATAATATACTATAATATTATCACAGCCTCCGTTAATATTTTTTTAAATTTTAGCTATAATTTACATCCCACCAAATATCATTTAATTTTACTCCCGACAAAGTTAATATGTATATAAATCTATAAATTATATTCGATTGTTTCATTATTTCGAAGCTACAAGATTAAAAGTGTGAATTATATAATAGTTGCAGTATATGAAACGAATGTAGTTATTGGATCTGCTTTCAACCAGATCACTTACTACACATACATTCAGGATCGAATCCAGATGGAAACGCAAATTGGATTGAAATTAGATCGAGTAGATCCAATCTCGGGTAGCTGGCTAGATTGAATCGAAATAACAGCTACAAACGCGGATCGAGTAATCGATTTGATAATTGCCGCTAAGCATGTTGTTACAGCATTAATTTCTTTGTCGGATTTATTTTGGCTGCAAAAATTATGTTATTTAAACAAAGAAATGTCGAAGAGAAACGTTTGAGAACACGAGACATTGGAAATGCTCATTCTCAACATAGTCGGTATTTCACTTTCGATTCGATCCCTTAATTCCAAGTAATCAAATATGCGGATCGAAAATTCAATCCAATCTCGATTCGATCTCTCAATCCGTCATGTATACGTAGTAACTGACAATTGAAGAGGAGTATAATTTACCTTATTTTGTTGAAAACGATTAATTACAAAGTGTGGTAATACAATCAAAACAAGTGTTGAACTAAAATAAATATTGAGAATTAGTAGAGGTTTTTAAGCAGCTTATTGTGGTTTATGTTATTAAACTGACAAAGCCCTTGGAGAAGACCAGAGACTGTTTTTGCTTTTATCAAGAGGCTGCCTAATGTCAGATGTTATCTTCAGAGTTACTAATTAGCACTTGTGCAACTTTCAGACTGACTGCCAGAGGGTAAGCAGATTATGTGAATTTCTGCTCAGTGCTCACCCAGTCTTTCAAGAATTGTGGACAGGAAACATAAAATACTTATTGGGTGAAAGTCTGCTAGAAATTCCCATTGAACCTTTTTCGCAATTCGACGAACAGTTGTGTTTTTTCATTCATCAGGAAAGGACATATTTCGAATGATAGATAATACTATTCTATGCTTTTCTAAGACACACTTATAAATTTCTAACTTGCGAATCCTAAAATGTATACACATGTTATTTTTGACTGGTATTCCATATTGGTTTCAAAAATTGCTTTATTATATTATCATAGTTATGATAGCATATTTTCATTATCAGCATCCAAATAGGGTGAAAATTTAATATCCCCCGTACAACACGTATCTTATACTTAAATTAGAAATAAAATGAGAAACATACAAATGTTATTGACAAAAGTGCATAAATTGTATATTCTTAAATATATGAATGTATTATTTCTTTATCTTATACTTATTTACGTTTATTCCTAATAAAATACATATGTACAACACTATCTTTTATTGTGACGACTCCACCGATATTACAAAACTACTGACCACTCAATAAGCTAAAGCTTATCGTATAGTGGTGTTTTTTTAAAAAATGCTTAAAAAAATACGTAAAACATGAAAGAGTGTCTTAGTTTTTAGTTTTCGATAAAAACAAAAAAACGGACGTCTTTCGCAGTTTCTTTACAAATATTGTATTTCAATAATAAACAACTATATTATTTAAATCTAACTATATAAACTTTGTTTCAACATTAATTAAAACCATTATAGAACCCTATTTACACATTTGCACATGGGCATGAATCAATTTCATTAGAGTGAAGTCACAACTTGTGGGAGAAACGAAGGTAGTCATGACCCAAATAGTTTCTGAGGCTGCTCGATGCATGCTTATGAGCAAAAATGGAGTGCAGATTCAGAGACTAATATGAAAAAAATGTTCATGCCTCGCATTTTGATTGAGCATCAAATAAAAAATGTCAAATTATCCCTTATATTTTGACAATCCGGCTCATAACAGTCCCATTTTCATGATGGAAAATGCTTATGAAATTGACTCGTGCCCATGACAGTGTAAATGCAACGTTCATTTTCATGACTAAAAGTTCTCATAAAACTGCCTCATGCCCATGATAGTGCAAATGGGGTCTAGGATTAGGTTTTATAAGCAATTGAATTAATTAACAATATTTAAAATTCATTAATAAAATACATTTTTAATAGTTTTTAAAAAAGAACAAATTTAAATAAGCTCACTGCTATACGACTATACAAGAAAGAGTGCTTTTTTGAAACAAAATTTTCTTGACATTCAATTTTTTATTTTTGGCTCTTCCACAAAATATCAAAATATTGAAACTTCAACTTTAAATTCGCGGTTTTCGTCTTCCGAAAATGTTTTATTTTATAATAATAAAACCACCAACACAAATCAATTACAATTTCTAGTGCCCTATTCTCGTAGTCTTTCAAATAGGATCGAAAGAAGCTTGCAAAAGCTCTTTTTGGACAAAAATTCGTTAACAAAGTTCCTAAAGTACTCACAAATTCATTCTAGTTATCTTTAACTTCAATTAATTTTTCCACACATAATGTTAAAATAAGTCGATTGGATTTTTCTATCCAATTATTTTAACGTACTTAGAATGACAAAATTAATTGAAATCAAAGGTAACTGAAATTAATTTTCCAAAAATTTAGGAAGTTTATTAATAAATGAATTTCAATTCAAAAGGTGCTTAAGTATGATAATCAAGTTTTATTCGACGTATTTATATTTTAACTAAGGCTTAAAACTTTAAGTAAGGTTGTTTAAGTTAATTTTAGGGAGCGTTGTGGAGCGAAAGAAGATGTAGTGTCGAGGATTGAGAAATTTCAATGGTTATACTACATATTAATATTTGGCTCTGCTGACTAGAAGTTTGCCGACCACTGGACTACCACATTACCCTCCGCCTCCTCCCAGTTACCTAAAAAATACCACAAATATGAGAGGACAAGGGTAAAAAAGTGGACAATGTTGATTAATGACAGAATGTGGGCAGCTTAAGGTGAAAATTTCCATTTTCTAAAAGAATATGTTCCGTCGAAGAGAGGGCAGAAAGTTATGCCCTTATTTCTATCGCTTCTCCAGAGCGAAGTTGATGATTTTATATCCGTTGCTGTAAACTGGTTGCGTAAGTCGTTGCTGGGTTAGCTTTTATTTTAATTGATGAGTTGTTTGCTGTTGCTGTTGATGTTGTTCTTGAGGTTGTAGTTTTTGAATTTCATGAGTCATCGTCAAATGTGACGGTGAGAATAGCATACGATTTCTATCGTCACGAATGGTCGGGAGCAATGGTGGTAAAGGCTGCATCATTCCGGCCAAAGGAAAATCTACGTGAGTAGCGAGTTGTAGGTTTGGTGACATTGGTAATGCACTATATCTCATAGCCCTTTCTTCATCGGACGAAACACGTTCAAGATGTCCATTTGGATATTTGGAAGCAGAGTGGATGGATGGAACTTAGGGTGGATTAACGACAGGTGGTATTCGATATTTACTATAGAGCTCTTGCCCAACGACTCTTTACTACCGGTCGATTTTACTAAAGCGCTTGTAGCCTTTATGCTTTTATCGGGGTCACCAGTTATAGGATTAGATCCTATAAGTAATTAAATTAATTAACGAGAAATAAAATCCATTTAAAAATCAATTTTTAATATTTTTTAAAAAGAACAAATTTAAATAGCTCACTTCTTGATGAATTTACATACGTAAAAGAATACTTTTTTGAGACAATACATATTTTCTTGACTATATGGATTTTAGTAATCCATAGCTCCAATAAACGCTTCCTGAACGGACCCAGAGGCGAACAAAACAAAAAGAGTACTCGTCCAATAAAATGTTATACAATGAAATTTTAAAGGAAAAATGCATTTAAACTAGTGAGTGTAAATCAATGTTTATGATATTTTTTAAACAATGGTGCCTTTATTATAATATTTTTGAAAATTTGGATATTGTTAATTAATACTTTCAGCTTTTACATTTATTTATATTGGTTTTTTTTTTTTTTTTTTTTTCGCTTTTTACAAGATAATTCAAATTTGTTGCATTATACTATAATAAGGTCTTTTGGGAAGGCTGCGGTGAGAGTTATAAAAAGTTTGTAAAACTCTTTTAAAGTTTAGAAAACATTTGATTTTACTTTTAAAACTTTGGTGACATATTCTTAAGATGTTATACTAAGATGTCATTTTTTAAAAAGTTCCAAAGGCATCTCCCCCTAAAGGAAGCTGAAAGAGCATTTATTTGCATACGCTATATTTTAAAGGAGGGCTGATATGTATTACAGTTTCGGTCAGTATAAAAATACAAATTGATGTTCAATATTATTCATATTTGATGATAAAAATTGAGCAGTAAAAAAATGGAAACGAGAAGTAAAATATTTTAATATGAGTAGCTCAATAAATACCTACTTGTATACGTGAAAATCCAATTAGATATTACAATGAATAAATGGGAGATAATTAAATTACTTGGGGCAGCAAAATGGAGCTAGTAATGTAAAAAAATTTGATGAGTTATTTATACCTACAGCGGCAATAAAATTACAAAACTTACTCGAGCGATAAATTAAATAAAATTAATGCTTGGGCAAGTTCTCGACGTTCAGTAAAAGCAAGAGAATAAAAGGGCAGACGAGTAAACATTTAGAAGGTATTTTGGTAAATTTTGAATATTTTACAGTAACAGGAAGAATTTCCTCTGTATATTTCACGCCAAACAATGAGTCAATTTTACAACCAAATACACTATTCTTGTGTAAAGATTTCAACAATGTTTATAAACTTTGCTGCTGGAAATTGTAATCGCATGTAAAAAAGGAAATTAGATAAGGCCTTTTTCGCCCCATAGTTAAGGCAAAATATACTATTATAAACATAAAGGTGTGTTTTTTAAATATTCTGTAAGTGACTACCAGTCTGATGACAGAATAAGATTATATAATAAGAACAGAAAGCTAGCAATAAATATTAAGCCCTTTCGTCTATCGGCGATACATTTATTACAGGTAAAGTGAAAATATATAGTTGATGTGCCTTACTTTATCCCACTGCAAAACCTACCTATTTTGAGTCCATATAAACAATAACAACAGCAAAGTTTACAAACAGATATTAAAAAAAGATTTATCTAATTTAATTTATTTTTATTACACAAATTTTTCTCTATTTGTTTTTAAAATCATATATTTTCTGAGTTAAACTATGTATTTATTTTATTAAGACTGTTAATATGTGTCTTCTTTCCGCTGACAAAATCTGGGTATCGCACGATAAATTCCATTGTTTGCGAAATTTCCTGAGGATACCATGACATTAAAAACATAAAAGTATCATATTACCTCAGAAATAAGAGTGATCAATGAAAAGCATTCATCTCGCTTTGCTATTTATACTTTTTCAAAAAAGACGTAGACCACTGCATTATGATTTGTCTCACTGACGTTTGTATCTATAAATTACAAAAAGAGGAGTCTATGTATAATAAATTGTTAAATATGAACTAATAAAATAAATTCATCATTAATGTGACGGTACTTGTAACTAAGGTCTAGTGTATTAATTAAGTAATTTATTCTTTACTTTAAAATGTTCAATTAAACAAAATTTAAATATTTTAAAAAATACTTTTGTGCTTACCAACAATTCTTGTCCAAGGAGAATTGGTAGGAATTTGTTTTTCTACATCATCAAGGGAATGATGACGGAATTTAAGTCTTGTAAAGTGATCTTGCAAATATTACAATTAAACATATTTTTTGCCATTTTACCTTTGATTTGAGGTACAAGGCACAAGCTTTCTTCACTCTATAAAAACGTATACAATGCACGGCCTTTCACTCACAATTAAGAACTTGTCCCACACAATAGCTGCTTCCAAATGGGCTTACGAAGTGATGAGCACAAAACAAACGACTTCGACAGTAAGTTTAGTGCAAAATTAACACAATAATTAGATTATTTTCTATTTAAACCGATTTTTGTGTAAAATCGAGAGAAATCGTGTAAAATTACACAAAAAATTTAAATACACATTAAAGTCTTAAAATTCAACTCGTGGTGCAATTTTACAAGGATTTTATACCCGTTTTAGTTTATTTATGTTGTAAATTTACACTTATTACACACTTTTTTTTAGAGTGTACAAAAATGCACCGCTCGGGTGCCAAGATTATGAACACAAGGGTTAAAGGCATAACAAAAACCAAATTTTTTATATCAGTAAACCAGGCTCTTTCGGTAAGTTAACAATGAAGAAACATATAAATTTAAATCGTACTTTTACCATCGAACCTAAAACATAACTTCAGCAAAGCCACACCAAAAGAAGCTAATCGCCTTATATGGGATTTATTTTTAGGCTTATACGTATGCATAATCGAATATTTTTGATTTCATGAATCGCAATTGTGCAGGAATATCATTGTAACGAATATAAATCTCTTGCGTGGCTTTATAATTCTTTACCTATTAAAATGTGTTGTGTAGGTGGAATTTCAGAATAAAAAGTAAAAACGAAGAAAAACTGAGTTATTTTGGTATCCTGGAGCGCTGTGGATTGTGACGAATATATGTGTGCAAACCTTAAATAGGTTATATTTCTAAAATGCAGTATGTAGCCGCCCTCGCAGCTCATATAGTACATATGTAAGGTATTTTAGTTTATGGGGTGAGTTTGGTGAGCAATTTATAATTTTTGAAGGAAAATCTGTTCATTTAAAATAAACCCATCCACAGCGCTCTGGCACTGAGCAAAGCTAGCACGAGAATAATAAAGGAAAAGTGCAGAAAGGAACAGCAAAAATAATTAAGGACAGTGATTTACGTTAATTAGTGATTAAAGTCCTAAATTAAGAAGGACACTTCTGGGAAATACTCCACCCTTTTCTTTCATGAAAGTTCACCGAAAAATCTACTCGGATTCCGGTAGAAGCCCATGAATTAACCCTACAAAGCCAATTCGGGTCGTGAAAGTAAGTGAAAGATTATGTGACTTTAAAATCCCCGAGATTACAAATTTTCTTAAATTGCGTTATTTCAGGAAGAACCTAAAGGTTGCTTTTGCCTGCTTAATGATCTCTGGTACTTGTTTTCTTTCTTTGAACCCGTCCCAAGCTCTTCCAATTAAAACTTCCTGAAAGTGTGTCGTAGAGACAATCTATTGATTAAATTCAGAGAAAAATTTCCGTAGAGCGACTGAGCTAAGCAGCCACTGAGATCCTTCAAGTTCATCTTTTAAAGAGTGTTGAAAACTAGTTCCTTTAAAGTTTTCCCATTGTTTTTCATTACCTATATGAAAGAATTCTACTGTATTTGTTAATTATGGGAAGGAGAGACAATTTTTTTAAGTTGAAAGAAATATTATCGGTTTGGTTAATTTGAAATCTTGAAAGAAATCCGCAAATTTGGAAAGAATTTAAACATAGCAGTCTAATATTCTATTTAATTATTAAAATTTGCCATCTTTTTGTTCTTTCCAAAAGGAGCAATCTTTTGAATGAATGAACAAAAGAAATTTTAATCAATCAACTTTAGGCCAGTTGTTTTCAATGAACGCTTTTAGTTGCATATAAATATTTGGTTAAAAAAAATTTTTGGTTGCAATCGATTTACTTCACAAAATAATTAACACGAAGATGTAATCAATTATTATTTTTTATTTTCAGGTTCCTGCGCACAACCTTCTGTAATGGGTAAGTGTAATAAAGAACTTAATTTACCATTAAGAGGTCACATCTACCCGAACGTATCAAAAATTAACTTTATTTTAGGATTTTTTTTAAGGTATTATACATATATACAGCTTAACAACTAAATAAAATACAAATGGTATGTTATAATATTTATTGATCTTTGATGTTTAAAAGCACATATTTCAAGTTTTATTTTAATTATACTTTTGAAAATTTCTGTTTAAGCAGCTCCCTCCAAAAGAGAAGTGTCATTACGAAGCCTTGTCTGCTTAATGAAAATGTGATATTAATCGACGAGAAACAAAAATAGTTTTCAAAGAATCCTCAAAATTCTAAACAGTCTCGGATGAATAGTTTTTAAGTTATACTGAAAAATAAAGCCGCTTCAAAAAGTTCATTATAAGTAGGTACCTCCGAATATATTCGGATTTTTTATTTGAAATTTTTAGCAGCTAAGCAAAACAGATTTATAACAATCTAACGATTTATGAAAATAATGAAAAACAACCGATTGCATTATAGCATTTATAAAATATTAATTCAACGTTTTTCTATATTCATCTCATAGTTAATTAAAATCATTTCAGATTCAAATTAAATAACTTGGAGTTATCAATTAATTAATTACGCTATATTCACGAAACTGATACTGTCACCAACGCTATAGGGAAGGGTTAAAGCATGACGAGATAATGGGATAAGACGGGTTACCCATCAAATTTTCTAAGATTTAAGAGATCGATAATAAATTCAAAGTGCCCTCTCGCCTCTGTCAGCGTTGTGAATGACATCGAAGAGGGAAGTCTCGTAGCTGCGAAAGTTAGAAAAAAACCTTCATATAATTTTCGCTTTGAATTCGCGTAGTGATGACTGTATAAAATAAAGTTTTTCTGTGCAGAGTTGGGTTATTTTCATAGCCCTACAAGTAAGGTATTCAGGCAAGAATTGATTTTTATAATACATATTTACATACAGACAGGTTTTTCGGTATGTGAACTTTCGTACGGAACCACCAAGGGTACCCCATCTTGCCTCTTTAGTTGATTCC
The DNA here is from genome assembly GCA_963920795.1 of Eutolmus rufibarbis. Taxonomy (NCBI): domain Eukaryota; kingdom Metazoa; phylum Arthropoda; class Insecta; order Diptera; family Asilidae; genus Eutolmus; species Eutolmus rufibarbis. Next base: position 29,700,159 of record OY987206.1, on the reverse strand, counting down.
ATACGAAAATCTAATTCCGATTATAAGAACAAGGTAAGATGAGGGTGAAATGCCATTTTCAATTACTCATCTCCAAAATAAAACTGCTTTGTTCTTTAAATCAAAATAGACTTTATTCTCCTTTGTTAGACTCTCATAAATATTCACAAAACATAAAATCAAATTTTCGTAATATGCATTCTTCGCGCCACCAGGACTTACAATTATTGCACTCTATCCACTCTTCTTTAAGTGGATCTTGATTTTGAGTCTGATTTGAAGATATATTGTTATTTTTTTAGTTACTCTCAGTTTCTTCTTAGACTTATTTTTGGTTTACGAACATATCTTGTTTGTTTAGGTCTTTTAAATTTTGGACTAGCATCGTTTGAATAATGCGTACACTTTATCACGGACACTTACCCCAATCTATCAAAGAAAAGAATATTAGAAATAAACAAATATGGTTTACTATTCAAATTGAGATTGAGCTCGAATTTTCTATATAAAAATTGAGGTTGAAGCTTTGCTCCGTTTTCAAGCATATGCGACAATATTTTAGTTATAAAACTGCTTAAAATACATACATATGTTTACTGACAAAAACTACATTCCAAAATTAAGAAAAATATAGATTACAAAGAAAAAGAAAATGGAAGAAACTATAATACAGATTTTAACACGATTGCTCTTAAAACAGGCAAAAACTCACTCATTTTTAGATAACTCAAATTTGGCATTAAAGCAAAAATGATAAAATAATTGCTTCTTTGAGGAATTTCGTACTTGAAGTAAGAACTAATAAATTTAAAACGCGCAAAAAAAAATAGTTGAATTTGCAGTCCTTTAATTATTTTTCAGATTTCAAAAAGGATTCAACTCAAAAAATAATAACATTTGATAGTTGGCTGAACTATACGAATTGTAGTATTAATAACGATATTTTAACTAATATTTCGTACATAGTAAATTAAAGTAATGTTTAGAGATATTTCTACTGTTTGGTATATGCGTTTTCTGTGCATATGTTTAGTTTTTATTCCAAGGTTTTAATGTGAGAATTGAACCCACAACCACGGAAAGACATACATCAGCAGCACCGCTCAACCAATTAAACCACCCAAGACCTCTGAAATCTTTCATATGAATAAGCATGACAAATGACGTGGTATTATTTCATTCAACTTTGCAAAATTGTAAAAGAATAACATTATTTGTTATTTTTACTAATAATATATAATATTTTTTTATTTTAGTTTTATCCATATACATATATCCATAATTATTTCAACAAAATATACTATTTTGTTTTTCATTTAAATAATAATTTTTGCAATTACAGTAGAACGCCGATTATCCGAACGCCGATTAACCGAATCGCCAATTATCCGAATCGGTCCTAAGCGTAATATAAAAAATTAAAACCAAGTAACATATGTAATTTTTGTTTTGTTTAAAGTTTATTCTATGTGTGACAGTTCGTTTTTCTTTATTACCAGTCTATGTCCGATTATCCGAATTTTCGATTATCCGAATCGACCCCGGTCCCAATTAATTCGGATAATCGGCGTTCTACTGTATATCAGTTTTTACTGACGAAAATAGTTCTAGAAACCATTTACTTTTTTCTCAGTGCAAAGAAAAGACATTCTTAATATACGGGGTAAGTAACAGGTTGTCCTATCCCTTTAAAGTGATGATAATAAACAATCCAAGCAATGACTGTTTAAACAACTGTATGAATTATAAAGCCATAATATTAAAGTTTATCAAAACTGTACACATACAATCGTTTTAGATGCCAATGTTCCAATATACCAAATTTTATATTGAAAAAAATCGATAATATATTGATTTGTTTTGTTGTTGCAAATGAAGTTGTACTACATATTATATTTAAAAGGAAAGGGCTGGACCTGCCAGTCATCAAGTTCAACTTTGAACGTTCTAAAATTAAGAATATAAATTAACTATTTCGTGTTGAATTAATAATGATAACTACTTAAAATATGCGTATATGTGTATAATGATAGTTTACTCTTAAATTAAGATTGCCATTCTACATATATTCAATATTCCCATAGTTCAATCAAGAGTATCCAACATCACATCAAAATTATTAGCGAAAGGTTTTATAATTAGAACGTTTTAGATTAATATTTCTCTATTTTTCTCTCAGTGCTCCTATTATATCAATTATAATATTATAATAAGAAAATTCGATCAGTAAGGTATTATAGTTTTCTATATAGGTACTAAACACCGAAATTTTAATAGCCCTTAAAAATCCCGTCTTGCCCCACCCTTTCCTATCTACCTTTTATTAGTTTGTAACAATAAGTGTATAGTGTAGTGTAGAATATCTACAGGGAAAAATTTAAGGCTGTAGAAGACACTGTGTACCGGATTTTGGATAATATTTCAATTTAGTTCTAAGAGTACCCCCCTTTAACTTTTAGACTGTAGGTGAACAAAAACTTTCAACAATTTCCAAGGGCTACTGTGCTTACTTGCATGGAATAAAAATATGTAATGGCACTCGAAAGTACTTGTGATGTAGACGTTGAACTAAAAATAGCTTCAAATTCAGACTCGAACTTACAGGAGCAAACTAAAATATGATCCGTTGGGAAGCTATTGGAATTTGTGAAAGCAAAAACTTTCAAGTGACATTATCCTGCATTGAGATTGATGACCGATAAATTGATTACATCCTGAGAAGCCTCATAAGTGGACAAATCACTTAGGGACGTCCAGGACAGAGCAAGTAATTTACCATCGATCGTAATCTTTCATGTATAGGCACTGTCAGCAGAGTAGAAAACTTTTCCTATTGAGATAAGTTCGCCAACTTCCGGAGTTTACCCTTCCTCGGTATTTATCCTCTCCCACAGTATTGGGAATAATTAATTTAGCTATCCAAAAAATTCGTTCCAGATGTGAACTCTGCTTAGAAGTTCAAGCGGTTTTATAAAATCCTTTATGTATCAGCATGAAGTTTAGGTGGGAAGACTTATGTCTGAACGGACATCCTGTTTCTAAATAACTTCCTCAAACCACAACCATTTTTTGGTATCCGCATTTCAGGTGATTCTCAGAAACCTCCAATTAACCATCTCGCCCTTGATTCAGACTTCTGGTCGCGCAAAAATCTCTGATAAAATTCCTGACTTAGCAATATTTCCGAACCATGTAAGCGCATAATTTCTTCCTCGAATTTGTAGAATGCGGGGGAGGGAGTGAGAAAGGTCCCGTTCATCGTTCCGAGTGCAGTTTGTGTCCTGTGGCTGGTTGGCTTTAAGCGCAGACAACCTGAAAATGAAAGCTAAAATTCCAGGCGTGCCTGAACCGCCGCATGTTCTATCCAATGATTGACCCAGGAAAAAATTCCTGAATGAATTTTACATTTTATTCGCTTTCCTTAATCCAGGACAAAAATTCTGTGAAGTTTTTTACCGGAATGTGAAAGTTTTCCCTTCTTGTTAGTTCCCATCGTGTATTTTGCAATAATCAGCTTCTGAAACTCAGAAAACACCTCTAGGTCTCCCCTATTGGACGAGGAGAGTAGGCTTTGAGTAGTATTGTCCACTATTTGTTTCCTTTACCCTAGGGTAGGGATGCTATTCATTCTCTTCCCGCAAATCTGCTTAAGGTTAAATCCTTGGATAAAAAAATGGCTATATTCATAGATATATACTATCAATAGAGAATGTGCTCCGTTGCGTTTATTATGAAAGTATGTAACTAATTTGGGCCGTAGAAATAAAGATATTCCTTTATGTATGTTTTTATAAAAGAAACCATTACTTTCGTTCAAAATAAATAGTGTACCCATGCAAGTTTCGGCCTTTTTCGATTCTTCACTGTGCATTAAATACAAACAAATTCTAATTCTTAAAAATAAAAACAGTTCATAATGTGGGAAACAAAAGCTTAAATAAAGAGACTAGCAGTGATGACAACAGAAGCTTTAAGATTCCACAACATGAAATCAGTTTACATCTTCATTATTGTTAACATTATTATTAATCAAAAGAATCTCCCTCTAATTCCATTTTCTTTTTTTTTTATTGAAACAATTACACTTACAAATCAAATTCTTGTTTAGGTAGACTTTCTTGTCGTGCAAAATACTCCTTGTATGTATATCTGTAATTTCGTTTCTTTTAATTCATATATTTTCCTTTTTTTATTCGGAACGATCTCTTTAAAATAGGTTGTCTGCGTTTCCAACAGCGTTTCTTAATTAGCTAAAGTTTTCTTTCGAGGAGCTAATTCTTCGTTTTGCAGCTGAGTTTAAATAAATAAAAATATAGTTCACTGGTGGAATATCCACATTTTGGTTTAGTAAATGAACATCCGCCGATAATCTCAAATTACTTTCTCGTATTCTGGTTCTGTCTGTCTGAAGAACCCAAAGTATTCAATCATGACGATTTTTATTCTACAAAGAATATGAAAATTATAAAATCATGCCAATTTGCTGTAATATTATATTTTACTTACCTTTTCTCATACAGCATTTTTTACTTTTTGTCACATTCAAAACCCAAGTGACTCGAATTCTCACTTTTTGTCCACAAATGTGACATCTATAATACATTCAATTTCGAAGGTTTTTGCTATATTCGACTGAGAGAATACAAAATTGTCATTATCTTTTCACTTTCCGCAAGTAAGGTGACTGGCGGAATAAGGGTAACAGTATTAGTCGCAGATAATTTTTCATTTTCATTTCATTTTACTCTTATACTGTGACACCCCCTTTATTATAGGTACTCTCACATTTTTCATCATTGATACCAACGAACCTAAGATTTTCAATAATACAAAATCGTTTTAATTACTTCACGTTCACGCGTTCTAAGCTATACGTGAACAGACATAAAAAACTGCACTACACGACCAAAAAGCGTAATGGCAAATTTGTCCTATATTCTTCAGTTAGTAATGAAAATAACACAAATTATTTTATTGCTGCTTATGTCGACACTAGCCTAAACCCTTTCTTGTCTAAAATTAGTAATTTCAGGTAAACATTCTTAGAAAATATACAAGTTCAAAGTATAATGGCGAAAATTTAATGAATTTTTTGTTGTTTTATTTGTCGATTAGGTACATACATTATATTTACACCTATAAATCAATAATTATTTGGTCGTCTCCTCCTTTTGACTGTCTTTAATTCATCTACAGTTCATTACTAGTGAAATATGTATTTATACCAACCCACGCATTTAAGTTGAACTTCTCGGTAATTAGTAAAATGACCTGACCTTTATTACTCATTACCTTTTCAGTCAGGAAATAAGTTGCGTTTTTCTTTCGTATTTAAGCCAGTTAAAAATAACTTTCATTAGTCGGCAAACAATTTAATGGACACACAAATTCCATACAATTTTCATAAAATAAAATTGAATTAAAATTCAAAGTATATTTTTGATTAATTTTCGCGCCAAATTAAGTATGAAAATGTCGCTTTAGAATTTATTTTTAGGTTAAGTGTGAAACGTCACCCAGTAAAACAGATTTGGTATATAAGGTTATAAATTACATTTTTCACGCAATAATCTGTTTAATTATAATACCCTCACAACATCTGGAACATTGTAAAAAGTTTCTCAATTTTAAAGTCGACAAAAGTTCAAGAAAAACGGGGCGTCACGGCAGAATCGCACTTTTCACAAGAAACAAATTGGACCTCTCACCACTTCTAAAATATTACAAAATTGTGAGCAGCATGCTTTCACCATAAACTCTTCCATTTAATTTAATTCATCCACCCCCAGTGAGAAAAGCTATTTGCAATGTAACTTTGGGGGAGAAATAATTTTTTGTTAGAGAACCCTTAGAGGGCACAGATGCTGAGTGTATGTAGCAGACCTAGCCCGTGGAAAATCAGGTGAGAAGGCCTTGCCGATGAGCGATCTAAGGCCACACGAAAATGTTCGAGACAATTTTCTACGTCGGCAAAGAAATCATTGGATGCTGTAGTATATTTTATAGAAATGAATTGCCATCAGCATCAATCAACTGATTATTTTCCAGTATTTTAAAAAAAAGCTAAAAGCCCTTTTTCGCTCAAAATTAAATACAAACCCTATTTACCTTACTTGTGCATAACTTGTGCACGGGGGCCAGCAGTGGAAAAAGGTAGAAAAAGTGAAAAAGTGGGATTAATTCCGATCACATCTGGCTCCATTCCCCTAAGTAGATTTAAAAGCATTAGCACTATTCAGGTTTACCTTTCGAGCTAATGAAACATTTATGCACTGCTGAATAAATGAGCGTGGACACCTTCCTATTTACGCTCAGGATGTACAGTACGTACATAGGAGGAGAGGAATAGCTGAAACCCTAATCCTACTTGATCTTATTGCAGTCGATGCAACATGCATTTATGCATTTATGCTAAAGTTTGATGTATCATACAAAAAGTACCTGAGATAGTTATTGCCAACTGAAATTTTCGTGCAAAGGCATCACTGGATTAATATAATTGAAAGTAAAGACATCTTCCTAAATGGACTCTGCTATAATTAAATTCCAGAAATGCTCCGCAATTAACATAATGCGGACTTAACGCTGACCTCGAGAACTTTCTAAGGAGGGAAATAGGCGAAAACGCAAATGGTTTTGGGCCAGTTGTCCAATTCTCAGCAGATATAGCATTATTTAGATTACAACTTTACAAAATTTTTTACTTCAAATTAAGGTAGAGGTAGGAATTCTTTCTAAAACACCTGCTCAGCTCCCATCAGTATTAAGTAAATAAAAAATGCCTAAAAATATCTAAACACAGCGATAATTAAAAATTCCCTGTCTCCTTAAAATGTAAATTTACTGGATCTATCCATCTACCAGTATTTTTTGAGAATCTTGGGTAGTGAAATTCACAAACAAAAACGTTTTCTTATTAAATCACTCATAATCTCAATACAATAAACCAGCCTTCGTTATACCAGCCGTTCCTGAATAAAGGCTGTTTTAATTACTAAATAATTTCCTTCCTTTGACTTAATTAAATAGAAACATCTATGCTGCGTTCAGTCTTAGGGCGCATGAATATATTGAGGTTACGCCACCACATTATGGGGTCAATGAATTTTCTTTCTTCTATCATAAAGTAGAAAGGATCTGGGAGTGAATTGCAATTAATAAAGTTGTTTTGTTTTTTCGTAAATGAATTTTCTTGCAATTTGTAATTTTGCTTATGTCCATTTTATTTTATTTCCTCTTTCTTATTAAGTTAGCACATTATGCCAAGGAAGTTTAATTTAATTATTTCCCAAGAAACTACACTGCTTTTGCTCTATAATTTTTCCGCATTATCATACCTTTTTATTATATTGAGCAAATCTTAAGTAAATAAATTGAATTTATTACTTCGAGCCAGGGAAGTAATTTTCATTTAAATTAAAAAATAAATATAAATGTACATTGTTTCCACTTGATTGCCTTTTAACCCTGATTTTTTTTTAATAAACACTCTTGGGAAATAGCAATGGTTGTTTTAAAAGAGTAATAATTAATAAATAACTCGCTTTTATTAACCTTTTAATTAAAACCCTAACATTCTTCTAGTCATTCGAATGGGATCGAAAAGAGCTTACAAAAGCACCTTTTGAATTGAAATTCTTTAATAACTTTCCTAAAGTTTTAGTAAATTAACTTCAGTTACCTTTGACTTCAATTAATTTTGTCGTTCAAAGCGGTTAAAAATAGGAATCGGATAGCAAAATCCAATCGAATTTTATTTTTGCGCTATATGCGGAAAAATTAATTGAAGTCAAACTGAAATTAATTTGTGAGTACTTTAGCAACTTTATTAAGGAATTTTTGTCCAAAAAGGGCTTTTATATGATCTTTTCGATCCGATTCGAACGAAAACAAAAATAGAGCCCATTATCTGATTATTGTTTTCGTAAGTCACTTTTGCTACAATATTATCATTTATTAATTAAGAATTCGTAATTGTATGGAACGTTAATTTCCCATGTGCATGAATGACTAAAGCTTTTATAAAAAAATTTTGTTTGGCATATACATTTATGATTGATATGTGTGACATTGATCGATGAAACGTATGCCTTGTGCATTTCATATCAAAATTTTGCTGATGTTCAGACAGCTTTTTCATCACAAAACTAATTGGACAAGAGTCGACAGCTTTTGAAACAGCATAATATAATTAGGTTGCTAGAACTTTTTACAAACGGAATTTGTAATTTAATACTTATGGTAGAGCGTTGAGTAATTATAAGCAGAGTAAAAAAAAAATTAACTCAATTATTATTTACTACCTGTTGCCCACAATTTTGTCCGATGATTTCAATGATTGTACTCTTTTGTTTAATTTGCTTCAATAAAAATAAATTATTTCGTCTGGCAGAAAAAGTTAAATATACATATGTATGTACATTGTATTTAAAAACTGGGGTACTGGTACAGCAATTGTCCACTATGCATATTAGAATTACTTCTTTTATAAATTTAAAACAAATTATACACTTAAGTATTAGGATTTCGAAAAACGCATATTTGTCTAGTCTGTTCAGTTTTAAATAGAAAAGAGAATTACAAATATGATTCAAGCAATTTAAGACAAAATCACATGTTTATTAACTTATGCGCAATATATATCACTGTAGGAAATTTTGGTTTTAATTTTAAATAAAAAAATTGTATATAATTCCACACGGAATATTATTTACGAGGAAAACCTTTCTAATGTTTTAAAATAAGCGAATTCCATATATAGATATGTAGATAGATAGATGCGCCGAATTCTATCATTATGAATTTTAACGATGATGTTTAAACAAAGATATCCTTGAAACTACTGTATTTACGAATTTACTCGTTCAGACCATTTCGGTAGTAAATTTAATTCTCAACAAAATGCTGATATGAGAAATTTTTTAAAAATATTTCTAACGCGTTACTCACGTTTTTGTAAAAAAGTATCTAAGTTTTCTCATACAAATCGTATAGGAAACAAACTTTGTTTGCGCTGTTCACAGGTTTGATCCAGGAGTCTAAAATTTCGGGAGGATTACTTTTAGATCTAGAGCTAAAACTTTAGCATATGGGACCGAAAAAACAAAACAAAAAAACATACCCTTTTAAGTGCATGCATACATGCATACCTACATATATTACCCACTAAATTTATATTTACTGAAGTGGTATTCGCAGATTCTTTTAAAAATGTCTTCGCCTCTATACCAATTCCTACAAAACGTCTCGAAATAAACTTTTAAAATGCATGTACTTAACCTTAGCCATTAAAAATGTACTACGTGCTTGATCAATTTTTATTACAGATAAGCTCAGCTTATGATGGTCAGTCTCTCAACATTTCTAAAATATCCCAAAAGAGGCTTTCATTTAAGTAGTCCCACACGCTTTTATTGAATGTGAAAATCTTAAGTGCTTTTTTTATTGCTCGACTGCCAAGTCACCATAACTTTCGTGTCATCTCATCACGCATTTGAACATTTTCATAAATTTAATCCAAATAGAAAAGAACATTAGGCCATGACCTCCTAAATAATTTAGACATTTTATTATGATTATCCCAGCTTCGTTAATAAAAATAATTATATCATGCGTTAGTAATGGTGCTAAATATAAAACAAAACAATGTTGAAATTGTTCAGACAGAGCAACTATTCCAATATTAAGAACATTCAGACTTTCATTATTTTAGTTGAAGTTTTTATTAGTAAAACGATGATTAACTTAACAATACAATGTTTAATATTTCATTTTATACATATCATTGATTTTACAGTGCCATAAAAATCGAAATTATAATTTATTTAAAAAGTGATATATTCCATTTAAATTCCCTTTCTCTCGAAAATATAACTAAAGCTGTGCAGCATCAAAAATCAATGGAATTTTCGCACTAAAATCGAGCTAGCTATTGATTCAAGGAGTTAGAGCAACTTTTGTTTCTGAAATCCTATCATTCCAGGAGATTTGTTCCAACTAGGAAATAAGTTTGGAAGCCTTATCCCAAGAATGGAGCCGGTATTCATGCTTAAAGTCCTTCTCATTTCACCTCTGATTTATCGCTTCGGTGCCCAACAATGTCGTGCTGTTGCTCTCTACGTGGAAAGGAGGCTGTTTCCAATTTAGATTTAATAAAAGACAGGAAGAGCTAGCTGCTGCTCTAGAGAGCTCTAGAGCTAATTGCCGCTGTTCTGGTAGTTTTATTACTGGGTATTTAAGCATATTGTATATTAATTATTACTTTTACATTTCCATGCGACAGAATTTTTATATAATTTTTCAATATCATTCGAACATGTTTTTAAAAGAACACATTACGCATAATCGTAAGGATTCGAAACATAAAATATAACTACGCGAGATTCCGAGGCGGTGATTGTTCAAGGTTCAAGAGATTGACTCTTTCTCTATTTGATAAAAATCAAATATGCATTACAAAAATAATAATCATTATAATGAATTTGAATGATTTTTTTTTTGTTTTTAATGAAATTTGTATGTATTTAGGGAGTGTTGATACCGTGGTTTGGGAGCGATGACACAGAATATGTATTTTTAAATTGAATATTAATATTGATTAAATTTTTTTAATCTAACGAAGTAAATAAACCAAGCATAATACAATAACATAGCATGCATAACATAACATACGTGAGATATTTGCATTCAAAAAATTAAAATATTCAAACGTATAATAGCAACAGGTATTATCATGGAAAATTTATACTGTATTAAAATACCCCATTTTTGTATGCATCAAGCATCCCCGAGCATTTTTTAATTGCAAAAACCATTATAATAGGAATTAGCAGCAATTATGTATAAACATTTTGCAAATTCATAAAATGTAGTCGAAAATTATCTTGGGACTTAAGGACTAATCATCGCAATCCTTTTAAAACAGAGTAATTATAAAACATGACGTGAGCAGTCTGTGAAGAAATATTTACTTTTCCTTTTAGACTTGTCATTTTAGTTTTCATCTGTCAACAAATTCCTAGTAAGCTGGATTTTTGTATAGACCTTCGTTATAGCGTTATAAACAACATGTGAAAAATCGATGCGAGATATTCAATGTCAAATCGTGAAAATAAGTTTTTCGTGAAAATCTCGCTTCCTGTCATATCTCATAAAATTGTCTACAAAAGACGTTGTATATAAATATAATACGTATTATGTAGAACCAGCCGGTTTTCGTTGTACTACAGCGTGGAGCGAAAACCCGATTTCCGTAATAGGGCCCATTATGTTAGAAGCTATTAGAATTAGAAAACTAGTGGATGCAACCATTTTCATAAAACATTTTATAACTTGCCCATTTTTAAAATATTGACGAATGCCAATATTTTAAAAATGATAATAGATTGAATTTAAGTTTTGAATTTATTTTTACATTCCACTAATTAATTACTACTATGGGCAAATTCCCGGATTAGGGGGTTTTTCGGCAATGAACAGTGTTTAAACAATTTACTAGCTTTTGCATGTAATCTAGGACTTATTTTATCTATGGAGGAGAAATTCCAAGGAAAGGCGCGCATATTTCCAGGTTGGCTGCCTGTTTATGAAGGGGTAAAAAACTTAAGATAGCGACTTAAAATTAGAACTTTTGATACTACCTAATTTCACTTGATATTTATAAAGTTCTCATGTTTCATGTTTATGTCCTCTGAAAAACCTACTTTGACTATTAATAAAATTAATTGTTTAAATGATTTGATTATGTCAATACGACATACAAAATAGGTACATATTTCGAAAGAATTTTTTAGAATTATACACTGCAAAGAACAACCTTTTTAGAATTTCTGAATCAGTTATTATGACTGGACATGACATATGACTGAACTATAATAGTTTTCTAGGATCTTATACATATGCCACACTAAAATGCTGCATTATAAAAGGATTAAGAACAATCGAAACATTTTTGATGCATTTTGAGTTAAGGTTTTTTTAAAGTCATAATCAATTAAAGTTTTTGGAACATTTAAAAGCTTTCTCAAACTTAGCTGCTGGCTACAGCTACTAATTTCAGCTTTGTTTCGTTTCAAATCTCTCAACAAGTTTATGGGTCATTTAAAAACAATAATTTTTGTCCAACCCATATGTCTTAAAAGAATAATAAGAATAAGTTATATATCTAATTTACTAAATATTCTTCCAAGATGAAAAGAAAACAATAACTGCTTGATTAGATAAACGTTTTTACAACTCATTTAAAATCATTTTGATATAATAATCTTGGTTTTTGTTTGAAATATTGTAGCATATACAATTTAAACCTTATTTCTTAACTTCTTTGTAATTTTCATAGAAATTATCATATACATATATTTGGAATTATCCCACTACTTAAAAGTTAAGAAATAAATTAAAATATTTGTTAAATTTATAAGAAATGAAATTCCCGGGAATTTTTATATAGAGAGGCATTCCTCCCATTCCTACAGCCATTTACCAAAATTATAGGCGAACAAAAGATTTTCATCGACTATCCCCATTTCCCCCATCGGGAGGGTGCTTTATCATATTTCAAATATTTGAAGCGCCAATCTTTCATTATTCGCCAACAATAACTATACAGCTGGTATGTGCGAGTATTAGTTTAATTCAATTATGTTGTGAATACAGCGATTGTTCTGGCATCGTTTAAAATTTCCAGCATTCATTCACGTCCGTCAGCGCAGTGAAAGCCCCTGAGAGAACGCAAATATGCGAAATAAGAGACAAATAAAAATGTTTGCTCTTCATGAACGTCCAAAGCGCTCGGGCCTTTCATAGTTTAAAATTAATTTTTCATAGGCGACGCGACGGTTCCGTCATTAACGACAAGAAAGAGGACAGTTTCACGACATCCTCGAGGCAAAAGCAAGCACTTTAAATTCGCGACTTTTCGCTAACTTTTAAGATTCAACCGAGACCCTTAGGGTTGAGACACCGCCGACGGAGGTCCCAGGGTGCGGGTATGCTGACTAACAATACGTTATCCTGAAAAGCGGTATAAGTTATGTATGGAACGTAATTGCCACGCTTCGGAACTACGGAGATGAAAATTACCAGCAGTCAAGGGACTCAAGGATACCCTCAAATAACTTATTTTGAAGGCAGGAAGATAGATGACGCTGCCTGACATCACCGCCTGCCCTCGCTCGAAGGATTCATATTCGAAGTAGGCCCGCTTTTCTTCCACGGCGTATACTTCTACATGCTTCTACAGAATTTGAGGTGTAGGTCCTGGTGCTATACACCACCCTCGGCGGTGGCAGCATTCTGTCGGAGGACAACTTTATTTGGCAGCACAACGAGCGGGTGTCTGAACAGTTCACTAATTAAAACATGTTTGCGCCTCTACGTTAATTTTGTCACTAACTTGATATATCCTCTGCCAGGCTGATTTTGGTGGCGTGATGAGAATCTTTATCGTAAATTCTGTGGGCTTGTAAATGTCAGGGCTTGGCAGGATATTCAATTTTCCACAAACTGTCTGTGAAAGCGGCCGTGCTCGACACACCAAACAAAAGATATAAATGTGATGAGCTCCTGTTGCATTATGAATTCCATGGAAAATTTATTTCGTATGAGTATTTTATTCGTTATAAATTATACATATATTTCTCTTCGATTATGTAATATTTCAACAAGAATTTACCTCGGGAAAATCTTAGAACATATGAAAACCTGACACTAAACTAGAGCTCTGCACGAGTAATTACAGCATAGTACAGATACAAATACTCGTTTGACAACTACCACGATGTAAATTGCAAGACGTGTACGTATGTGACGAGTAATACGTAATCGCCATAGTAGCATCATATTAGTATTAACGCTATGATTTATATGATATCGAGACACGCTGGAAATATAGGTCCATTGGACCAAAAACGATAACCACGAGTCAGGCTCGTGGTAGGTCAAATTGAGCCAAAAATAATTACCAAGTGGTTATCGTCGAGGCATTTAACGATTGGCCAAATCGTTAAATGACCCGATGAACTGTTGAATTTGGCACTCATTATTGCAAATTAAATCGTAAGCCACAAGGTTAATCGCAATCGTTGGATGATATTGGTACTTACAGCTATCAAAGTTTAAAGGAGTACATTATTTGTATGTCTAGCCAACACGAATTTTCATATTTTATAAGTTTTTTCGTTACTATGGCGAATTAAATTGTAAACTCTATTGTATAATGACGACACTATAAACGATAAAAGTAAAATTTTGACAATTATACCCAGTCTACTCTAATTCTGTATACGCTCTTAGGCGACATCTTGAAATTTTATTATAAAAAGTGTTAAAATGTATTCTAGCGAAAACCATTTACGTTTGCCAATTTTTACCCGACTGACTCAGAAGGAGGGTAATGTTTTCAGGTGTATGTATTTATGTAAGTATGTCTATTTCTTTTCTTTAATAAATAAGGTGTCATTAAACTCGCTTTAGTTGTGGGAGTGCTATAGGCTATATAATTTTTGAGAAAAATAAATATTGCCGCCATTTTTCTCCCATGTGTAATGTGTATATATACCTTAATGTGATGTGGTAGGTACCTACCTGACTGTAGAAAAAGGAGTGTAATGCTTTTCGTTCCATGTTCTATGTATAGTAGATGAAAAATCCATACTGCAAAAACTAAAAATTTTGAAATAAAAAAGTTAATTAAAAAATCAAAAAGACCCGACTGTTTGTAAAAAAGGAACTGAAAAGATATAAACAAGTACATATTTAAAAAGCTCAGATACAAAAAATTGAAAAATTTACTATTACTATGTAAAACTGTACATCCACTTTCTAAAATTCATGCTATCAAATCGTGAAATGCATTCGGAAGCTACAAATATTTGTTCTCATTTGTAAATTGCTAGCTTCCGACAGTGTGACAGGATTTGATAGCATGAATTTTAGAGAGTCGACGTAAATAATATCTTTTCAGTATTCGTTTTTTACAAACAGTCGGGTTTTTGGCTTTTTAATTAACTTTTGTTTTAGTCGATTACTTAGGTAGAAGTCTTAACATTTTTTTATGGTTTTTCTGTATGAATGTATGAGTGATCCACTATCAAATAAATAAATATTAGGTACATTTTGAGCAGCATTAAATTACTTTGACAAGAAAAAATAAAATCAATTTTATTTTATAATGTATAAAATATTTATGTCGTCAAAGTACATCCGTAATCTCATCCACACAATTACTCCTTAACTGAGTTACATTTGCGAAATCTTAAGTGTTTTAGAAATGATTAAAGTAAAATCCGATAAAAGAACACGCAGTATCGATGAAGCCAATAAAATATTTATTGTCAGCAAAGATAAAAAAATGTACATTTTTTCGCTACATAAATAATAAGTGAATGAGAAAATTCAGGGAATTACCAAGAATTCCTGGAAGAGTTGGTAGGGTGGGATACCCAAGCGAATATATTAAAACCAGAATAATTCACTCAATCCTATAGATATTCATCATTGAATTCCTTCACACCAACCTCAACTCGTCTACCAATGAGTCAATCAAAGACATTATCGTTCGGGAGATTTCCAAAAAAAAAAATGGCTTCTACCCGCGGGTACAATTTATCCCTCTACGGCTGTATAGAATGAATTTCAGGTAAGCTCAAAAGGGATACGTTGGTGAAATAAAAGAAAAAGCGCCTTTAGGGGTGAATGGAAGGTTATAAAAGCCCCCTGCCATAGGGTGCATGTCGTATTTCGTTACACGTAGAACACGTGAACGAGGGCTCGTACGAGTCACGATTAAAGGGCGGGGGTGCGTTTAAGGAAGATTGGAGATGAAAAGACGAACTGCCAGCGCTGCGAAATCTGAATTACTAAATGATTACAGTGGATGCGATTAGGAGAAGAAAGCCTCCGGGATATGATTTGAATGGAAATTAACGAATTTTCTCTTATTCAATTGCAGATACATTCAGGATGCGACGATCGTCGTTTTCTCCGTTTGGTGCTAGCAAACAGGAGCCTCTCATCGTTGTCGAGGAGTCCGGATTTATTGAAGAGGACGAGCACTCGAGTTCGGACACCCCACCGCAGAAGGCTAGCCTAGAAATAGACTCACCAGTTAATCCTTATTTGCTTTCACCATGGCGGGACCCGCGAGAGGCCAGAAAGCATTCCCTGCCGTCGCAGCAAGTCACAGAGGGAATCACAGCCAGCCAGGTGCGTCGCCTTTCAGAGCGCGGGGGCGAAGGCTCTGGACCATCCCCAAAGGAAGCAGCGTTCCTTGCCACACTTTCACAAGCACCCGCGCCCTCTGGACGACGCCATTCGGTCGTTACAATCTCAAAAGTCCCACCGACGCTATTTGGAAGAAGCCGCCGTGAATCTGTGGCCGCCTTCCCAGCAAACAGGTGAGCAGACACCTTTGAACGGAAATGAAAGGAATGGTTCTCGGTTTAGTCGTAACTTTCTTTTATGGTCCTTTGTAGCGTCATTATTGGAACTTAAATTAATTTCGCACAAAACCCAGTAACCGTTGTAAATCAGTTATCGATTATCGGAATTAAAGTTTTGAGATTTATGTTTTTCACTCAAATAATGGTAAATACAAAATAAGTAAAATATATAATATGTATAACGAAAACGAACAACTTCGGCTCAACATGTATAAGAAATTATAGAATACTCAAATTGCGAACTACATACATATATACAAAATGTTTTGTAACCAAGTTTTTTACCATTAAAAAAGCGTACAGCTCAAAATCGCAATTGAAATTTGTATGTCTTTGAAAGTCATTAAAATCGTTAAAATGTGTTTTAAAACTATCACTCATTCATCAACGTCCAGTCAAAACCACTAAATCTAGAACTATGGAATTACACAGTAGTTTCAAATGTTTGTTCTCAATTGTAAATTGATACCTTCCGGCAGTGTGTCACGCTTTGATAGTATGAATTTTGTTGGTTTTTTTAATTAATTTATTTTATTGATTTTTAATTTAAAGGAATGAACAATTCATATTTTTCATTATTATTTATCTGAATAATTGCGAATTACATAATAAATTCCTATTCCCCAAAAAAATATTAAGGAATGCATTCAGTTTGCCTTTTGCAAAAAGAATTTATTACTTCGAATGCATTCGTCTGGAATATAAAGCATTCAATGAAACCTTTATGAATTCATGCAGTCTCTTGAATTCACTTGCAATTCGCTTAACTTAAATGAATTCTTTTGCATTCTATTTAAAGGGTATCAGTCTAATATGATCAAAATTTAAGATTTTTACTATACAATCGACAGTTTTCAATTTAATTGACATTTTTACTGCTGTTAATTGACAAAATAGAGATACTAAAAATTCAAATTAAAGTAATAGGTTACCTCTTTTTTTCAAAAGAAATCGAAATCAAATGCATTCCTCAATATTTATTAATACCTATCACATACTCATATCGCGAATTTGTTTTTTAATTAAAACCAATTCCCGATATGAGTAATGTGATGGATATGATTTTGCTCATTTCAAAAGGAGAAGGGCAAATTATATTATTATTATTATTATTTGAAAGGGCTACCCATATGGCGGACATTTCGACCAGACGGTTTTTTGTACCAAAGCTCCATTAGTGGAGTAGACATCCGCTACCCTAAGGAAGATCAGAAGGTCATCCACAGAAGGATTACGGACCTCAGCCGAGCTTAGGAACTCCTTGCTGAGGGTCCTACTTCTAATCCGCGCAAGAGCCGGACAGTCACCCAAGATATGAACTGTTGTTTCCTCTTCCTCTAGACATAGTCGTTATTCTGTCTCAACTGTCAGACCTATTTTATAAAGGTGATGTCTAATCCCATGATGGCCAGATAAGTAACCCACCAGCAGCCTGAGATTCGCTTTGCTCAAAACGGTGGTGTTAGTATAAACATACCCAGCAAACAATTCGAGACGAAATCTAAACGAAATTGAAACCCAAAATTCGAGAATGCTGAAGATAAACTTCTCCTTTGAAATCGATTTCAAAATGTTTTCGACTTGAAAATGAAAAAAGTATTATTTCGTTCTCGTTTCGAGAATGTAAATCCAGTAATTTTATGCTTTTCTTAATTTTCTTAGAGAAGGTGAATTGGTTTATTTCCATTCCTCTTGCTTTTTTTAATATTCTTTTACACTCTATAAAACTCCACTATTTAGTCGCAAAAGCTGAGTCGTTCAGGTTTACAGCTAATTTTGAAGTACTAAATGAAACCTTAAAATGAAAATCTTATGTTATCTTACTTCGCTTAAATGTTTGCTGGGTAGGGTTTAAAAAGCTCCGTAGTTTGTCGTAACCCCAGAGCATTATCCCAATACAGGTTTTGTTTATTTTTTACCCATCCGTCCACCACAGTTTTGGCTGGAGACCAGCCAATACCGCAGTAAGGTTCAGTAGGGATGGCCGATATACCTCTATGCTTCGGCAACAATCAATGGAAAGCAACGATGTTTCGGACTGATTCAGTGTATCATTAATGCCTTAAACATCGATATATTTATGTATATCGAAGTTTTTTTGACTCGATGCATCTAAAAAGCCCCAATCAACTGCAATATTTGACCACTCTACCCTCATATATGTAGTATATGCAACTCTAAACATATGCATTCATTTCAATAGAAACGTAGCTCAATATACTTATGCGTCTAAGGCTATGTTTCCACCGAAGTCGAGTCGAGTTGCCTGTTAAGTCATATAGAGCATTAAATTGAAATTCTTGTCTATGGTCGTAAGAATAATTTGCCGAGATATTTGTTTAGTTTTATATGAATTGCTCCATTACATTTTAATATGCACTTTCAACGATAGAATTACTTGAGAATTAAAATTATTGTAGCAGATGTAGTGCCGATATTTTTTATAAGCGATTTTAATATGCAGAAACTAAAATATTTCGTAATAAGAGTTTTCAGTCTTAAGAAAAAAATTGCTCATCAACTACATATTAGATATTTTTATTTTCGGTTGGTAACTAAAATTACAATTAAATCTGTTTAGACACAGACAAATAATACAAATAAATTACCAAAGTCAGTAAGGGCAAGTGATGTTCAACGAAATTTAAAAAGAATTTGAATTCGTATTCGTCGTTCAGAAGTTTTTTTAAACTAAATAAAAGTTGATTTTTGAAGTTGCTTTTGAATTATTACAAATTTAAGTCTTTACAATCCATATTTATAACTGACAAAAAACAATCGATGCTTTAAGAACACCCGATGTTTTTCTCGAAACATTGAGGTCACAATACGATATATTACATTGAAAAAACATCGATGTTTTGTTTGAGTTTGTTTAATACACCTTGTTATAAAGCAAGTTCTAGAATCTAGAGTTATCTGTTTGGGCAATGTTAAATGGACCATGAAATGTTATCTTGTTCGATAATTACGGACTCCATAAAATCAGTAAATGTAAATTTACTATTTAGGGCAATTATAGTAGACTCTTTCTATTCTAAGCAATTTTAAAAGACTATTATATTGTTTTGTTGTATATGTTACGATCAAAATCCAGAACCACTCTTTTTCTAATGTGAAACTAAAATAAATGGATATTTCTGTAATAAATTACATGCTTAAGGAAACCAAAATAACCTACTTTTTACAGTCGCGTCCTTGGATCCCGCCGAGAAAGTGGCTCCTCTGTGGGTCCACCTTCGACAGATCATCTTGGAAGTATACATAACCTTCAACTAGACATTATGGACGACATCGTACAATCACGAAAGGCTCGCATGAAGCTTTGGACGACCAGCAGCGAAAAGGTTTGCGAGGTTCAAACAGTAGATGAAGCCGGCGCTAGTACATCACAACGCTACACGAATAGACGATTCTCGGACTTTATTGGTTCGGCCTTACCCAGCATACCCTCCCATCGACGAGCATCAGAGCACCCTGCAATTGTGTCCCCCTGCCTTCAAATTCCAACCACGCCACAGTCCAATCTTCAGAAGAAAAAGAAATCGAACTTTCTGAGCAGTAGCAGAACGGAACTAGGATCAATTTTCAACAATTTAACATCGTCAGCTATTGAAATCAACAAATATGACGACTCCTCCTCCTCGAAATCGAAGCCAAGTTCTTCGGGATCAACGCTGGACCCAAACGCTGGTAGATCGACGCGATCCAACAGCTTTGATGTCTCCTTCCTGCACAATGCCAAGCAATTTATTTCAGATACTGAAGATAAAAGTGCCGCGGCACTCTCTGGATGGTTTGCCAAAAGACACCAACCCATAGCCAAGAAAAAGACGGTTCGAAGCAAAAGCACGGCTATGGCGATATCAAAGGACATGCTGGACAGACTTCAGAACAAAGAAACCAAAGAGCCCAAGAAGGCAAAAACCAAAACCAACCCCAAAGGCCCAATGATGGACCCCCATGTCATAGGCAGTGCGATTGAAGGCTTTCTGAGGAAGAACACCCCCTCCAGCGGGGGCAGCAGTAGTAGCAAGGGGGCAATTCCGAAGGAGTCCCGGAAGAAGCCGAGCACCATGCGGTCCAGCCTCAACTGGTTCACCAAGGGCGAAGAGGATGACTCGAAGGACACTTGCGACTCGTCGCTGTGTTCGACGCTTAAAGACCTCTTCGTTAAATAATTAACAGGGAATTTTAGTTTTAAGTTTTCCTAAGTGTGGTTTCCTTGGGGAGCTGTACATCTTGTACAAAAAAATGCGAACAGAGAAAACTGCGGTGCCAAACGAGAGTCAGAACGTGTCCTATTCGTACATTTGTTTAAATAGTTTTGCACTAATGCAAACTATTTCTTGTATAAATTTTCATAAGATTTGTAAATATTTGTGAGATAATCGTGGTTACTTTGTAGGTTTTAGTCTAAGGAGCAATTTGTGTTCTACAATAAGTAAAAATGTACTTCAGTTTAACATAAAACAACTGCTATTAAAAGCGCTTTGATTGAACTTCCTATTCGAGGGGCGATTCTAGAGATTACAAAAGCTTAAAAAGTCGATTAATTTTACTTGATTAATGATTAATTAAACATATGATTTTTTTTCACTATTTTTACTTTTTAATAGTGACGATTAAATATGATGTGTTTTATTTTAATACATTTTATTATTTAGTTGATCCTAGCGATCATAATTATATTAATTAAATAGTAAATTATCGATTACTTTGTAGCAATTTAATTATTATTGCGGTTCAATTAATCAAATGAACAATTAATCGATTAAAGTTTGATTGCTATCTCTAAGCGATTCTTTCTTTCTTACTAAAGAAAATGTGTAGCTGCAAAACTCAAAAAGATATAATTGCTTGTAAAAACGACATTGTTTAAAACATGTCTAAAAACCGATTGCTTCAATTTAAGTGGGTTTTCACTCTAAAATTTTCAAAAATTGTTTTCTTTTATGGAAAGGAAAAACTATATATATGTATGTATAGTTGTAAAATTTTGTAGGTAAATTTATTGTAATTCAAAGACGATAAAAAACTTTTCTTTTGATTTCTAAAATGCAATGTTATAACAATAAACATTAAAAAAAAAAGATTAAAAAACTACATTCGCCATGATTCCCACCGTCTGGATAGTCAAAAAAAAGGTAATTATTTTGTATCGACGTAGCTTACATATATGGAATCAGTTAACCTCCTTTCTGGAATTAATAAACAATTTTAAATTAAATAAATGAAGTTTGATGTACGAGTAATTGTTGCAGAAAATCATGAAAGAATCATCTCTCGATCAAAATGTAATCAAGCAAAGCTTTGAGTATAACACAGAAAAATATTTTGATTATTTAAAGAGTCATTCAGTTACCAAGAAGGCGTAGCATTGTAATTTAGAATTGCGTAAAATTCTAAATTAATTTTAAACATAAGAACCAAACCAAGAAGCTAAATAGAAATAAAAAGGGTCTATTGTAAAATTACTAGCGATAGTCAATGTTGTTTACCACATTTGTTGTTAGCTTTATAATTTCTGTATGAAAACTACCGGAACGTTAAAGAGTAAAAATTTTAGATTTATAACAAAGTTTAAGAAATAAAAAAATTAACTGTCGCTCCACTCCAAGGGACTTGTTTTTAAGTACAAACATATTTCACGTCTGTCAAAGTATATAATAAATGAGTAACTCTATTACAGAGCTCCAAATGTTAAACCTAGGCCTATTGAACTGATATACTATATTTAATGTTGAGTGAGAACTGCAACTGTTTTTTCAATTCTTGCTGGCACAAAAACATACTTCCTGTTGTTTTCCATATAACTTTTTAAGCGGAACATGTTTTCTTAAATAATACAAACATTCTTCATATTATGTAGAGTTAATGAAACAAACAATTCACAAGAAAAAATTAATCATATCAATTTTTATGTGTGAAAATATTGATGGACTATCAGTTGCCCACTTGATTTATCAGATATTGAAAAACCACCACAAATGGAGAGATAATATGACTGCTAATAAAAGTAAAACAATTCAATGTGCGATTTAATAATAATTAAAGTGTTTACAAAAATGTTCACCAAAATGTCATAAATGAAAAAATTTAACAAGTCAAGCAGACGGAAGCAACGCACACCGCTGGAAAGCAAGGAAAAGTGTCAAAAACTCTTGCCTTGACCACGAACAAAACCAGTTAACTCTTTAGCAATCACAATCCACTTGAAAAAATAAGAAGAAGACAATATGCGGTATTGTATCAAATTTTCTGATTTTCTATGTACAAAGACTATTTTATGAATAATAGAGTAGTTATGTGTATGGTCTGATACAACTATTTTTAACGATAATAATCAGCCTACCTGTAAAAACAAAACCATTGTTGTTGATATCGGTGTTAAAAATCACTTCCATTTGCCAATTGTTGATAAATCAATTTCTCTATCTTACAATTAGATAAAGATTAATGTCAAGTTTATCTGTAACGAGAATATCTCAAATATATAGGAAACTACCATCCCAATTGTATTTTTCGTATCTCATAAGTCCAATGTGGGTAAGTTTCATCAGAGACAATTAATTAATTCATGTGCAACTGAAAATCCCCGTAGTTTAGAAAATGTTGTCCAACTAACTTCAATCATTTTAAACTTGCAAAAACATTGCGCTTTAATATTTCATCATAATTTGGCAGTCATTTTCTTTATTACAATATTAAGGTAATTTTCGGGTGGACTCATTAAAAGTGTCAGCATTCCATCAAGCCGCCCTCGGTTGAGTTTTAGGGCATTAATTAGCCTCTTTGGTCTTAAACGTGCTTTACTTGCTGCCTACTGAAATTTTAAGCGCTTTATAAAGTCTTTCTGCGAGGAAGGACGTATTCTTTGTAGATGTAAAAAATGAATATTGGGGAAAAATTGGATTAATGGCATTGCTACAGGTTTCCTTCCTAGATATCAATTACTTCGCTCTAAGACTAATTACCGAAAACAGAAGGCGAAAGCAATTTAGGTAAATCCAATGTGAGCCTAATTGGAATGGTGGGACAGCACGTTATGTTTACTCTTGAATTTAATTAATACTACTTTAATCTGCTTCCTTCTGTAAGAAGCTTACCAACGTCTTTGTTTAAAACAAATCAAGTTCAAGTAAAACCAATTAAATTTTATAACTTTTAACAGTTTCGTTAAAATCAGTTTATCTTCTCAGTAACACAATTCGCGAGTTGCAAAGCTTTGCGCGCAACTATCAGAATTATTATGAAATTGCTAAAATGGAAAATGAAAAACATACTCATTTAAAACCAACATTTCAGTATGTAATAATATTTTTAAATACTTTTTTAAAACTGGTAAATTCGTTAACTAATATTATTTCAATCTATGTATAATAGATTTTAATTCAATTGAAATTATGATTACTTAAAGCAAATTTATGAGATATTTTCAACTGACTTTCATGCAAATTAATTATGCATTGCTTTTAAGTTCAAAACTTTAAATTGATATAAATTGTTTGTGTCCTCATGGTCTACTTCTACTAGTTCGACCCTACAATATGTGGTTGAACTCTCTCTCTAATGCAGTCCAAAAAACAAATTTCAGGTTCTTGTTGATGTGTCCTGGGCGCTTTCTAATGAATTCTAAAGTTTAGGTCTAACAAGGATTAAAATTATGTTTTATTTTGAATCAAATCCCGACCATAGTGTGTTCATAAACAAGTTTTATAACATGTATTACAGTATCTTAGTTCCATAGGATGAATTTAATCCTAGTCATATGTAGTTTCCCTGTTAACTACACGAGACAGTTTCAAAATCAAAGAACTGGGAATTTTCAGTAGTAGTTCTGAAAAAAACCGCACAACAATTTATATTTTAGTTATGATACGAAGCTAGAAAAGTGGGATAAATAT
Source organism: Eutolmus rufibarbis (assembly GCA_963920795.1). NCBI lineage: Eukaryota > Metazoa > Arthropoda > Insecta > Diptera > Asilidae > Eutolmus > Eutolmus rufibarbis. Next base: position 29,675,834 of record OY987206.1, on the reverse strand, counting down.
ATTAATCATTTCGGGAACGTTCTCTGAAATTATATAAAATATTATCTAATACATATAACTTTAGCAAAGCATTTATGTTTGGAAAATCAAGAAACCAAATTCTCAATTGGATAATATTTTAATCAAAACTTTTAAGCATTCAAATAAGGATTTTTTGAAAGTATTCGCCGCAATATTATGTTAGGTGTGAAACAAAAGCAAATTAAATTTTCTTATTAAAGGTATATATAGATCGAATTAATATCAGTTTATATATTTATATACAATCGAGATAAGTAAACTAATATTGATTAATTCTCTCTTTATCAACGTTGCTGAAAACAACATGACGATGTTCCCTGAATGATGACTATGAATACTTAGATTTGAAGGTCAAATACTTTACAACTAACACAAAACATTTTTAGTAGAATTAAATCTTCATTGCAGTTTTGGTGAAATTCATCATATCTTATAAACTTAAAGTTAGAAAATTCTGATATTCAGTCTTCTAGAAAAATTACTTTAGAATTAATTAATCTTTGCATTTACGAACAATCTTTAAAGAATTTAACAATATTTGGACAGAAAGTTAAATAACGTTTTTCAACAAATAACTTTCTTAGGTAAACTAATGACAAACATCCGAGAACGTTCCCGAAATTATTTTTGATATTAAAAAGCCTAAAAGTCAGTAAAATTAATTACTGAGTGAAGAGAACACGCAGTAATACTTAATCAAATATTTGCTGCGTTCAGGAAATAACTTGTTAAACTGTCAGTCAACTTTTGAAAAGTCAATAAATAAAAACATTGACTAAATAAATGACATGCACAGATATTTACCGAGGCATAATATTTAGTTTTGAATATTTTCCGCTTATTTGCATTATGAATAATCGTACATGCACGCCTAGAATGAATTTTAGAATATATGTTTTAAATGAAACAATAGAAATTTGAAGGATTTATTAATAAATACGCATGGTGCAGGGATATGTAGTTACGAATGATAATTATGTTTCGATGAACACATAGTAATGCATATTAAAATGTAATTTTGACGAGCAAATTGTTTTCCTCTTTTATTTTTGACTCATATATTGATTCTGTTAAGTCCATTTGCATACCTGGATATTTCATATGTACGAGTCATAAAAATTAATTTGAAATTAATTAAAGTGATATAACATTTCGCCGTTGTTAAGGGAGCCTATGATCCGTTGTAAAAGTGTCTATTTTAAATTGACCCGAAAAGAAAAAATAAACATTTTAAAATTTTAAGCTTATATTAACGCAGTGAAAAGGCATTTAATCAATCAAAACATTAATATTACGAACGGAAAATACAATACGTAATTTAAAAAGAAAAGAATGAAAATTAACGAATTGGATTACGGTGGAAAATCCTACTTGGTGGTGAGTTTTAGTCCGATCAAGATGAAATTTCAGGAAAATATTGAAGACATATTTAAAGCACTCAGCTAACTAAAATCATGGACTAATCTTGGAAACTTTTCGTGCAGAAAGCCTTCGTTCAAAATAGTTAATGAATTATAAAGGCATTTTTAAAAAACTAAATTTTAACCTTTCTTATTTTTGTCTGATTTCACATATTGGGCAGTGGTTAGAATCTTAAAATCTTTGAATCACCAGGAGAAGCTGGTCACTCATTTCGCTTAGTCAGGGGACATACAACGCAAGTTGTAGAAATATGCCTATTATTTAAAATATGACTGTGCATTACAATATGCGTTAGAATTAACGCACATGAAGACGGGCATTATTTTCATATAGACGTTGGAGTGCTAGTACGAACGCTCGTGTGTTTTCGGCCTTAATGTTTAAAGGTCATCTACCACAAATTGAGGTTTAATTTTCAATATTTTCAAAGTTTAGCTTGATAACTTCTAAATGCCCTTACACTGTGTTAATAACCCCAAATTTTTAAAATGTGTGATCTGGCTAGAAATCCAATTTAAGGGATTATTTCGATTTTTTTGATGAAAATAGGTATGACGTTATTTCAGATTTTTTTTCTTGAAAACTCTATTGAATACCGCAAAAAACATTTTAGCACACATTATTAAACTATTTTTAGATTATACAAAAAAAAAATTTAAATGTTGGTAGAAAATTATAAAAAAGACGATAGACAGCATAACTTGAACCAGAAATGTCTGAAATAAACAAAAAACCAAACAACAGATTAAAAATCCTAGAAAATAAATGTCCAGAAACCTAAAAAATTCAGTGCTCTGAAAAAATGAGTAAAAGCGTTTTTTTTCATATTTCAGCATACGAAAACAATTATTTATTATGAATTTTTATAGATTTTTTCTTCTTAAACAGCCAGAAAACAAAATATTTCTTACTATATACATATATATTGTATAATATATGTATACAAACATATATGCCACATCCACCACAGTAAAGCACGTTGCAGACGTAAAGAGCCTCTTGAAGTTGTATTAAAACGCAAAAGAATGTCACCTTTTGCATATCACAAAGTCAATTAGAATCCCCTAATTCTATTAGCAATTGAAACTATTTGCCTGGCTTGACGAAACATCTCTGAATTATAAATTGTAATTAACTTTAAATATTAATTGAGTATTCCCTTAGAAGACAGAGAGGGTGGGCATCGCAGTGTATACCAATTCTGAATATCAAATGGCACGGTAAAGAGGGAATGAATTTTTAATTATGACTCCATTGCGCCAAGTAAATAATTAAGCGACCCTTTTTTAACGTGAACGCAAAGGGGAATACTCCGGCTACGCGGTATTGTAATCAAGGCTACTCGGGAATATGCAAATATTTAAAACAAACCCACATATGGACAAAGAGACGTTCTTGCCCGCGTCGAATTCATCCTTCAGACGAAATTCGCTTAATTTTCTTTATGAAGTTAAATAATAAATTCAAGTGCCCTATCGAATACAAAACCACAAAGAGATCGTTGATCATCCAGAAGAAATTGTATAGAGAGATTAGTGGGGCCTGTGTGGCCAGCGGCGAGCTCTGTGTTTTAACCGTAGAACGCGTAAGTCGATAGTTAAGTGAAAGTGGTAATTATTTTTGTAATATGTGTCTAATCTAAAATTTTCTACGCAAGGAGCAGGACTTCTTCAGCCCATCGGGCAGACGTAGCGAGTTGTTTAGCAAGACCACTCCTCTGTCGTTTGTAAATAGCACATAACAAGTAAAGGTACTGTTAAAATATAAACAATCACCTTAAGGAAAAAGTTATCTTAACTTATATCAATTACACAAAGTAACTAGTTAAATGTTGTCCTCAGAAGAGCAAAGACTAACAGTTTTGATGTCCTTTAACGAAATTGAACAACTAGCATTTTATTGCCCGTTTATAGTCTGGTTAAGCTGTAAGATCACTGTAAGGCGTCCTTTGTAGCGAGCACAACTGGCGGGAATATGTACAGAGAATTATAATTAAAGGCATTTCTTGTTAACAATATCCTGTGGCGTCTTTTATTTTAAATACCACGCCTGTGCAGCTCCCGCCTCCACCTCAAAAAAATATTATTCAACCCTCGCGGCCGTTTCAAGATGCCCCTGCTATTGGCAACTTCATTAATGAGCAACTAGAAGCGTTATTATTTGAACACGAAGCAAACGAATGTTTTATCGCCTTTGAAGTTGGAGATTGAACTTGAAGTTTCGCAGCAACAGACGCAATTAGTAGACACTGGCCAACAACGATTCCGAATATTTCACGTTGCCCTGGAAGCATTGCCGAAATTTTATTCGACCGGGTGCACTGATTTGGCAAATTAACCAGCGAGTGAGCACCTAAGTAAGTACTAATTGTAAAATATGCTACATTCTAGGTGAGTATCAGCATAATCTTTTTACTTGTCCTTATGTTTGTTTAGCCATAATATACAAATACTCCTTGATTTTGTAGATTTCTAAGGAATAATTCATTTAATCTGAGACAATATTTTTAGACTTTGTAATAAAAGTGTTTTCCAGATAAACTAGCCATTGCCTAACAAGGCCGTTCTCTTCTTACATCGCGATTTTAAACCATTTCTAACAATCTTCTTAGTAAGTAATTTATATAGCGATTTAATACTTCAACGGTACACAGTTTACTGCACTTGACAGGTACATTGACCCAAAAAGGGACGGTTCTTCTAAATTTATGACGCTTATAAAGAGTAGAACCAATTTTCATACAAAACACAGGTTTTGAATTAAAAATTATAAATTTGTTATTGATTCATAAAGTATACAGTATAGGGTTATGTATGAAATAGCATATCGGGTAAGTAGCCTCTATAGCTTTGCTGCCACATACGCACTCTTTTGTCGAAATTTTCCATGACAGTTTTGCATAAATGTGGCTGAATTTCGTTGATACAGTGCTGAATTCCTCCTTTAAGGCGTGGGTGGTCGTGGGCTTGTTGACATAAACCTTAGACTTAAAAAAACCCCAAAGAAAAAAGTCCAACGGCGTTGAGTTATGTGATCTGGGCGGCCATTTCTGATCACCAAAACGGGAAATTACTCGACGAGGAAATGTTTCACGGGCTGTATGGCATGTGGCACCGTCTTGTTGAAACCACATGTCGCTCACATCCATATCTTGGAATTTAGGATCAAAAAACTGGATTATCATGTCGCAATAGCGACCACCATTAACTGTTATTACCAAATTGATGTTCCTGAACTTTGTACGAAAATTCAATATTTTTAAAATATTACTCAACAATGAAAACGCGTTGTTCTTTCGTGTAGCGCTCCATTTTTAATAACTCTAAATTGTCAGTTGACCCGCAATTTTTTTTTTCGTTGGCAACACTTTACCGCACAAATAGCGCAAAATTCAAATCTTGGTTGAATTTTGGGACACCCTTAATTTTAATAATCGTAGGAAGTATTATTATTTCTTAAATTATATTAGTTTTTAACGGTAATAAAACATCTTAAATGTACAAACGTATAAACTTCTTTCGGCGTTTTGCTTAGTTTTATATATTTTTTATTGTATATTGTTTCATCATTGATTTTTAATTATTTTAAAACCTTCGATTTTTTGTCGTAAACTAAAGGGTAATAAAACTTTTTTTATGATAGGTGAAATATGAATGTTTAGGTTAGGTTAGGTTTTATATCTAATCTGGACACACTTCCGAATCACTATTAGGACTTCAAAACAATTCATTTTTTTATAATTGTATGCCTAAAATGTAAATTTTTATAATTATTTTTGAAGACAAATGTCCAAAAATAAATTCATACTTACATTTTATAATAGTCAGGTCAAGACTAAAGTTGATAAGGCAACAAAATATTAATTTTTATGAAAATAAAAAAATTCATATAATAGTTCCGGTACACTGTCCCCAATTGGGTCAACAAAAATTCAGATTTTTCTACGGCACGAAAGATACTTTGAGACTAAAGAAAGTGGCTCACTGTCTCAAGGATTTTTCGAGAGATAACAGAAACCCCAATGTTAGGTATTCTTTGGGTAATTCTTACCGGAAGAATTTTGATCGACCAATTTTGGGTCAGTGTACCTATCAAGTGTTAATACCTTTATTTTCTCCCAAATCAATTTGCCTATGAAGTTCACTGCAATTAATTTCAAACCCCTAACAGCGTGGTGTACTTGCCCAATTTGTATGAAACATTTTGCATTTTGTTCCTTTCGATGGAAAGTGATTTTTATTCAATAGTCAATATATAATAGTAATCGCTGAACAAGCATACAACTATATTTTAAACAAGGTATGTATGTATTTATTTTACCAGGTAATTTTGTTGAATAAATTAAAAAAATTATCTAACTTTTGCGATATTTCGGAGACAGGCTGAGAATGAATATGGACATAAAATAATTTTAACTTATATTAGAAAAACAAAACAACAATTGTTTGGCTTAAATTGAGTTTGATTGAATTTAAAACCTAGTGGATTTTGATGCTATTTTGTGGAAACGTTTCCATCAACATAGAACCGACGAATATGCAAAAAACGATTGTTAGTCCCAATAGTTTCCAAAATATTTTAATTTCAAATTTCTAAAATGTCATTGTCAACCGACATGTTTAACACATTAATTTGATCCCACAAAGTTCAACTTTTTTTAATTTCAAACCAGATTTATTATAATTTTTTGTACTCGATTTTCATAAAATAATTTGGTTGATATTCTTTTCCGTGTAAATTCGCTGTCCGGACTGGAGATCTAGTGTCTAAACATTACAAACGTATTCCCGTAAAATAACTGATCTACATGTCCTGGAACCTAGAATCCAAAGTTTGATTTGTGATATTAAACCAATTGTGGAGGAGATATACTTACTTTGCATTCTTAATGTAAAGTGAAATTAAATTAAATTCTTCACAAAATTTTTACTAAATCATTATATAAATTGTGTAATTAAAAATGTGTTAAAAAATATCAACCTTAACATGTCCTCACATGAGGATGTTACTGATACTTTTTTACAACTATTGATGATGATATTTTAAAGTATTCTATATTACAGCATAATTCTCATTTTAATGCTTATTTTCGGTAACCTCTTAGACCATTTTCATCGTAATATTTCCGATTCTTAAAACGAAACTTTAATTTGCTTATAAAGTCGTTAACGTAATTTATGTTTTAATTTTTAACCCTATATTCATTTTGAATGACCCCATATTTGAATGTACATATTTTCAATTTAAATAAAATAACAACATTGTCTTTTTATTGATGTAAAAAGATTATAAATTTTGAATTAAGCTATAAAAAGATATTTTATTTCCGATTTTTGGCAATGACTCTTATTTCCCAATTTCTCACTCACAATAACAACAATGCGCCCCATAATCAAAATAAATATTTGACTGTTTGGATGATAGTGTATAAATAAATGACACTACATAGTACATAAATAAATATTATATATGTACATCAAACTACTATTCCAAAGATATAGGACTAAGGAAATAGATAAGCCAACGCATAAGTTCCTATACAGAGTTCGACGTTCTAGGTTCGATATATGAGTACCCTGCTTATTTTTAATACCCTAACTAGGTATTATGAATTTCATCAATGGACGCAACTAGGAAATTGTATAGCAATAGCTTGCAAGAATAATAAGCAGGATAGGCTACGAACCACCGTTTCAGATAATATAGAACTATACCTAAGATAAATATTTCAAGACCGCTTAGACTATTTATTTCCAAAAATTTCAGTTTTTCAGTGTCAATCCAAAGATACTTTTTAAATTATTCAAATATGAAAATCAAATTGAAATTAGAGCAGTCCCAAAATATTGCACAATGATAAATAATGTAATATGAGTACCAAAGAATCTTCTAAATAATACAAATAAACTATAAAAAAAAAGAAACTCGAAACCAAATTAGAAATTTAGATTAGATGGTAGGGAAATTTTTTGCATCAGAACTCCCAGAAACGGAGCACCAATTCAAAACCCGAAGATTTGAGTCCTTGACTTTCGAGAGTTATTACCTAAATAAACGCGTAAAATACATAATACTTCCTTGATCTATGGTTAAGGAGAAATTACATGCATTAACTACTTTGATAATACATACAAGAATCTTTTATAACAACACATTCATTACCACATAAATATCATAATTTAATTCGGTGAAAAAACGTTTATTTATTTATAAAATGATAATGGCGGTATTGATTCAAATTTCTGTAAAGCAATGTAATTTATTGTGCATGCAGTTAAACATATTTTCTTTAACCGAATTTTCCCTAAAAGTCCATTCATTTTTAAAACTGCCAACCACTGCAAAGCGTAAACAGTGCATTAATTGTATATATTTATTAAACTGAAGCCTGTGACGGAAAATATTGAATTATTTATATGTATGCTTTTATTGAGGAAAAAATTTCCGGCAATGGTACTGCATATCATACTGAAAGCCAAAAATACCCAGTGGCAAAAGCAATTAATTATGCACATATGTATGTAGGTACTTATGCAAAATAGCACTGTCCACCCCCACAGCGGCATTTCTCCGAAAACCCTGCACATTTCATAGTCACGAAAGCTCTGCTGGCTGTTTATTGATAAATGCGTTTCCCAATAATTCGAATGAATTCATTAAATTTGCCTGATATACGGATGATAAAGTAGAAAAAAATATTCGCATAACAATCTAAACTTTAAAGACTTCCTTCAGGTAAGGAGTCATTCTGATTTTAAAATGTGGGTCTACTAAAAATTTGCGCATAATTGAATTTTGTAGGAGCCACGGGTTTTTTTTTTAAGCCCATCTGTTCTTGGTTAAATCAATTTAAGGATTTATCCAACTGTAAACGTCTGATAAAGGACGAATTATGGAGCTAATCTCGGCGATTCTCATTTAAATGAGCAAAAGGGACGACTTGGCCTCGACGTTTTCATCCTGTTTGTAGACTCTCAAGTACTTTAGGCTCTGGAAGTGTTTATTGACTGTCACGGGATTATCTTTTTAATCGGCCAAGCGATATTTATCAATTTTCAGATTTGAAAACGGCCTTCTTAAAACATTTTTTAAATAAAATGATGAAATAATTTAAATACATTTTAAAAATCCATACAATAATGAACTTAAATACGCTTTAAGAGGGTGAAAACTCTCACTTAGTCACTTTGAAATTTCAAATAAGAACGCCATTTTTTTAATTACATATTTTACAAATAACGTGTATCAATAATGTAAGTCTGCTTTGAAATTATTCAAAAATTTATTTACGTAATTCTAATAATGAATTGCTTGCATAATTTAACTCAATTTTTATCTTTTATTTTTACAGTAGTTTAGTACAACTTTTAATAAACCTTGTATACATATATATTTAGCATTCATACTTCAAATACAATACAACCAGTTCAACAATATGAACAACGAAATCAAATTCAACGACACCAAATTAAATATAATTATAAGAAAATCAAAATAAACATGGACTAAATCAAAATCAGGACAACAAAATCAAATAGTCGTTTCAACTTAAAAAAACAACCGTGCAGTTCGTAATCAAAATATATCAAGTGTAGAATCTAAATAAAAAATGTATCAACCAAAACCATAATAAAATTTTTAAATTCAATGCCAACCTTTCGCTTATCGCTAAGAATATTTAAATTATATAGACACTAATTTTACCAGAAGTTTTTTATAACATGCAAATAAGTAATAATATTCAAATAATTCCAAATAGGTAATGTACTGTACATATTTAAAAATAGCCTACCATTGAAATCTATTATAAATCTATTATAGATCAGCTTGAAAACACCATCTTCAGAGACTTTTGTGAAAATACTTCTAAGCCATACATATTTTTTTATATACATAGATGCATACATATGTATATGTATAAGTTCTTAGAAAGAAATAATAAACTGACGGTCCCTACTTTGAACAGACTTTTATTAATGATCACAGTAAGTAAATCCTGCGGTAAAAATTCACAACTGAAAATATTGGATGAAATCAAATTTAATTCAGCATCCTTTCATCAAGGGATTTTAAATAAGATTTAACCAAGTAGACGAGAGTTTCTACCTACCTTTTGCAAGCCATTTTCCGTTTCATTTTTTACGACACAAATCTTGCTATTGGAATTTTCCATTTTGATAAACTTTCAAAGTTTTTCCTACCTCTCCGCCTTACTCCACAATGTAATAAAATTGCTACGGAAAGATTTACAGCGTTTTCTTTTGAAATGGAAAAATGAAATTGCATTACGTGCGACTAAATTGTATTTGCCCTAGTCGGAAGAGAGCAAGCATGCCGGGGATTATGTGGGTTCAAGAATATGCTCTATTGAAATCTTATGGGAAACTCCAGATAATCTTTGCCAAAATCTAGGGATACTCAGTCTTCTATATAACTGCAGGGGTTGTAGTCGAACTTTGAATATATATCGAAAGGATACACGACTCTGTGTTCTCTTATGCGTAGTCGCATTTCACTTACAATTTTGTTACTATGTCGTCTTTGGAAAACCTTTTAGATCAATCACTTTACTGGCTACTATTTTAGGAAAAGAAGCATTAAATTTACAAAGAATCAACTTGTTTCTAAGAATAAAGAGATAAACGAGAACCCCTTAGTTGATTACGTAGACATAATACCACTTATACTTAGTTGATATAATAAAGGTGACTTTCACACCGAAAATTGAATTTATTAGGTGCTACCCAGAAAAAAAATACAAATATGTAAATGCATTTTATACAATAAGGTACATACATATAGTGATATTTAATTTAAGGAATTTTGAAGCGCCAATATAAGGTTCATGAAATTTTACACTTAATTGCAGAAATTAAATAATTTACCTCGATGGAGGTAAATAAAAACAGAAAACGTCATTTATACTCTAGGGATATATTGGTTACGATAATTTATAGACCTGAAGCTTACCAACAATTTATATTTCATCAAAATGACGCCCTGTGCCATACGAAATTACGCAATGCAAAAGTCTAAATTTTGGACATTTTTGAAAAAATATTAAAAAATATAGGTTTATCATAGAAGTTTATAACATTACTTAAATGGAAGCCTGATTTCTAATCTAAGAATATCAGGTACAACTTTAACTCGTTTTATAAATTTTAGATACAAAGTTTTTTCATGAGTGTGAGCTTCTCATATTCTTTATTCCGAGTATTGTATGAAAAAAATTGGTTTATGGAAAAATTCATATTCACGGAATATTTCTAGATGCTTTTTATATTTTTATATATGTATGTACATAACAGCTTAAAATTCAAGCTATCATTTGAACATAATAAGCTCCTGTTCAATCCGTTTTTTTTGTAATGATTTTTCATAAATGGTGAAAATGTGATTTGTTGTGCTTTTCAACCTTATTTTTCTCGAACAAAGGAAGGAATTCAATATTTTCATTTACGAATTATAACCTACAGACAACATTTTACAGACATGATTTGCTAATTCTTCGGATAAAATTTGTGTTGACCAATTATTTGACCGAATAGTTGACCACTATTTCTGATATTAAAAGCAAGGAGGAAAAATTACGATTATTTGGAATAAAAAGAGAAAAGGCTCCGGGTGCCAGACAAACTTTGAAAACTCCTGAAAATCCTCAGCTAGAAGATGCTTTACATATTTACGTGGTTTTTAGAACAGCGAAGAAAGACCATCTCTTTGTCAGGTGATATACTGATGGAAAACGCCAATTTTTTTGTTTAATTAATTGCGTTTAACTTTAATTATATAACAGGTATGTATAAAATGTTTGCATACTTAAAATACCCTGCCATAAAAAAAAACTTATTTTATGTCGAAAAATGCCTTTTAATATATTGGGACCTATCATTGAAAACGTTCGAAACAAATCGAAAGGAGCTTACAAAAGCCCTTTTTGGATAAAATTGCTTAATAAAGTTCAAAAAAGTTTTATAAATTCATTTTAGTTACCTTTGACTTTAATTAATTTGTTCGTACACAACGTCAAAATAATTCGATTGGGTTTTTCTAACCGAATTATTTTAACTCTTTGAACGCTAGAATTAATTTAATATAAAGGTTACTGAAGTGATTTTATCAAAATTTTAAGAGCATTATTAAGGAATTTTTATCCAAAAATGTTAATTTCGAACGATTTTAATGATTGGGCCAATATATAAGTCGAACGCTTCGCACATCCGATTAGGGTGTAAATTTTGTGTGTTCGGATTATCGAGGCCCTGCTGATCATACTCAATAATTCGAAACTTGAAAATTAAGAAAAATTTTCGAAAAATGTTGTTTTATTAAAATAATAATGTGAAATCTCAAAAAATAAAATAGTAAAGTATTAAAACGAGATTGGAATGTTATATAGCAACATCAGACATTACACTATTTTGACACGCGCGTTACTATGTTGCGAAAGTAAAAAACCATATCTCCGTGATTTTAAAAAACATTTTTATAAAAGCAAAAAGCATTGATATAAATTGCTTTATTTTCGCTCGTCCAAAGGTACTACTTTTCCCTTAACAAAGTGTAAAATGAAAAATTTAATGGGTTCGTGGCTTTCATATTTAAATGAGAAAGAATTTTGTTGTTATAACGAAGTTTGAATGACTTAATGACACTCCGCTACGTCTATAACTTTGAAAAAATGACTTTTCCTCTGCTCTTGTTATTAATGGGGGCGAATTATTATGCAATGCTACCTACTTACACGAGGCGTAAATCGCAAAAGCATTTTATTTAAGTGCTTGGGATCCATTCAACAGATTGGCTTCTTTATTAGCGCACCTTATCGAACATTTACGGGCTTGCTTTATTGTCTCTGAATCGTAAATCGGCCGGGCAATTATTCGCAACATAAATTCCTTTCTGCACGACCTGTGTAAGACGCATATTAAATAAAGGTCGGGCCATAAGGTTGGGATAACTTACTCCAGGTTGCGAGGGACTGAATCACTTTTACTGCTCATTTGCGCGGTTCGTGCATTAATTGCTCACGGCGAAAGCGAATCAGTAATGGGCAAATTAATAATTATGAGGCCCTCCACTCAAATAAGACGGGGACAGCAGGTGGACATTTAGCTTTTCGGAGCCATTCTCAACCTTTCCAAGTCCTTTATTTCATCAATTGAGTTAATTTCGCCATTTACGGCGGCCTTTTGTCAGCTTGTCCGCACAAACTTCGCCCGGTCTCCGATTCCCCGACATTAACCCGGGTTATTTTGGGTTATTAGCAGACTAGGGCCAGCGGATCTGGCGGGCCGGGGTGCCCATGGAGGACCCTTCACAAATAATGGTGATGCCATTAATCTCGATTATCAAGCTCGAACTGCACAAGTACACCGGGCCGCAGCTCATCCATCCCGAATCCCGAATCCCAGATCCTGGATCCCGGCCAAGGAAGATATCTTACTCCCAAATGAGAAATTCTATTTGATACTTGAACGGGGAAAGATTTCGAATCTCCGTCTGAGTGGCACTCCGGCTATTTGTTGAGCTCTTGAATTCCTGAATGTATTATCGATTACACATGCGGTAACGAGGGTGTCGTCTCGGTGCTCCGCTGTGCAGCTGCCCGTGTGCACTGATTGAATTTCGATTGTAATTCGTGCGTGCTTATCCAATAATTACCGCAGTTCCCGACATATCACACGGGCTGAACAAATAAAGCATTCCAGAGGACGATCAATCGAATGGAATTTGTACTGCCCTGATAAAACCAAGTGATATCGTACTTCGGATAGGCAATTTGTAAAAATACACGTTTTTCGGGAGGTAATAAAATTCAGTAATAGAGATAAAATAAAACCAATATTAACTCGAAACTTTGTTATGCGAGGGCTGTTGGGCATATCAAAGATTTAAATTAAAAAAATTACCAAAATTGAATTTTTTACGTAGGGGAGGCCCATACAAAATCGTAGAACTAAAGTTATACATAGATCTGTAGCTCGGCTATTTAAAATAACGCATAATTTTTATCAAACATAAATTGGAAACACATCTTAAGAACATAATGCAATAAAAATATAAAAGAAAAACCGACTCGGGCTTGCCCAACGAAGGTTCCGTACCTTGGAAGAAAAGGTATTAAAAGTTATTTAGTTAAATTCACCGACCGTCTCAAGAACAATAAGACGCACGACTAACGCTATAGTTTTACTATATAAACTTTCAGAAAGCCTTCATAGAAACCTTCTTTTATACTTTTAGTTTCTATAGTTTCGAAAATAAGGACTTTGAAGTCTATGGGGTCGGCTCACGATATGCTAAATGAGTCGTATCTCTGGGGTTTTTATATAGCGACCCCAATCTACAATTTTCGTAGAAAATTTCTTGTGTGCCTTGCAAGTTCTTTACGGTTGTATTTTCTTGTAATACCTAGGCACATATTCATACTACTATAGGGACACAAGGGACCTATAGTAAATATTTTTATAAATTCTTCTGTTGTAACTTGAAATTAAATTGAATAAATTAAAGGATTCTTTTATAATTGAATAGTTTGTTATTAATGTATTTAAATTTGGAAAAATAAATAAACAACGATTTGTTAAGAATCAAAATTTTACACCAGATTGCATAAAATCACAAACAAAATCTCTAAGGAAAATTGATATATAAATTAATTCAATTCAAAGGTAAGCAGAAACTATTTACAATGACCAAGTACCAATCACAAACTTATTTACTTACAAAAAAATGTTAAAATAATGTAGATACATAATATTTTACTCCCTTGTATGTAATTCATTAAATTATACTTTATGAATATTTATATAGATATTACTAGTACGCAATAAAGATTATTTTTGGGACCGCATAACTTAGTTTGTTTGTAAAGAATTTTTCGCTTTGAAAACTTCGGAGATAAGGAGAATGGGAACTTTTTAAACAAAGTCGCCAAAATATAGTATGCGAAAACCTATTTTTAACCAGCGAAAAAAAACGGAGGAGGTTATCAATTCGACGCGTATATTTTTTATTTTTTTTTATTTTTTATGTGTGACCACGCATAACTTTTTACAGAGTAGTCCGATTTTGATAATTCTTTTTTTATTGGAAAAGGTATACCCTGAAGTTGGTCCCATATGAATTTGGAAAAAAAAATTCCAACCCTAAGGGTAGGAAAACAGGGGATGATTGATTATTCACTCACTAATTGTAATGTATGACCACGCATAACTTTTTATAGAGTAGTCTGATTTTGATAATTCTTTTTTTATTGGATAAGATATACCTCGAAGTTAGTCCCATATAAATTTGGAAAAAAAAATCCTACCTTAAGGGTGGGAAAATAGGGATGATTTATTGTTCACTCACAGATTTTAATGCTGAGTTGTGTATTACAATTAACTTAAAAAAAAACCTCACGATGAATGAGCTTTACACCTGTCAATCTCTTGTGTGTAGACCTCTCAGTCTCTGCATTATAGCCAGGCCCGTCTTTAGGGCAGGGCCTACCGGGCCTGGGCCCGGGGCCCCGTGTTCAAGGGGGGCCCCACCCTATCTCGTACATTTTCAAAAAAGACTCATCAACACAGAAAAATTTAAAAGGACAAAGTTCAAAAGAATGAGAAAAATTCAATTTAACTGTTTTATTTCAATAAATTGTCCTTATTAAATACATACAACTAAATATACAATAGTTTTGTATATTTAGTTGTATAATGCAAAATTCATGAAATTTATAAATATTTTCACTGTAACCAATTCATTCCATGAATACTTACAAAAATATTAACATATAAAATATCCAATTCTTTATTATAGATGGAAATTTATCGTATTAAAAAAAAAAAATGAATAAATGAAATTTATTCATTACTCTTACTGTAAATATTGTCATATTCAAATGAAAATTGAACAAAAAATATTGTATTCAAAATTTTTGACCACTTCAATTCAAAAATAAAAAATATTGTTTTAGTCATTACACTTTTTTTCTTGAGGGGGGCCCCACATTCATGATAGGCCCAGGGCCTCTAATGTCGTAAAGACGGCCCTGATTATAGCCACAAAAAATTATAAAATAAAAACTTTTTAACAAAAAAAATAAACCGCCGAAAAAACTGAAAAGCAAAAAATAATAATTCTTTTTTATTTAACCTTAATAACTAAGTTCTTAAACTAATGTAAGTATACCTAAGTAATTTTGAGTCGTGAGTGAGCACCCTGTAGCAAAATATTACTATACCCTTGTAAAATTTCGATCAGCTGGTTAAATGAAAAAGCAGTCAGTTGATTACTTGATAGATTTTGAGTTTAAACAATAATAATAAGAAATAGTTTAAAAAACTAAAAAACACGCTTTTAGCACGCACTAAAAATTACAATGAAGTCGAATATCGTCAGGGAAATAAGACAGCTTTCTCCATGCTTACTTCACTGAAAAATGTAGTTTCTCATCTCATATCTTGGGGAGGCCGCCATATTGGATTTGTAATGATGTTTCTTAGCTAGTCATGTATTGTCATCAGAACTCAGAGCGTGTGCAAAATTTCATCCTAATCGAAGACCGGGAAGTGGGTCAAATTAACATTCCAAGATTTTCTTACATACATAGTTAGTTACAAGTGAAGCTAATATAAAGCGTGTAAATACGTATGAGAAAATTTTAATTAAAAATCGCAGTAGCCGAAGGCAGAAAATTTTACAAGGATGTAATATTCAAAACCTAGAGACATGCCCTATTGTTAACATTTAGATCTACTACAATAAGTATCACGTGCATTTTGTTGTTGCACGTTGAATTTAAGTACAATGTAGTAAGAATTTTCTATGATACAATACCAAACACACCGAAGAGTGAATACCCCTATAATAAGGTTTGCACGTCAAAATCATATATGGCTGATTTTACCCCATACGGCTATGCCCCAAAGCGTTATGAGCCAATTTCAGCCGGTTATACGTCTCCGGGGTTGTGGGTTCGATTCCCACATGAACACCTTGGTTGGAAATAAAACACAACACACACACACTAAAAGCGTCCTAAGAGCCCAGTTCCCGAGTGCCCGAAAACGAAAGCAGGATTATAATTAATTCAACCCTATAAAAAAGAAGTCCATATTTTATAAAGCATATCTATACTAATATTATAAAGAAGTAAAGTTTGTGAGATTGTTTGTAGGAAGTAATCTCTGGAACTACTGAACCGATTTTAAAAATTCTTTCACCAGTAGAAAGCTACATTATTCCTGAATGACATAGGCTATATTTGATTATGATTAATAATACTCGAATTCAAGATGACGGACTGTCAAATTTTGAAGTTTATGCCATTTCCACCAAAATTGGTACTTGGAGGTTTTCGGGGTCGCTGATTTCAACCCGACTGTCAGAATTTACGAATTCAGGATGGCGGACTGTCAAATTTTGAATTTTATGCGGTTCCCACCAAAATTGGTACTTAGGGGTTTTCGGAGTCGCTGATTTCAACCCGACTGTCAGAAGTTACGAATTCAAGATGGCGGACTGTCACATTTTGAAGTTTATGCGATTTCCACCAAAATTGGTACTTGGGCGTTTTCGGGGTCGCTGATTTCAACCCGACTAATTGTCAAAATTTACGAATTCAAAATGGCGGACTGTCAATATTTTTATGTATTTTATGCATTTTACACGTGTATTGCGCATGAGCTCCTGAGTGCTATAGGTAATACTTTGTAATTGGAAAGTAGAGGGGAGATGAGAGGAAGGGGAAATGTTTATCTGTAATGTTTATAGTAAGCAACGCAAAATGTACTTATCCGATTGAGATGAAATTTTATGGGCATGTTGCGCATAACCTTCTGAGTGGCATAGGCTATGCATCGCAATTGGAAAATGGAGGGGAAAGGAGAGAGAGGGGGGAAATGTTAAGCAGTGATAAATTCATGGTGAGTCGCGCATTAAGCACTTATACGATTGAGATGAAATTTTATGTGCACGTTGCGCATTACCTCTTGAGTGACATAGGCTATGCATCGCAATTGGAAAGTGTGGAAGGGGAAGGAGAGAGAGGAAGAGGGAGAGGAGAAAATGTTGAGCTGGTGCGACACACAGAAAGCACTTCTACGATTGAGATGAAATTCTATGGGCATATTGCGCATAACCTCATGAGTGACATAGGCTATGCATTGCAATAGGAAAGTATGAGAAAGAGCAGAGGGGAGGATTTTG
This sequence comes from Eutolmus rufibarbis, assembly GCA_963920795.1. Classification (NCBI taxonomy): domain Eukaryota; kingdom Metazoa; phylum Arthropoda; class Insecta; order Diptera; family Asilidae; genus Eutolmus; species Eutolmus rufibarbis. The sequence continues at coordinate 29,658,191 of OY987206.1, read as the reverse complement.
AGCAGTGATATGTTTATAGTGAGTCACACATAAATTACTTATTCGATTGAGATGAAATTCTATGGGCATGCTGCGTTTAACCTCCTGAATGACATTTGACAAATTTGAAATTGGCAAAGTCATGTCTTTATTAAAGTTTAGCTTTATTATACATAGGCATTGTTGTGGCCGGACAACGCCGGGTACGGGTCAGCTAGTTAAATATATTTTTTATATATTAGACATATCAAGATAAGTGTACAATTATCTATTAACAGTACTTTAAAAAGATCCTGGAACGATCATGTTACACTTGTTAGATATTAATTAAATCAATAAAAACTCTTGTTACTTCTTAAACAAAATTATTATTTTTGCGGATGGAGCTCACATGAAAAAATAGAGAAGCGGAATGTTTCGATCGGTACAGCCAAGCCGACCTCATCAGTTCGGCTATGGCTTGGCATTCCTGCCACGGACACTGGATAGAACCGAAACAAAAAATTCCACTTATCGACCGCGAGCCAGGGACAAATTTTGTCAGTCATTTCCTCCCAGGCGATAATTTATAAAATGGTTCAGAGAGTCATTTCATGAAACTCCGTGAACGTCAGCTTTGGCTCCGTGGCCGAGTTCAGCAGCGGTAGCCACCCACACAAAAAATAAAAAACAAAAAATTGATTTTCAATTATTTCCTTCTTTTCGTTCAACGAAACGAACGAAAAAACAACTTTGACCTCGGAATGACCTCAAAGGTCGTGGTCAAGGACATATTTGAACGTAAAATTTAATGCTCTTCCCAAATCCGCAATAAAAAATAGGGGTTCCCATTTGAAAAAACAACTTTGACCTTGACATGATCTTGAAGGTCAAGGGCAAAGTCAAATCCAAGGTCGCCATCGAATAGCTACGAAAAACTCCTGAAACTTTTGTATTTAACATTTTTCCAATAAATGCATCCCTGACGAGTTATTCAGGGTTTTCCATACTTTTGGAACACGCGGCATATTTGTTTTTCATGGTCGAGTGACCAGCTGACGTATTATCCACCACTTTATAGTCAGCTGACTTTTTTTTTTCTGCAAGGTGTTGGGTTAGCTATAAGTTGATAAATTTTCAATCGGGAAGAAATAATTGAAAATCAATTTTTTTTTACGTGTGAAGCTACCGCTGCTGAACTCGGCCACGGAGCCGAAGCTGACATTCACGGAGTTTCATGAAATAATCGTCTGAACCATTTTATAAATTATCGCCTGGGTGCGAATTAGTCATGAAAATCTGTTGCTGGCTCGCGGTCTATTATGACTTACTTTAAAAAAGTAAATACGAATTATATGAGAACAAACTTTTAGTCTGCAAAACTCCACAAAACACTCTTTCGCCGGACACGGCATATAAATACTATGTATATATGAATTTCGGAAAATAGTAAATTAATATTGAATAAAAAAGAATTAACTCAAAACAGAGCAAAAGTAATAACCTGACAGAATGTCTTTTTAAGAGAGATTGTTGCTTATTTTATTAGATTATAAAATGCAAATTTGCAACTCAAGTAAACAGCTTCCGAGTTATATTAAGCAATACTTCGCCCTTGCTGATGTAAATTCTCCCAAAAGAGGTGTCGAAAGGAAAACCTCTAAGAAAACGACATTAAAAATCGAAAAGAAATTTATTTTTGAAAAATTGGTAGTTTTTATGTCTATAAGTCTCAAAAAAACAATGTTTTTAATCCACAAACTTTTCAGAGCTAAAAAGGAAAGTTTTCCCTACGTTTAAAAAGGATAATCTAGTGACTGCATCCACCCACGTGCCCGTTTGGCAAAACACCAGGGAGGGAAACGCAATATGAATAAATTATGGGCATTATCGAGTTTGACTACGACTGACTTTATTGGGAAAATTTAACAATTTTCCGCTCCGATTAAAGAGGGAACAAAGAAATACCTTTCGAAAAACCTCTCTGTTTATAAAGAATGTGTAGTTCTGTAAACATAGAGAATTGCTGGCAAAATTTCGGAACATAATAGCTGAAGGAAGTTATTTTCATGTATTCAATATATAATCAAATTCGCTTACCGTAACGACACAAACTTCGCGAACCACAACCTTTAGTCTTTCCAAAAATTGATCTTATTGAAATTATAAGTCCGATTTTTAATTAGAACACAGTCAAAATATTTTGGGGACTACTTTTATCCTATTTTATCAAATAAATTTTACTATTAAATTACTTAAGTAGTGAAGGTGAATCCACCACCATCCATATCAAAATTTGCGAATTCAATTCTTTTATTAATAATTGCACAATTCATATGTGTAATTATAGAGGAGACTGGAGTAAAAACCGGGACTTTAAACAGATCGGTTGTCTCTTTCATAGTAACTGCAGAAGTTTTATTGCGCATTATTTCATCCGTTTAAAAATTTCTTATATGCGTATTCCATGAGGTCAATTTGTTGACTCCGTTCGTTTAATTAATAGTTTAATACAACACAATAAATAAGCTCATGGCCATGTATCGGTTTATTTACTTTCAAATGCGTTATTCGATTTTCCTCAAATTACATATACATATATTTAGATTTTAAGGGGAACGTAATTTTACTTATAGTTGGTACTTAAATAATTCAATTCAGCCAGTCTTTAAATTTTAATTACTACAATATATCTTTAATTGCACTATAAATGCACTATACTGCACTCCGTTTCCCACTTAGTAATTTTAAGTTAATTCCGTCAAGAAACAAATTAGCGTTATGAATTTAATTGTTGGGCGCATTATGCACTTTTAGTGATGAAATTATTTCTAGCCGAATTTGAGAACTGTACAATAACTTTTCATATCAATTTTCAGAAAAACAGATTTTGTGTTCGTTTCATAATTACAACCCAGGCATAGTTTTTAACAACATAAAATGTTTATTTCACCAAATTGAATTGAATTACTCTGGCTTTTATAAAAACAAATATTGGGTATTGGGATTCTACCAATTTCTTCAGTACCTCGAGTTTGTTGCCATTCTTCGTAATTGCTTTTTCAAATCCTTAATTGTGTGATATCGGCGATAACCAGTCAACAGGAGACCATGTAGAATCGTTTGGCATACCCCTATTCAAACTTTAACGAAACACCCTGCAGTATTGCAATATAAATGCTACTTTTCTAACAAATGTCCAATTCATAGTCATATATAGGTTTCTGCAAACTCCATCCGAGTTTTTTAATGGCAGTGAAGTAGGTACTCGAGGAATAGACTTCATTTATATAACTTTAGCTCTACAAATGTTTGGATCACGACGAATAGTTCTCCAAATTGTTTTTTGGGACACTTTTGGTTGCAGAAGTGCAAACATTTGTTTGCTAGTTAGTGCCAAATTGCTTGCAACACGTAAAATGTGTCTCTCATCCCGCACATAAAGTTTATTTTTCCTTCCCTCTCGCTATCGTTCCATAACCTCCGGGCTCGAACATTTTAAATAACACGACGACATCGATTAATTTTCCTCAAAATTTCGCTAATGTTCAAACATTTATCTTTTAACGCTAAATTTTAGCTTTTTCGATGTTATTTAATAACACACCACATGGCATTTTATGTTGGTACTTGGTGTAGTAAAATCACGATCGTACATATAATTTTAGTATACCTACTTCTAATTGAATAATTGATAACTGTGGGCTATAAATGTGAAACAGTCAAAAGTGGTTAATATCCGATAATTGTTGCAAGCATGCAACTTATCAAAGTTATACCTTTAGCCTTTAGAAATGGTAGGATAACTTTATTGAAAGTGCAAGAAACTCAAAATTTGTATGTGGGTTACAAATAAGTAACGGAGAGAATTAGAATTTACTATACTATACCATTACTAGCCGAAGATTGTCTGGGCTAATATATTTGCAAGTTTTAGCTTTTTGACCATACATAGGAATTTTTTTAATTTATGGCACAACGCAACACAACTCCAGCACAATCTGGCACAACCTCATATGTAGGTATGCAGAAGTGCATATTAGTTACACATCATTTTGGCTAATTTTAAGAACGATAAATCCATTTCTGGTATTACTTTTTATATAAGATAAAAGAGGTAAAAATTGAAGAAGGGTTAAAGGTTAAAAATTGCTGAATAGCTGTGGGTGCAAATTTCTACCAAGATAGATTTGTATGACTCTTGCTAGAATTCTCTTCATTCATTCAAACAAAATTCATTTTAACTGAATATTACGACCATGTAGGAACCCCTTACTTTTGATTGTACTAGCAAACCTGGGTCAATGTGTTGATGTTATCTTACTACATGTATTCTATTTATAAGAAAAACCCTATTTACACAATTGATAAACACTTAAAAAATATTCATTAAATCAAAGACGGCCGGAACATCGTATACCCTTATAAGAATGAAACTGGGGTTCACTCGGATTATACGCTCGAACTATTATATTTTCAGGCATCGGAATTAATTTGCTCATCAAAGTTTCTTGACTGCTATTCTCTAATTAAGTCCTTTAAGCAATTTGCCCGCTAAGTCAATATAATCCCGACTAACCCTCCTTGGAGCCCTCTTATGAGAACTCTTCCTCACTCCCCCGCAAATGGCCGCGGTCTAGCCTTCCGCAAACACAAATAGAACCAACCCAACCCCCAACCTGCATCCAAAGGAGGAGGATTTTCTGATTACCCAATTGGTGCTTATGAAAGTCATGTTCTTCTTCGAGGCCAAACCAAGTTCATGTTTCAGACAGGGCTGATTTGCAAGAAAGGACCGATGTTAATGCGAGTGGCAAATACGGCAGCTCTGCCAAAATCTAAATTTCTAAGACGCTGCATGTGCCGCACACTGTGCGTTTTTACGTGTAAAATCCCCTGGGAGCCTAAACCCTGGATACTTAGGATGATCCTAGCGTTTTAGGACTGCGATCTGCATATTGATCTGGTTAAAGTCGCGTTACGCGGAAAAATTGATTTAATGAAAATTCTCCCTCGTTAGTATGCAGGCCATTTCCTATCCGGATGGGATCTGTGCCAAGAAGGGCCAAACTAACCATTTTCATACCAAAATAACCACAAAGCGGATTAAAATACAAATTAGGGCAATGGTGGGGGTAAGGGTTATTTAATGAAATGAAATCATTGAGGCGGAAGAGAAGAGGATACGGCAGTCAACTTCTCGGTTCAATTAAGACGTAACAAGCTTAACCAGCCCCTTAGTACACGTCAGTTCATAAATATCATCTCGACCAAAGCAGCTTTTCATAAAAAATTGATTGAGAATTTCCTGTATGCTCGACGGTATCGCATCCGACGATGTTTATCCATAAATCATGAACCTCCTCACATGCACAAGTCGGCAGGGATAAGGCGGAAAAAATGTGAAGAAGGCACAATTCCTGTCATATGTATAACCTGATCCCATTAAATATAATGCGGCGAGCATGAATCTCAATAGATGGGGATTGGCATTCACGGCAGGTGAGTCAGATTATTTGTGTTTAACTGCATCAGGTGGGAGAAGAAAGTCGGAAGGTGACACAAGGCTCCAAGGCAATGGGTAAAGTCATCCTAACATCGACCATAACTTCCCCACAATTGTGATAACAGCCCCCGGGATTTTGTACGGCGGAAATTTGTCGACGTGATATTGTCTCCTTCAGACTGAATGCCGCCTTGCTGACACCTCCTCGAATTGACTGGGCCACTTCTTAACAGGTAAAGGATGCGGTCATTTGGAAGATACAATTAGGCTCATATGTTTTATTTAATAGCCCTTTTTACCAATAATACTTAAAATTTCAGCACCAGCCCAAACAACTATAATTCCACATGTAAGCTACTTCATATGTAGTCACAAAGTGGTTGATTTAATAATTTAATAATAATTAACTGCATTCCAAACGAAATTAATGTAATATTCCATCATTTTCTTACGACATGTAAAAATTCATATTTTGCTCCAAGAAGCTATTAAAAATACACGTACATACTTACACAAAATAAATTGGAATTTACTACTAAAACAAGATTCGATTTGATGCTGATAATTCCAAAAATAGTAGGTATATCAGTTACATACTACTGCATTTCAATAGCTAGAGGTATGTATCACTAAGAATGTTAATAAAATAAGCTATTTTTATTTTACTTTTATCCATTATAAAGCAAACTATTCTGAAGTTTCCAACAAAAAAACACTTTCTTTTTTCACTTTATAGTAAATTTGACTAAAACAATTATTTTGGCAACTATTTCAGTTTTTACTGACCTTCATGAATTTGCGACAGAATTACAATTAATAATTCGTATAATTTTGATTTATTCGAATCAAGACAGAATTGTTTAATTATTGCAACTGAACAGCAGTTTTTGACAAGAATAATATTTTATTATTAAATAAAATATAAGTTCCCTTATGAAAGTTTTAAAAGAACTTACAAGACGAACATATGTAGATATTCAGGTCACCAATTTCATAAAAACTTTTCTGGTTTTTAGGAGACTAGACTACTAATCTATGCAAGATCATTGTAAATTGTAAGGTGTATTGCTTAAAAGTAAGCCAGAAAAACGCATCTGAAATTTACAACTTATTTTCGCGGAATTTATTATCGTAAGCTCAATACCCATTAAATCATATAATTTTTTATGAGTTACATACATACGTACACATATAGCATTTATTTCAATTTCGTAAATATTTTTATTTAAAATTTATGAAAAAACAGGTATTGAAGGTCTGAGCGTCCCTTCATTAGTTAGTTATAATTGCTTTTAATTTTGTTATAAAAGGTAGAGATTGTTATTGTTTAAAATAATCAATTTCATTATTATAAGAAGTACACTGAAAGGAATTTTTAACTATATTCTGGAGAACCATAAATACAGTTCGATGGACTATATCTTAGGGATTCCAGAACTATAACTATAGAGTCTTTTACTACATATATTGCAAAAATTATTGATATCATGAACATTTTATTGACACCAAATCCATACAAATTTTTCTCTGTGTAAAAAGTTATATTTTGAATATTTTATATCTAATAATAAATTGGTTGTTGATATACAAACTTTATCTACAGTAAACATAAGATTATTCTATACAAACTGCAAAATTCGTATTTTGAGATAGTTGAGTTGAGAGTTAAGAGATATCTGACTTTGACTATTAAAATCTCCTTGAGGGGAGTAAAATGATAGCACTGTAACATCTTCTTAATATTGCTGTCAGGTAGGTCACAGTATGCACTTCAGTGAAAATTGTTATAATTGCACTTTTACTGACGATATATGTATATAATTAAGGTCATGAAAAATCGTATGCTACTTTGCGTAAAAACCCGCTGCTATACTCGTACATGCAAACTATCTTTCCACTCAGGTGTACGAGCTCAAGAATTAAGAATTTAAAGCAAACTTAAATTAAATCCTCACATTTAATCCCTTTAATCCCTCAGAGAAGATGACTTTGCGTTCTATGAAAAGAGCTTTTTCCAAAATTAAATACTACGCTGTGAATATACTCTTCTTTGCTTTAAAATCTGTAATTTCTGACTTTGATCTGTTCAAAAGGTATTTACATCTGAATAGAAGGGCCTAAACCGTCATGGCAACAGAACAGCCAGATACACTGAAGCCATTGCTTGCAGGATACTAAAATAGCATTGATAAGCAAACATATGACGGAGGTTAATCTGCTTACAATTAATTTAATCCCTTTAGGTTATAAGAATTGTTTATTACAAATCCTTCTTCAATGACACCATAAAACACTGTAGTGTTACTTTTACTGCAATATCACAAAATTTTAAAATATTGTTATTATTCAATCAAATTACAAAAACGTATGTAATTTAAAAGCGCTTTTATCTTTAGTTTTTTAAGCACTTGGACCGTATACCCATTTTAATTTTCTCAAATTTGTTTCTTTCATACCTCAAATAATATTATAATAATTTTTTTAGATTTTTTCATTATAGAATTTTTTTTATACACTACACAACATATCGATAAAAAAAAACTAATTGTTTAATTTTCATTAATTAAAACTACGAGGTATCTCATACCCATGGACTTCTGATCTCAGATTTTTGGAAGTGTATGCACTTTATATATACAGACATTTGTTAGCAATTTAATAAAAAGTAAAAATTCAAACTTTGCTTTATTTGCAAAACAAACAAATTACATACATATTTTTATATCACCTGATATCACATTATAGTTTCTTTCTAAAACAAGTGAATCGAACATGTTATCCGCCTTATAAAACTACCAAGTAAAATAGCGCAATCAATTCGACTAACATTAGCTTTCTCTGCGGGTAAATTTAATTCCCTTCATGAGGCTTTTCTTTAATAGAATGAGAATTTCAAAGATCTCAGATAATAAACGAGGTGGCAATTTATCTAAGCCCCTTGTCAAGTTTACTCATTAGTGGTCATATAATTGCACCATTGAAATACCCTTTAAATAAACATCAGGATCAATTTACGCGACTTAAATTAATTAAATTTATAAAGTACCTCACTATATTTAGGTTCATTGAGAACATTTAAAATTTAATTTTACAATAATTTTTCATAATTTTAACTAATATAAAATTATCTGTGGACAATGTTTGTATTAAAATTAAGAGAGTGACTATTTTCACCTTAAAAAACGTGAAACCAGAAACCAGAAACCAGAAACCAGAAAAAATAAATTCATTCAAATTACAAAATGCCTATTAACTAAAGATTTTCCTTTTACAAAATGCCTACTAACTAAAGATTTTCCTTTTACAAAATGCCTACTAAATAAAGATTTTCCTTTTACTGTGAATTTATTTTTTCTGGTTTCTGGTTTCTGGTTTCACGTTTTAAGGTGAAAATAGTCACCTCCTAAAATTAAATAAACATATTTATAGATTAAGCGTTATTGAATTTAATAACTTAACTGAAGGATAACAATAATAATTAAAAGCTAACAATTATTTTGGTAACAATACTTTGAGTCTAAAATTTTTATTCTAAGCTAACCACATTTATGGTAGGCTAACTGCTTTAACAGTAGAGTTACCACTATAATTGTTGTTTACGGGCTAAGCATTGAAAAACAGGCATATTTTTAAAAATCACATATTTTTAATCAAAGCTCTGTTAATTGCGGTTTTTTATTTTAATTAAAGCCCTATACATCATATTTTTTTTGCTATTGCAAAGAAAAACAAAAAGCAGTCGTTCAGTGATGTCATTGTGATAGCGTCATCGGTTATTTAAAGCCTTTGATTAAAAATATATGATTTTTTAAAAGCATGCATATTTCTCAACGTTCTATATATAGGTATATGTATGCCCCTTAAATCAATATTAATTTTTTAAAAACACTAAACAAATTTTGTGAGTTAAAATTGTTTTAATTAGCAGCATAAATACATAAGTAGGATCTCATCAAAGTTGAGCGCTCTACCGGAAAAGAAAATATGAGCGCTCTAAACCAAACTTAACACGTCGCGTGGGTAAATTTTATAAATGTTGATGTTCGTCATTAAATCGAACTATTATCAACAATTATTTCATATAACTCCAACAACGTTCATTGTGAGTTCAATGAGTCAATATTTAAACTACAAAAGTTATTACTTTTAACTTAAACATTTTTCAGCTATTTGCGGATTTTATTTAAAAATGCCAATGAAAATTATAGGCGTCTTAACAATTGTAAATTGTTGATGATAAGAACGTATATTAGTTAATTGGTCTTAGACGGCTTAACAATTATAATATGTATAAACTTTTGATTTAAAAACACATTGGTTGTTTACATTAAAAATAACGTAGTGATTGTTGACTAACTATTTATTTTGTCTAAAAATGTCAATGAAATTTTTCTCAGTGTATGTACCTTACCAATTATACAGAGCTGAATTGAAGGGTTCTGCATTTTAACAATATAAAATATATTGCCATCCGAGGAGTACATTCTAAATATAAGTTAATTTCTTTTTGCTTTTTATTAATTTAATAGTATCAAGTGCTTTGTATCAGTAATACGTAAATAGGCTTCATTGGGGCCCGACCAACATACGGCAAGAAGAAAAACCTAATTCATTATCGCCGAGGAACTTCAAAAAGGCAGTGACGAAAGCTGGTCGCAAATTGCGGCGGGTCTATTTAACACATTTAGAACTTAATTTTTAATTCCACAAACGAGAAATTTTTCACAGTCGTGCGGTCGTAGGCGAGCAAATTAAATACAGCAGGTTATTCATGGAAAACGCCAATTGCCGTCAGCGTCTTTCATGAGCATATAAATCCGAAACAGGTTCCATTTTGTGTCCCAGGGTATAGGGGAGCTTAGAATGAATTCCTTTGCGACACAAAATGGACTTTGTTAGTTAATTGAAAATTCAAAAGAAAGAAAAGTTTTTAATGAAACATTGCCCAGCGGAGGCATAACGACTTGGCAGAAAATTTACCAGGCTATGACGTCATCGCTCCTAACTGTCTCACATCACCTTAAATCGCAGAAATTTGAAAGTGTCCGCTGAAACACTTTGACGCAAATCTGACACTAAATATAGGCCCTGATTTCCAGTAATTTATTTTGCTTCAGTAATAGAGGATTTTGGTGCCACCACACCATCGTAATTTCGAAATTAGCGAAAGATTTCAAGGGCGCCACTTTCGCGACCTATTGGCACGCGAAAGTGAACAAAAGCTGACGAGATATTATTATCCTCGTAATCCTTTGAGATAAAATGTTTACGCTACGGAAACGAGAACGAATTGAAAAGGGATGTAATCCGAAGTGAATTACTTTTCCGTCGTGCTGCGTTGTGCTACTTCCGCAATGCTTGCACCCTGCGAGGGAGGATCACTGGCGCTCTGTCCGGGGTGATTTAAAAATTCCCCTTGTATGAAATGCTTGCCTCTGAATCCCTCTGAAAGCGAATTTCCTGCCTTTGAGCCCTTTCTTTGCGAAATCATTAAGGCAGCGTATTGTTTTTGTATAGAAGCTATAGAGGCCGAGAAAATTTACACCATCCGGGCAACGCGCGAAAGAATAGAACGACGAGCCAGTCAATACTCCTCTCGATTAGGAAATATTTGGAAAAGAGGGAAATTGGAATACGTGATTTCATCAAACCTTCTTTTCTGACTTTATACTTTTTGGTTGTTAAACCTCTCGACTATATTCCTGCATATATTTATGCCTCACTGCAAAGTTATTTCTTCCGTTCTCGCATACCAGGTATCATTTCTATTTATGTATGTAAGTAACTTTTCTATTTTGGGCCAACCATTAGACCTTCGTCAGAACGAAAGTGACCGGAGCTTCAAGATACCAATCATCTATTCGACAGCTATTCAGGAAGCTGCAAGCACTCGTAAGATTCCTTCAATTTTCTAGATACATAAAAAAAAACGCAACATCAGCCTAAGACGGTGTAATTTGGAGTTTTCCACGAAAAAAACTGTATGATTCTATACCATTTTAGCTATAAGAGAAAAAACGAGCCTAAAACTCACCGGGCAACCACAGCCATAAACGCAAATAAATTTAATGTCTCGCAATATTAGATACAGCTTCTTGGCTCCTTTTCGTCGAAATGAAATTTCGTATTAAAGGAACCACGCGTTACACATAATACTTTCATTGGGGAATGGATAATATGGAAAACCTACTTCCAACTGGGTAATATTAAAATTTATTTATTTACTTTACTGATACTAATTTAAATTTTATTTCGTTTTACATACTCTCGTGATTTTTTATTATTTCGGGGCAATATGTTCATATTAGTATTCGCAGGCGCCTCCCATCTATGTATGTAGCTAGAGTTTGTAGAGTGAGGCGAAGAAGATTCAACAGGTAAAAAAGTATTTAGTGCCAAACAATATTATACTTTTAAATTTTGATTTAATGCTAAAGAAATCTATCATACGGAATTTTCCCCAAATCTTACCCCCATCTGCACTAAATTATGACATCTCAGATTAGAAACATTGATTCGAACTTGTCGGAAAGCATTAAAATAATCTATGTAATATATTAAAATAATCTATGTAATATATGGCATATTGCTGAATTTTTATCATGCAATAGATTTCAAAGTCCAAAAATGTCTGATATGATCCCATAACTCTGATTTTCTTCAACGCCTGGTTACCACTAACAGAGTTATGCACTATTGAGTACGGACACACTAATTCACTAGCTAGGGAGGGTACAGTAGCTTGATGCTAGGGTCCTGAACTTCAGAGACCAGAGTCTCGATGATGGAAGAATGTCATTGATTTCGTCAGGCTAAAGAACTTTTGAGTTATTAAACTCTGTCTCTAGGCTGAAACTAGTGACACAAAAAGCATCTCAGATTTATGGTAGGTCTCTATAGAGTTAACTCAAATCGTCTACTGAGTTGTCCAAACAAAAGGAGATAAAAATATAATAATAATAATAATATAAATTGATTAAGACAGGCTTAGAAGGATGGTGCCCTAAATTTTTCTTATATCACCCTTTAATATGCGACATACAAAAATCCAAAGTGGGATTTTTAAGCGGCGTTAAGCAACTTTTTGCTCATGCACCTATGGTGACTAACTCATCTCAGCAAATCTACTCAACTTTTATCAATTATCAATCAAGTGTACTGAGTTATTAAAATATGACAAGTGATATGTTTTTGTTACTTTTTAAGTTTTTTTTTTTTTTTTGGAACTCAATTACTAATTTATTAAAAGAAAAATCGCAATACAACTCTGATAATAAAAATTACTTGTTTCTACCACCACGCTCCTTGACTTGCAAGTGGACAGGAGTTCCATTCAGCAAATTGTAGTAAGCAGCAGTTTTGCTGTCTTTGAAGAAAATACCTTCATGGGAAATCTTCTGCTTAGCTGGAGGCATACCAGTTTCATCATGGATCTTAACCTTTAGTGCTGATATACTTTCTGTTAGATTCAGAGGAATCGGAATCATTTGACCGTTCAACTTCCATTCAGCAGTTGGAGTAGTATTCGGCACTTGAACCTGAATAGTAATGGGACTCTTATGCATTGCAATGAATTGAGTTTCTGGAATAAGATGGTCTTCAGAACGTGATTCCTTATTTGGGGGCTCATCGTCAGGTATCATGATGCCTTGGTCCATAACTGGTGGTGCCGGAGCGATTGGACCACCCGGTGGTAAAGAGGGTAGATAGCCGACTTGGAATGGTGGAGGCATCATGGGTGGTGGTCGCATTGGCATCATCATAACTAGCACCGGAGGTGCATGTGACATCGAAGCAGCCGACTGAACAACTGGTTTCGATGGAGCAACAATAGATGCCTGTGAATGCGATACAGACTGAGACTAAGATGAAGATGTCTTGATTGTGGAAACAGCTGGTTTCGGACCAATCTTCTCTTTCTCCTCATCTGGGAGAAGACATTTAACTTTGTGAATTTGATGGATTTGCTCCTCAAGTGTTATATTAGCTCGGGCAGCTCTAGTAGCTGCTTCAACACTTGATGTATGTCCATCCCAACTAACGCGCTCGTCCTTTTTAGTTTCTTCTTCACCCAGTTTTTAGCGATGACTGTTTCCTCGTCTCAAATACCGAAAATATCTGTACGACGTTCAGCGAATTGTTTCAAGCTTGCCTCAATGGCCGTACCAACTGCAAATATGTACATTGTCCTGGTTAATTTTATCGACGGTATGTTTGTCACGCTGCTCAACCCAGCAAGGATCGAGCAGTCCAATGCGTATATGCTCAGCGACCTTCGAAGCAGGTATCTTTCCACCAGTAATAGGCGAAATAAGATATTCATCAGTAGGAGTGTAATCCGAACAAATCAAATTGAAAGAAGTTTTCTAAGCCCTTTTTGGACAAAAATGCCTAATAAAGTTCATAAAATTCCCACAAATTATTTTAATTACATTTGATTTCAGTAAGCTTTTCGGCACGCAACGTCAAAATAATACGATTGGATATCTATCGAATTAATTTAACACTTTGAGCGAAAAACTTAATTGAAGTCAAAAATTAGTTAAATGATTTCATTCAGAATTTTTACACAAAATGGTTTTGTAAGCTCTTTTCGATTCGAATGGATTACAAAATCGGGTCCGAAAGTAACGAAAGTGAGGACATATCCGTGAATGTGTTACATGTATGTTAGTATGTTATCCGAAAAAGTAAAAACTACTTCATAACCTCAGAATTAAAAAAAAAACGCATATAATAAATCGTCTTACCAAACAAAAAAGGTAAATTCAAATTTCAATTTCAAATTTGAATCAGGAGGCAGTTTAAAGATCCGCGCCTATCAGAAATCTGTTTCATCCCCCCGGAAATATTTTTCTGGCTAGGACCTTGATAATTACCACAACTTTTGAGAGGTTATTTGCGACAATGAAAAGATTAAACAATTGTTTAATAAATAAAATGTATTGCTAAAAACTAAGTTCCATTTCTGGAACATAGATGAACAGATTCAATCATCAAATTAAAAAATTAACTTTACAAATGTTTTAATTTTACTTATTAAGGGGTTCTCTAAATATGTAGAATGCAAAATTATCATTATTTTTTAAGAAATTTTTTTTTACATAGAATAAATAACACAATTTCGTTACAAAATTATATATTGCTTATTACTATATTTAAGTGTAAAAATATACATTTTTTTTTTTATTTTCATGATCGAAATGGCGAAGCTATAGTAGTCACTTCAGGAGGCGCGAAGACTAAAACGACGTACACGATAACCCAAAAAATTATGGATTATTGTTTTTAGTACAACAGACACTAGGCTGTACGTCATTTTGGGCCTTCAACAAAATTGAGAAATTTATTCTATGCGAAAAGATGCTTTAAATTGACAAGAATTTCTCATTCTTGGTAACCCCCATAAATAAATATTGTCATATAATTTGCAGAGTTATATATCTATAAATTTTTCGAACCTTGCGTGTTCACATGTACTTGACCGAGTTTTTTCCATAATAAATTGACTATTATCTTTATATTGCTATAGACTTCTCGAGCCTATTATAATTAGATGGTCATTAGTATGACTATTTAGTAGTAGTAGTTTAACATGCGATTGTTATTCAATAAGTATTCAGACCCCAGCTAATTCCCTGTAGGGTTTGGTAGCAATTTAACCAAACCCATTACTGATGTGGGGTACACAAAAAACCTTTACATTTTTATTATATTTCCACGATATGTACATATTAATTGATGCATGTAAATACAGCTGAATATAGTTGATATCTAATATATCACAAGAGTGAACTATCAAAGGATGAATTCTATCGTTTTGAAAAAATTAAAAATTCCACGTAGAGACAATATAGTGAATACTCCCTTTCTATGTAGATGCATTTCCACCCGGTTGAATTTTACATATATCGTAGTTCAGTTTACTAGAAGCTACAACATCTATGTTTTTGCTGTTTTCATAGGCATACACCAAAAAGTCATTTGCATTCCTATAGTGCCGCAATAAACAACATTTGACGCCGGTCTACATCCAAAATGCGATTAATTTTCAAAGGGGCACAAAACAACCAGGACAATTTATGTGGAGCATCCAAGCCAATAACTCTGCTATGCCTCCATATGGCTCTTGCTGAGCTGACGTGGCACAGTCGGAGGGCGTCGGAAGTGCCCCGTCCTGGACCGCACAATAGACATAAATAAACAATATTGATAGGAAAGGACACATCCGGGAATATTTCCTGATTGCTAAACTTCCTGCCCGATAGAGCTTTCGCAGGTGGTGACGTTAGCACAGGGTGTCCTTGAAGTGGGTCCTGTACAACAAGCCTTTGTGGTGCCGTCGATTTTCCGGAGATAAATAGGAAAAGCTTTCCAACGGCGAAAACCAACGCGGGTATCATTTGCATAGGGTCCACGGCATGATCATGGCCCCGGTGGGCTATGATGGACGAGTTGAAGGTAACCAGCCCTTTGTACACCCTGCCCTCTAGCGTGCCATTTTTTCTACCGCCCAAGTTTATGTTTCACAATTCAGATGGATCTCGCCGGAAACATTTTATGACAATGAGATTTTTATTTATATATTTTTTCACGGTGAATTGTTCCCAGAAAGGTGTTGCATGATTGATTGATGCGAGAGGGATTTCGTGGGTTCTCTCAGGGGCTTTCATGTTTCATATGTTCCCCTTTCCGGGGTAATTCGTTTGTTTCGGCAAAATAACGCTTTGTTTTACATCTTTTTATGGGGCTATTGATTGTCAGGTAAATTCTTTTATAGCATAGTAATTTACATAGTTCATCTTTCTTTGAGGTATCTGCCATTCGAGTCTTTTTATGTTGGAAACCACGTGAATAAGCAAAAATTTTAGTTGGATCAGAGCTGTAATACCATTATATTACACCATTACAACACCAACACAAGTAAATTAACGAGACAAATTACAAGAGTATCTAGACTCTAAAACATATGTGTAATATTACAGTTTTTTTACGATATATATGTATGTAGTAGGTAAATTTACAATTTTGCAGTCAAAATACATATTCCATCTAAAAAAATTAGTAAAAATACATAAAGTTGTAAGTTTGCAATTTTCTAGTAAATTTGCATGATTTAACTTGCAACATTCAACACTTTGTACAGACAATATTTTAAAAATACATTAAAGTAGTAAAATTTAGTGCATGAACGTAGTCAAACTTGATGCTGATAATTACATAAAGAATTTGTGAATGTATTCTTCCGTATAATTATAAACCACAGACAAATTTAACTTGTGTTAGAAAGTGACATTTTGTAATATTGCAACAAATATCGGTGCAACTCGCTTTTAAATTGTATACAGTTAACAACGTTCATCGTACGAAAATTACCAAGAATTTGTAATTTTTTACTGATGTCACTATGGCGTTATTTCGTTATCGAGTCATTCGAAAGGTGATTCTCGAAGTGCCAGGAAGTGAATGCAAAAGAGCTAAAAAATATTACTACTTTTGGGATTAATTTTAATATTATTAATTAAAGCTTAGCCTTATAGGATTACAAATTAGTGAAAATATAATTCGAAATAGTGCATAAATCAGTGAAAATAAGGTTCAATATTTATTTGTACAGATGGATGTGAAAGGGTGAAAGATTCTTTTATAACGAAGTTTATTTCCCCCTTTCTTTGCAAAAATTTTTATTTAGTTTTATGATAGATCTGTGACTTTAATTAAAAATGTTAAGTTAACCCTTTAAAGCATGGTGGTAACCCACGTTACCACCTTGATTTTTTTGAATTTTTCCAATTTATTTAATTGTTAACGTATTCAGATCCGGTTTTTTGCTCTTTTTAGTTAGTTTAGTGATGAATAAACATAAAAATGTGGTCTCATTAGAATAAT
Organism: Eutolmus rufibarbis; assembly: GCA_963920795.1. Classification (NCBI taxonomy): domain Eukaryota; kingdom Metazoa; phylum Arthropoda; class Insecta; order Diptera; family Asilidae; genus Eutolmus; species Eutolmus rufibarbis. The sequence continues at coordinate 29,640,838 of OY987206.1, read as the reverse complement.
CATTTATAATGTAAGATTTATAAATAAAAAAACTAAAAAAAAAAAAGTTTTTTTTGAAAAGTTCATGTTTGAAGAATCCTTCCAAGGAAATAACTTGAAAACTCTCATTCGGGGGTTTTTTGGGGTCGCTGATTACGAATCCGCTATCAGATTTGCGAAATTCAAGATGGCGGATTCATTATGGAGGACACCGACATTTAAATCTTCGAGAATATTGATAAAAAGTTTTATTCAGGGGTTTTTGGGTTTATTTCTTCCCTGAAGTTTTATTGATAAAAAATCTGCTGACAGGAATAGGTACTTTCTACAGTCTTTACGAATTTCTCACTCTGGGTTGTGCCGAGAAAGAGAGAATTTTCAAAATCTCATCGAATTTTTCGAACTTACGTATTGATGTCAGCCATGCTGAATAAACCATTTTGAATTACATGAATCTGACATTGGATTTGTAGTTAGTGGACCCAAAAACCCCTGAATGAACATTTTTATCAATATTCTCGAAGATTAAAATGTCGGTGTCCTCTATATTGAATCCGCCATTTTGAATTTTGCAAATCTGTTAGCGGATTCGTAATCAGCGACCCCAAATTCCCCCGAATGAGAAATTTACAACATTAAACGTTGGCAAATTTTGTGCCAACGTTTAACATTGTAAAATTACTCAATTATTTTTTAGAGTGAGCCATTACTAGTATTGGTATAAATTAAATAACTACTACAAATAATGGTACTGGTAATTAAGCATTACCGTACTAACTCTTTTGAAGACCATATATGTAAATACCAAAGCGAACGCCACACTGGGATTCGTCAAAAGATGGCCTAAAGAGTTCGCTTGATCCGTCGATAACAAGACTCCTTTATTGCACTTTTGTTTGACTCATTCTCGAATACGCCAGTCCCGTCTAGTCGCCTTTTTACGTGGCCCACATTAATCGTATCGAGGCTGTACAGCGGAGATTTATTAGATTTGCTCTACGTGCTCTCCCCTGGAGTAACCCTGATTTTCTTCCACCATATGCTGACGGGCTTAAACTCCTTTCCCTCTCTCGAGGGTAGAAGAGACATTTCCAGAACTAGTTTCGCTTCGATCAATTAAGTGCCCTGAATTGGTTGATTATTTTAAAATAAATGTCCCTGCCCGCTCCTTGAGGAACTATAACTTGAATAAGTTGACTTCATCGATGTCTCGCCTCTTCAATCGGAGTTTTGCTAAAATCGACTTTAACCTGTCGAAGCTCCAGATTAAGGGTCAGCTTTGTTAGTGTTAATTTAAATAAGAAAATATTTTTTTTATTGATTCCTTTGTAGTAATCAGTTTTTTGGTGAAGCTGAAAAAAACAGTGACAAAAGCATCACTCGGCATTACTTAACATTATCTGACATTATTAAGAATTATTGAGCATTGATTAGCATTATCTAACATTATTTAGAATTATCTAGTATTAGTCAACATTACGCAAAATTAACTAATAGTAATATTGAGTAGTTAAAATATTTAAAACTTTATAAAAACAAATTTTTAACTTAACTTAAAAAACTGTATTTATATTTTATTTTGTATTTTAAAAGTAATGAACATCAAGGAGAAGGTCGGATAGCTCCAGACGACAGGTAACCCCTGATATTCGAGTAACTAAGCAAAGAAGCACGTTGCGTAAAGTAAAACTTTGCTTCGGGTGAAAAATGCAATCCAATTGCGGCGTTGACAGTGAATAAGCTACAAGTTGACGCATCTAAAAAACGCTTGTTACGTGGACTCCACACTTTAATCTTATATCATATTATATAATATAAAAAAATTTAGATTTGAATATAAATACTATTTATTTTTAATTAATGTGATTGAGGAAGCGCCCAAGTTTATTTAAAGAGTAAACTACAGACTAAATTTTTGTTTATTTAATTCTTATTTCAACTTTATTTATGTGTCCGGAACTATCCGAATTTTCCCTTTCCATTGTTATTTTTACGAAAATATATGAATACATAGTTAAATTCGAAACAACGTCGAAAGAACTCAGAGATTTGAGTAGGTACATATAGGGGAGAGGTGACATGAAAGGGACATTTTTGTTTTGAAGGTTCTAATAAATAAATGAGATAACCAATTAAACATTTCCGAACAGAACAAGAAACATCAGTTAGTTAACTATTGATATACAACACAATAATAAACCTTTATTTATTCTTAGTTGTATATTTTCGGGGTTTAAAAAAGGATTTTATACCTTTCATAAATAGACTGTATTGAAAGGGTCACTATTACATATGGGTGGTTCTACAAAAACTGGGTTACTCAATGTCATCAGTCAATAGATACGAAGTGTTATTATATTTTGTTAATATTTCATTTTATATGGAAACAATTATTAAAAGTTTTCTATTCGGTCAATTCAGCTATTTATTTTAATAACAAGTTTGTAAAAAACCACAATATATTCTCAAAACGTCAGTCTTTTGGCATGTCACAATGACAAAAACGCGCAATCAAGTGCCTGTGTATTCAACATTACCTTTAATTTAAGAAAACTTACTGTTTCACTACAATCTGTGATGTACTTAATAATGTAATATTCACGACTTTGATAATATAATATTCTCACCGTGTTGTAAAAATAATAAGAAACTTTGTGTTCAGTTTTATTCGTCAGTCCGTTGTGTGTTGTTCGAATTTGAAATTCACGCTAAATATTACCGACTCAAGGTCAAATCCCTGTTAAATTTCAACGTTGGTAGTAAAGTTAGCTGCAGACCGCGCCATTTGACGGCCGCCATTATTGTGTCAGTGCTAGAGTTGTGTTTACCATGTAAACGCGTGGCGATTCAGCCAAAATATCAGTACTGTGGTGAGTCGTTATTTCCTTGTAAACCTGTGTTATATTTTAATCTATACAAAGTTAACTATGATTTGTTAAAATGTAGCTTGTTGATATTCGAAAATACCAAAAGAAACATTAGTTATAATTATAACCTCAAATTCATGTCTTTTTCGTCAGTCCGTTGGCGTCAGTTCTTTGTAATTATTGTAGTGTTAAACTATTTTGAAACATTATTTTTATTTTTTGTTGAGAAAAAGATCTTAGTTTTATTACTTTCAGTTATTATAATTTTATGTTGATACCTTTAAGGCGTAGATTGTCATATTTTAGTTTGTATTATTTGTTGATTTCTTAGAAAATGTACACTATAAAGTAAAACTAATTCAAATATTTTTTTTAAATAGTTATTAAGTCATTTAATACTTAAAAGATATGTGCCATTATTAGATTCAAAGAGATTTGTTCTACGTTTTAATAAATTTCCTACATTGCTTATGAAGTTGTAATTTTTATCAGTACTATGTTACCCTCGTCAGTACCCTGGCAGTCAAATTCAGAAAAATCAAAATATCTCAGAATCTACTTAAAAAAGTGACTGGCCCGATTACGAGCAATATATTCAATGCATTGGCTATCTCAAATACCCGAATTTGTAGAAATTTGATTTAAAAACTATAGTAAACAAAATATCCCTAAAAGTTACCCAACTTTTGTATATTCACCCATATTTATGAAAGGGACAGTGGCTATAATAAGGCAAATCACCTTGTACTCTACTGAATATTAATAAGTACATGTCTGTATGAATAAGTCCGTACTTGTGCTTTAAAATCACTTTCTTAAAACTAGTTGAAAATCAAGTCTTACTTTTTTTTCTTAAAGTCAATTGAATTGAAAATTAACACTTACAGATATAAATGAATAGGAAACCCACTGTCTCACATTTCTTTTAAAGATAATTCGATTGACAATTAACATTTAAGGGATGTTCCCAACGGAAGGGTAAACAAAAATGTTTCTTGCATTTCTTTGAAGTTTACACGTCCCTTCATAACGATTTATTGTGTGTCTTTTATAAATATCACACATAAATTGAAAAAATAACCTCTAAAGCTATAATTTTATGTAAAACATATTTATTTTATTGTTTACCTATAATTGAATAAATTACTGATTATATACAATGGCGAACAGTTCAATTAACCATTTGCAATATTTCAAAAAACCTTTGGAAAGAATTACGAAAAATTGAAATGAATTGAAATTAGGGACGACTGGGTGTACATTGGTGTTGCCACACAATAAGAAAATTTTTATTTTGGGGGGATTTGAAGTTAGCCCGTTGATCAAACCACAATCATAACTATCAATATTCATTGGAATTACATTCAATTGGCACTTTATACGAAATTCAAATTCTTATGATCCAAATGGAAGGTTAAAAATATTAATATTTTACTCTTAAATTAAAAAAAAAAAAGCTTTAATTTTGTAATGAAAAATATAATTGATATCATTTATATCTCGATGGATAGAGCTAATTAGAAACTACATACACTTTTTACTTTGTCGAGATATCTTAAAAAACCTCCTTTTAAATTGAACAAATATGAAGAAATTGTCATATTGTTCGATTATCTCAACCAAATCTGAAGTCGAATGTTTTTGAACTTAAATGCATTTTAATTGTCAATTATCGACCTATAGAGCATTTTTTGTTTCAACAATATGAATGTTATGGTTTGGTCAGAATATGTAAAGAAATGAGAGAAAGTCAATGATGACGGACAGAATAACGTTTTTATTATAATATATTTAATTTAAAAATATCTATCATAACAACTCTTCTTGATAAAGAAACACAAAATTCCATTTTTCAAGTTTAAAAGCTTATAATTTTTTAAAGAGTTATGATAGAGTGGCGGTTACAATTACAGTGTATATATAATATAGGAATAATTCGAAATAAAACTCGATTTTTAATTTACTTGTCTTTTGTTCCTGCATAAGACAGGAATAAGATATAAAATTAATGTTTAAAGATAAATATAGATAAGTAACATCTTTTTTAATCGATGTATTTCATTAAAAATGAGTTTTATTTATCGTAGCAGCCGATAAAAATATATTAAAAGAAGGGGACTGACTTTTTAGAAAGTAGCCTATTGGAAAGTATGTAAGTATACCATATTTCAATAATTTTCTCTGAAAATTTCAGAGGAAAATTCTAAATACTTTTCAAGTTACGGAATATAGCTGATTAACATAACTAGAGTTTAGGTGTGAAAATTCGTTTATCAAAACTTTAAACGCGTTTTTCTCAAAACAACGTCTTTATAATCCTCAATTTTTAACGTTTTTTTTACGAAAAAAAAACATGCTATTTTTCAGACCACCAACTTTGGAGTCCACAATTTTGTGAACTTTTGCTCAAACAAAATAATCGTAGTCTATACAGGGGCCATAGTCATACTTTTTCTGAAGATATATATGTCGTAGGTCGTTAGCGAATCCAGGCCGTTCGCGAACGGCCGGCCGAACGATGATGTTGTCATTTTATTCTCTAATGGCCTGAACATTTTAGGCCGTTAGAGAAAAAACGTTTGATTTCGCTAACGGCCTGACTACTGTCAGGCCGTTAGCGAACGGCCTAAGTATTGTTAGGCTCTTAGGTCAGTAACCGTCCTTGCCGATGATAATAAGCAATTAGAGAAAGTAAATAATAGATTTATTGACATTATTTATTTTTACATGGTCCACTTGAATGGCAGCGGGAATTACACATAATACCTGATTTGAAACACAAACATCTTTTCGTTTGACACTGATTTTTTGCTGCTGTGCAATTGCACTTTCTGTATCCTTGTCCTCCCGATAACGATTGCTTTGCTGCAGCTTCTCTTAATGTTACTACTGAATCGGAAGGAACTTCATCCAATAAAACATTACGCGTGGCGCATTTAACAATGTCAGTCCGTGGAAACCACCCCTTTACGATACCATGTTTTGTACCTATTTTTATTTGGTACACATCATTTTCGAATTTCGTTATAACCCCGAGTATACTTTTAAAATCCAGTGGTCCACGATCGACAGTTGGAACAGCAAGAGAGATCGAATCTCCAATTTGAAGAATCGGGTACAATGTCTCTGAATAATTTAACATTTTTTCAGCCTCGAGTTTTTGTCGCTTAAAACAATCATTGCGCGCTTCGGACAGTTGGCGTTTTCTCGAACACAGACCACATATAACAACGTCATTATCGCTCTCATAAAATTCAGACTCGATCAAAACGCTACATTTTTCGCAGTGACGTTTGTTGCTATCTGATAAAACAGTATTGTCGACATGCTCGTCCACGATCTCACCCACGTTTTCTTTAGTTTGTACTTGCGTTCCGTCCTCGTTGTTTACACATAGATCTTCCGAAACTGGATCGTCACTTCGACAAATTTGGGCTAGGTGGGACTCTGCAAGTGCCTGATTCAGATCTTCCTCGCTTTCGAGAGAATTTAAGATTACATCAGGCAAAGAAGAGTTTCTTAATCCACACTTTATGGGGCCCAAAACTGCTTCGTACGGTGTTCTGTTAATAAATCGGTGTCGAGAAGTGTTTTTTTGCCACTGTAAATTATTCGTGTCAGAATTAAATCTCATTTTTTACAATTGACAAAAAAATTACCATCACTTCATAACAGCCATTACTCCAGTTGGTAGACTTGTGATCTATCATCCACGCACGAATCATGTTCTCTACGTCAGCATTGGCTCTTTCGACACTCCCTTGACTTTGGGGATGTCGAGGTCGTCCGTGCACAATTTTACAATGCGGCCACAATGACACTAATTTTAATTTGAATAAAAACCAAAGAAATGATTACAGCTTAAAACGAAGTTAAAAGTATAAAAAAAATTTTCAATCAACTTTTAACAGCATATAAAATTTATAAAGTTAATAAATTCTTTATATTTATAAAAAATTTTTATACTTTTTTATGATTCTTTAAAAATTTATAAACTTTGTAAATAAAAAAACTTGCATTTTTATGAACATTACAAGTTTACAAAATTTTTCTACAATAAATTTTACAAAACAATGGAAAGAAGTTATTTTATTACAGCTATTTTATTGCAATGAACAGAGATTGAAATATAATTAAAATTTACCCAATTCATGAATGACGGCAGCGACGAATTCTCGTCCGTTGTCACTCTGTAAAATGTGGTGCTCCCCAAGTGAAAAATAGTTTTGACAGCTCATCAGCTACATTTGCTGCGTGCTTTGACTTTAACGGTCGTAAATGTAAAAACCTAGTTCCATGGTCCTGGTAGTTCATGAGAAATTTAAAATCTCCATCTGGGCACGACTGAAAATCGATTAAATCGACTTGACCGCGCATATTAAATCCATCGCTTGTGATTGGCTTTATAACTACTCCGCGTTTCGGGGCAGCTTATTTGCGATCACAAGTTTGACAGCATGATACAAATAATGCACATGCTTGTTTTGACACCCGCCATTTGTTTTTAGCATAATACATAATTTTATCCCTGCCGCCATGACCCGTTTGAAGATGAGCCTCCAGTAGTTTGTCAAAATACTGTTCAATCGGAAGAACAAATATTAACGGATCATTTGGATTAACTCTTTTTTCAATGACACAAACGTCGGTTCCGATGGAGATGAGTTCGTACTTCTTTGCGTAACGATATTCAACTAAAGACGTCTTAGTGCCTCCTTTACTCTCGTATAGTTTAAGAGCATTAATTACTGCTTGTTCCTGTTTTTTGTCCCATGTTGTCCTATTACTCCCAGCAGAACTTTTGTGCAACTCTTTTAATTTTAAATTAAACTCCTCGCGGTTCACAATATCGTTGGCTGCCATTGCACTAAACACTTGTGATTAACGTGGGATTACAGTTTAAACTGAGCTAAGCGACGAAAATCTAAAGTAACTTTATGTTAAGAATTGATGAGTTTGCTAAGGAGTCAGCAATCGCAGAAAATAATCAAAGAAGAAATCGTAGTAGTACTCACAACGCCTTTATTGAGAATGGCCGCTTACATCAGAATGTGAAAAAAACTAAATTATTTAAAAAACAAAAAACCCGACTGTAGTAAAAATATCAACTGAAAAGCGAAAAACAAGCTCTATAATCTATAGAAAATTGTAAGAGCAATGTCCTTATAAGTAATGCACCATGCAATTATTTTTTGTTCGATACCTCGTTAACAAATAATACAATTTATACTATTATTTAAATATAACTTAATTATTGGAAAAGGTATTGCAGGCGGGGACCAATTAGTCCAAATGTTACTTTTTTTCAAGAAATATGTTTTGTCGTTCATTGCTTGTGAAGGACTGTTGTCATCTTCCTCGCTTGGTGTTACTGGCAGAATGCAAAGTTTGGAGACTGGTCTCTTTAGTAATTTGCTTCTGCAGCGAAGGGTTACCACGCGTACGAGTCCATTTGGTCCAGGATGAACAGCGACTACTCGTCCTAGTAGCCATTGTGATGGTGGAGCGTTCTCATCACGCAGCAAGGCTAGACTGCCCAGTTTGATGTTCATACTTGGAGTCTTCCACTTATAGCGAACTTGTAGATTATTTAGGTAGTCTTTCGACCAGCGACGCCAAAAATGTTCATACATTTGCTGCAGAAGTTGCCATCTATGTGGTATTTTGCACTCTTGACTCCGGCCTCCCATAAGCCGCCAAAATTCAATCTCTAATTGATTATGTAGTGTATCCAATGGGACTCACTACTTGTTCGCAAGGAAATAAAAAGATAATTGCTTTGAGTTGTTGAATTATTTATTTTAAATAAAACTTCTAGTGAAAAAGTATTCCGCCCGAATTACAATTGTTCGCTTTCTACACTAAACTATTTTTTTTCAAACAAAAACTATTTCCAAGCTACTACAATATTTTTACTACTTCGATTGAAAATATACTTTAACAAGAACTACAGTAAAACTGATTCTAATATAAAACTACTGACCAGTCTCGCACATCAATACAATAAATTAAATTTAGATTGGTATTTCAAAATATGTAACGTTCACGTTCGCCACATTACTCCCCTTCCAGCGATTTGCAAAAGGAGCGAAATTTAAAATGACTTTAATTTCATATGCAGGAAGTTCAACTTTTATATTTGTGTTATTGTTAGTGTAAGTTGTATTTGCTTTTCAAAATGAAACAAATTCCATGGACGCTGGCCAATGGACTCTTTTAGATTTACCAGACGCTGGCTGGACCTTCGTAAGATTCGAAATGTTATTTTGCTCTATCGTAGAAAGTGAGGATTGATTATTATTACTGCATTGGTCTTCCATTGAAGAAAAATAAGGTTTCAATTTGTTTAAAGAAACGTTAACATTTTTATTTTTAATTTTGATAACATAGTAATGTTGATGCCGTGATACGATCGGAAAAGGTCCCTCATAACAACTACGAAAATTACCTTTTGATCCATCGTTGCGTACTAGAACGTGAGAACAATCCTCTAAATCTTTAAATTTGAAAAACTTCTCCTTTGAATGGTTGGAAGCTTGTATTGGACGGATTTTATCAAAAAGATCTCGTAAATGACTAACGAAAATGCTATGCTGAAAGCCGGGAGCATTTGTCTCAATAAAATCTCCAGGAAGTCTTAAAGCTTGACCATAAAGCAATTCAGCTGGAGTTGCGATAAATTCCTCACGAAATGCTGTTCTAAGGCCAAATAAAACTAAAGGTAAAACATCAGACCAAGAGTCTGTCTGATATGTTTTGATTGCGGTTTTGAGTGTTCTGTGCCATCGTTCGAGAAAACCATTCGACTGTGGATGATACGGTGTAGTGCGATTGTGTTTTATTCCTAAAAGTTTAGCTAGTTCTTTAAAAAGCGTTGATTCGAATTGACGTCCCTGATCGGTGACTATAATTTTGGGAACACCGAATCTACAAATCCAGTTGTGGCAAAGAGCTTCAGCACAATCTACGGCTGAAATGTTGGTTAAAGGTATTGCCTCAGGCCATCGCGTAAAACGATCTATTATGGTGAGACAATATCTGAAACCATGTGATGGAGGTAAAGGGCCGATGATGTCCATATGAATAGTTTCGAATCTATTTGATGTTATTGGAAATGAGCCAAATGGGTTTTTGACATGACGAGAAATTTTATTTCTTTGACAAGCCAAACAACTGCGACTCCAATTGTTAGCATCTTTATTCATCGAGGGCCAAAAATATTTTGATGTAATCATCTTGTTTGTTGCTCGAATGCTAGGGTGGGACAAATTATGAATTGAGTTAAAGATTTGTAGACGAAAGGCTTCTGGGATAAAAGGTCTTTTATGAGATTTAGATTCTTCACAGTAAATTTGTTTGTTACTTCCCAAGACTGGTAATTTGGAAAATTTATAAGAGCTTTTTTCCAAAAGATTTTTAAGCTGGCTATCGGACTCTTGAGCGGTAGCTATAGCTTCGAAATCAATCGAGGAAGGTAAATGTATCTCTTCAAGACGAGATAATGCATCTGCGACGATATTGTCCTTACCGGAAATATGTCTGATGTCTGTTGAGAATTGACTAATATAATCCAAATGCCTTGCTTGTCTGGGCGATGCCTTTTCTGGGTTTTGTTTTAGAGCGAAAGTAAGGGGTTTATGATCCGTAAAAATTATAAAATTTCTTCCTTCAAGATGATACCGAAAATACTTTATTCCTTTGTATACCGCTAGCAACTCACGATCATAAGCGCTGTATTTAGATTGCGCAAGACTTAATTTCACTGAAAAGAAACCAAGAGGTTGCCAATTGTCGTTAACTCTTTGATTTAGAGCCGCTCCGATTGCGTTATCGGATGCATCTACAAATAAGCCAAGTTGGGCGTTATTGTTTGGGAATGCTAAAAGAGTAATTTGGGTTAACTGGGATTTAATATTTTCGAATGCCTTGATTGTTTCAAGTGTCCAGTTAATTTGTTTTGAACCATCTTTTTTGTTTCCTGTAAGAAATTTGTTTAGGAGTAATTGATGTGCGGCTGCATGAGGAAGGAAACGACGGTAAAAATTTACCATTCCAAGGAAACGTCTCAATTCCTTCACTGTTGAAGGTTTTTTGAAGTTTGAGATGGTTTCCACTTTCTCAGGAGTAGGCTTAATGCCTTCAGCATTTAATATATGACCAAGAAACTTTACTTCCGATTTCATAAAGTTACATTTCTCAATGTTGATAATTAAACCATGTTGTTGAAAACGTTGGAAAATTTGGCGAAGGTGGTCTAGATGTTGTTGTTCAGAATTTGATGCTATTAAAATATCATCTAGATAGACGAAACAGAATTGTAAATCCTGTAAAACTGAGTGGATAAACCTTTGAAAAGATTGTGCAGCATTGCAGAGGCCGAAAGTCATTCGAGTGAATTCAAATAAGCCGAAAGGTGTACATATTGCAGTTTTAGGGATATCTTCGGGTTCTACAGGAATTTGATGGTATGCTTTTGCTAAATCCAAAGTTGAAAATATTTTGCAATTCTGAAGGTGGAAAGCAAAATCGTGGATTAAAGGTATTGGGTATCTGTCGGGGATTGTCACTGAATTTAGACGTCGGTAGTCGCCACAAGGTCTCCATTCTCCATTTGGTTTCGGAACCATATGTAATGGAGATGACCAACAACTGTTAGAGGGCCTGCAGATTCCTTGATTGAGTAAGAAGTCGAACTCCTTTTTAGCAATCAAAAGTTTTTCAGGAGATAATCTGCGAACTTTAGAGAAAATTGGAGGGCCAATAGTTTTGATTTGGTGTGTAATTGGATGTTTTACTGGTTTCGAAAAATTTGTATCAATGGTGATATTGTGAAATTCCTTAAGCAATTTCTGAATCTCTTCATTCAAAGAAGGTTTGAGAAGTACCGATAAGGTTGAGGATGGACCTGAGTAAAGTTTACCATTTGAAGTTAGATTTGTGAGAGGATCCAATAGGATTCTTTTAGACAAATCGACAATTAATTTGAAATGACACAAAAAATCAGCACCTAAAATAGGTTTGTCCACATCTGCAATTAAAAATTTCCATTGGAAATTTCTTCGGAGTCCAAGATCCAAGGTAAGAATTTTTTTACCATAAGTATTTATGATTGACGAATTTGCTGCTGTTAGTTGTAAAGCTGATGGTAATAATTTGTTTGATTTAGTTGCAGGAATGACTGAAATGTCGGCTCCAGTGTCTATCAAATAATAAGAATTAGTGGATTTGTCGAAAATATGTAGGCGACTAGTAAGTTCGCGCTTAACATCTGTCGCCATTGATGAAATGCGATTTAGTTTTTTTGTAAGTTTGAAGAATTAAACGAACATGGTTGTACACACTTTTTTGCGTTATTTTGGAAATTGAAATGGTACCAACACCAATCCGGATGTTTAATAGATTGCGAATTTGGTTTGGTCTTATATCTGGAACGGTTAAAAGAAAAATTTGACGAAGAAGAACGATTTGAAGATCGACTTAACGATCTATCTCTTTTAAGAGATTTTACCTCAAAAGTCAGATCTTGAACTTGTTTAGTCAAGGCTAACATCTGTGAAGTGAGATGTGAAACAAGTGAATTGTCTTGTTGTGAAGATGTACAAGCGAAAATTGATGGCTTGTTAGTCATTTCCGAAATTTTATCTGCGCACTTAGCCAAATCACTTAGAGTGCCTGTATTACACGAGAGAATCGATCTCATGTTCTCGGGCAATCTTTGCATCCAAAGAGTCTTCAGAATGTCGTCCGTTAGATTACCATTAGACAGTTCTTTCATCTCTCGGAGGAACTGCGATGGAGAACGATCTCCTAAAACAATGTCACCAAGAAGACGATTCAATTTCGCGGATTCACTGGCAGTTAATCGAGATATTAAAGTTTCTTTTAGTTGCGAGTAAGGTTGTGTTGGATGTGGATTGTTCAAAATGTCAGTAATTAGATGAATCATATCCTCATCTAACGAGGAAAGAGCATAATTGAATTTGGTGGATTCTGTTGAAATTCTGTTGAGGTCAAATTGAGCTTCCAAACGTTTAAACCAAAATTTAGGTGCCGTTTTCCAAAAAGGGGAAACTGTGACACCAATCGCGGATACGGAAGGGAGAGTGTTCTTTGGCGAAACAGAACTAACACTCTCGTTACCGGTAACGGAGACTTGAACGAAATCACCACTTTGATTCATTTCGATAGAGAACGCGGAATGTGTGAAAAAGGTTAACAATTAATGAACAAACTAAAATAGCGTCTAAAATTCTATAAGCATAAAAAGAACTACTCCCTGATTTTTCTTTGTTGAGTTGCCTTGGTTGTCTCGATCTTCTTTCTTGAAGTTGTTTCGTTTTTCTTTCTTGATAGTTTGATGATTTTTTTTTTTTTTTTCCTCTTTTGCAGGCTCACTTGTGAAGACGGCAGCGCCTTTCGTGGCGAGCAATTTACAAATTAAAATGTGCGAGGATAGTGTAGTGTACAATTCATTCAACTTTAATAACTGAATTATATATATTTCCTTGCTGCTTTTCTTCTGCCTTGTTTTTGTTTTGCTTTTTTTTTTTTTTTTCTTTGTTGATGTTTGCGATACAATTGCGGAATTTTACGCGCTGGAGCGTATAAGCTCTTTTGGAGGTTTATTTGAACTGGGCTTGGCAGTATTCTGCGCTGTCTAGGTGAAACTCTATAGATGTTGGAACAGGTCGAACCAGCGTAAGCACTTTCCTGCCTTTCTCCAGCCTTTTCACTGGCCTCGAATTTCTCCACAACACAACACTTCTCTACACCTTTCAGTCGATGCACTTTTGTGTGAAAACTGGGTTTTGTTGTCGGGGTCACCAGTTGTAGTGTATCCAATGGGACTCACTATTTGTTCGCAAGGAAATAAAAAGATAATTGCTTTGAGTTGTTGAATTATTTATTTTAAATAAAACTTCTAGTGAAAAAGTATTCCGCCCGAATTACAATTGTTCGCTTTCTACACTAAACTATTTTTTTTCAAACAAAAACTATTTCCAAGCTACTACAATATTTTTACTACTTCGATTGAAAATATACTTTAACAAGAACTACAGTAAAACTGATTCTAATATAAAACTACTGACCAGTCTCACACATCAATACAATAAATTAAATTTAGATTGGTATTTCAAAATATGTAACGTTCACGTTCGCCACAATTATTATCATCGACAAAGACGGTCACTGACCTAAGAGCCTAACAATACTTAGACCGTTCGCTAACGGCCTGACAGTAGTCAGGCCGGTAGCGAAATCAAACGTTTTTTCTCTAACGGCCTAAAATGTTCAGGCCATTAGAGAATAAAATGACAACATCATCGTTCGGCCGGCCGTTCGCGAACGGCCTAGGCCGTTCGCGAACGGCCTGGATTCGCTAAATACATATATATTTATTTTTTCCTGACGTTCCCGTGAGCCGCAAATTTTCAAAATAGTTTCTATGGGACTGCACAATAACCCTATCAAAAATAATTTTAAAAAATTTATTCAATTTTTTTCTTGTATTTGAAGATTTAAGTACCTACATATAATATGTATGTCAGAACAAATAAAATACTGATTCAAACAATGTTTTTTTATTTATTTGTCAGTCCCACAAAAATCATTAAAATTGTTGACCGAACAAGTATAAGATCCCCTTAAATATAGAATAATTTTAAAGTTATGTTTCATAGACTTTATAGAGATAGATAATTAATTTATAATTGCAATTATGACAGCGTTTTTTGCAGATAAGCAATAAACTTTAAATACATATTAATTCGATGCTACCATAAACAACATATTTGCCTTGACTTAGAAGGAAATATCATAATTGAACTTCCAAACCCACTCGGGAAAATAATTTTGAAGACATGACACTGCTTATGTTAAAGCCCCCACAGGCGTATGGCAAATTAAACTGCCAGAAGCATAAGGCACTATTACCTTGAGTTTTCCATGCAATATTAATTTACGGACGTATGTAGCCACATTAGCTAGTATTAGCAGCGGGATATCTGTCAGCCAGGAGAAGGTAAGAGGATAAAGTTAGCTAGCCGCAACTAATCGATGTCTGTTCATTTTTTTTTCAGATCAAGCGATGTCACACGCTGGATTTGGCCCGCTCAGCCCTAATATAAAACATATCACTCAAATGCTAAGAAATAATTAAAACATACATTTTTAAGCGCCTTATCGCCAAGAACAGGCAAACTGTTCAACAGTTTGTTACTTTGAGTCGAAGTAAACAGAACCATTTCGAAAATAACTCTGTTCAATTCCAACGAGGGGACCCACCCACGAAACCCAGGGGCTGGCCTCATATTGCAAACATAATAAAAAGTTATTTTGCTCCTCAGCCGCGAAGGTAAACTTCTCGGTCGCAGTCATGTAGAAGCACTCACTCCTTTTACACTCGTCAAATTTCATTCTGAGAGAAATTTTGCCGAAGAAAGATGAAACCCGAAGGAAGGAACCTCGAAGTGTCCCTGAATCTTTAATAAATCAATAAAGAGCCGGAGGACAGGGCAATTGTAAGTTATTTGCTCATCATCCCGGATTATATCTTTTTGGGTACCAATGGTTCACGGGTGGCGGGGGCAACGAGCAGATTCCAGATGGGGATCATAGAAATTTAGAGGTTATTTGATGCTTCTAATCAATACCATCAGCGAAATTTTGTATAATTTTGGTATGCAAGAACAAATTTGCCCCTCGTCTCTGATGGAATTAAGTTTAAATCGGCGGTTTTGCCCAGTCTTTCCAATAGAATATTTCGCTCAGAGCGATACTGACAAAATTGATGGCGTTTGAGGAGGGATGTGTATTGCAGTTATGAACAGATTCATAGACGACCTCAATCGGAGGAGGGTCGGGCTCAGTAAAATATAAATCACAAAAGCGGGAATAAAACAGATTTATGCCGCCCTTCTTGCGGAAGACAACATAGGCTATTGTTATAACATTGTTGATTTTAATTTTGCGATGCTTAGAAGCAGAAGAATTTGAAAGTAGGACACCGGGTAATAGACATTCATTTGAAGTCCCCTCTTTTTATGATCGGAAAGTAATTACGCAAAAGCAATCTAAAATGAATGCCATAATTACATGGCCATACCAATAGAATTCTTTTATACCGATTTTTAGAGATTTGGCGTTATAAATATTTTACAAAGTACTTCGAAATACAGAGTGAAAATTCTTATGTATATATGTACATACATATTTACCTTTCTCAAATTCAAGTCATACTATACTCATACAACTAGATGAAAGCCCAACTAGGGTGTACAAACTCCAGTATTGGTGAATACCCTTAGATACATGACTTCAAAAGAGACTAGACAAATTTGTATGCAGTTGGGTTGCCATGTCTGCCAAGATAATCTACATACATATGTATGTATACTCGCATCAAACATCTCATGTGAAAGATATGATAGAATTTCTTATTCTTAAGGTTCCGTGGCTAAATATCAAAAGCACACCCTTATAGTTTCGCCGTGAGGTAATATAAAATTATGCATGTAGATGCAGAGAAATTTTTTTTCACGCGTTAATTATCATTAGAAAGATTTCATATACCACTTTCTATTTTGAAATCTTTTTTTCCGAAATATTAATGCTTCAAAGTCGTTACCACATCCAAAGAAGACTATCTAAAAATTTATTATGTAGGTTTTCATAAAGGTGCATTGTGATAATTCTGTTTTTAAACGATAGACAACGTTCTCAAAGAGGACGTTTTTAGGTAGATTTTATCTGAAATACTACCTAGTGCAGCCTACCTGATCAATTGATTTCGGCAAATTAATGATGCCAAAACTCGTTTTAGAGATCATAGAGACTTCAAAAATAAAATATAGATATATTATATATATATGTATATACATACATATATGTGTTCATATATACATATACGGGATATAAGATCCAACTTTGCATAAGGATTTATTGACTCGATATTTAGGTCATATTAAAAAATTACGTGGTTTGGGGAAGGGGTAGAAGGACTTTCACCTCACTATAAATTTTAATTTATTTCCATGTGGACCGTATAATTTCTTAATCGATTAAATTAATTTCGTTGTCCAAAGGGATTTGTTTAGGGAATGGGGACAAGGTTTGGGTATTTACCACATTGAAATCTACCTCTACCTTCTGACTGCCGCCGTCGAAAAGTCTTTGTTTTTTATATGGTTCAGGGGGCGCAAAAGTCGATCAAATATACATAGGTGCATATGTATACTTTATAGTCAAAATGTTTTATTTATGTTCTATCTTTTGTGATGAAAACAAATACATACATATATCATATTGTAATAAGCTATAATAAGATCATAAACGATTCTAAATGTAATTTGCAAGCGCCAAGGCAAATTTATATGAAATTTTACACTCGTTCCAAATTTCAGGAGGCATTACATACCGCTACCAATCATTGCAGATATGAAAAAATTAAAGATTGGTTCTTAATCTAAATAATCAGCAAAAATAAAATTAGTTTTACCCGTATTATTTTCCAAAAAAGTACATAATTCATGTTTATTTCTGTATTGAGCGGAACAACTACAATCAAAGTTTTCATTACTGATCAAAACTCTTTTTAGTTTTAACAACCGTTTTATATAATTTTTGGCGTCTTAAATACGAATCCAATATCAAGACTGTTCTATCACATCACGTTTTCGAGAAAAATAGCGTTAAAAATTAAGAAAAGTCATATTTTGTCAAATTCTGAAAAGCTTTTACAAAATATCAAACCGTAATCGAAGTATTTTTCAATGATTTAAAATTCCCTTTTCAACGATACCCCACTCGATGGAGTAAGTAAACATTTTTTTTCATCCCTATTTTTTATGTAGGGGAGGTAGCTTTACATTTTTTTTGTCCAAAATGTTAATACATATCTTTGTAGCGGGTATAATTATCTATAGGTGTGTAAAATTTCAGACCTATATAAGGGTTCCTCCTTTTGCTATGGAACCCTAAAAACTAAAGAAAATCAACACTACAAAGAGTTTTTTTATTTTATATAATAATAAGTGAACTCTTTGATTTTCAGAAAAATGTTTTCAAAGTAATTCTCTTCAATCTTCCTTTATAACAACTGCAACATCAGCAAATTATAGTTACTTCAATGCATCACAATGATAAATGATAAAACCCTTATACATAATAACAACAACTGGAAATACAATAACTAAAGCAATTCGGTACAATTCAACAAATTTATAACTATAAAAACTTTTCTTTTTATTAAAAAACTATCTAACTCGTACCCGGCGTTACCCGGGTACAACTATCCCAATAATAAAGCTAAACTTTAATAAAAATATGATGTTACCGACTACAAATTTACCATTAAAATTTTGATATGGCAGATTCAGTTTTTTACATAATTTACGTTTAATCAATCTAAAAATATCCTGAAAACGTCAAGAGAAGCTTTTTTGTTTTTACCCGACTGCCGAAGGAGGGTTATGTTTTTCGAGGCTATGTACAAATGGGCTATATAATATTTCAATATGGCTTCCGCGAAAAAAAAAATGGAGGGGAATAAAAAAAAAGTTTTTTTTATTATAACAATATGGGTCTCAAATCAAAACTAATAAATAGCCCATTACAAATATATATACGTTATAATACTTTGATGCTACCATTTTGACAGGAAAATCAAAAAAAAGTGTGAAATAAACTAAATTATTTAAAAAACAAAAAACCCGACTGCAGTAAAAATATCAACTGAAAAGCGAAAAACAAGCTCTATAATCTATAGAAAATTGTAAGAGCAATGTCCTTATAAGTAATGCACCATGCGATTATTTTTTGTTCGATAGCTCGTTAACAAATAATACAATTTATACTATTATTTAAATATAATTTAAATATTGGAAAAGGTATTCCAGGCGGGGACAAGCCAATTAGTCCAAATGTTACTTTTTTTCAAGAAATATGTTTTGTTGTTCATTACTTGTCCCCGCGTGGAATACCTTTTCCAATATTTAAGTTATATTTAAATAATAGTATAAATTGTATTATTTGTTAACGAGGTATCGAACAAAAAATAATTGCATGGTGGATTACTTATAAGGACATTGCTCTTACAATTTTCTATAGATTATAGATCTTGTTTTTCGCTTTTCAGTTGATATTTTTACTGCAGTCGGGTTTTTTGTTTTTTAAATAATTTAGTTTTTTAAGGAAGAAACAATTTTTATATGTAAACTAGCTGAACCGTACCCGGCGTTGCCCGGGCACAACTTTCCATAAAAATATGACGTTGCCGAATTCAAATTTGTCAAATGTCACTCAGGAAGTTAAGCGCAATATGCCCATAGAATTTCTTCCCAATCGCCTAAATACTTTTTGCATGACTCACCGTAAACATATCTCTGCTCAACATTCCTCCATCTCTCTTCTCTCTCTCTCTCTCTCTCACTCTCCCCCCTCCCTTTCCAATTGCGATGCATACCTTATATCACTTAGGAGGTTCACTCCTGACAACCTCCTCTTTAGGTCTGTAAAGGATCATCGATATAGGTTCAGCCGTTTCGAAGATTAGCCCGGACAGACAGACAGTAACAAAAAAATAGCCTATGTCACTCCTCTTCATGTCTGTAAAGTTTGATTGAAATCGGTTCAGCCGTTTCGAAGATTAGTTCAGACAAAAAAACGTAACCTATGTCTGTTTACTCCTTTTAATTTCAATAATACGTGATAAAATTTTCAGGATGATCGGTTGAACGGCCTAGGAGTCCATTCGTACCAAGCACAAACACAAACTTTCGCTTATATATGTATATGTTATGTACATATTATAGATGAAATATTTTGTAAAAGGAAAATCTCCAGTTTATGAAATCAGCGACCCCGAAAACCCCCAAGTACTGAGTTTGGTGGAAATAGTATAAACTTCAAAATTTGACAGTCAGCCATCTTGAATTCGTAAATTCTGAAATCAGTGACCCCAAACACCTCCAAGTACCAAGTTTGGCGGAAATCGCGTAAACTTCAAAATTTGACAGCCCTCCATTTTTAATTCATAAATTCTGACAGTCAGATTCAAATCAGCGACCCCGAAAACATCCAAGTACCAAGTTTGGAGAAAATCGCATAAACTTTACAATTTGACAGTCCGCCATTCCTTCCTCTCCTCTCCCCTACATTTGGCAATTACAAAATATTGCCTATAGTACTCTGGAGCTCATGCGCAATACACGTAAATGAATTACAACCCTTTTTCTATAAAAAATCTTTAAATTTGCAATAAAAAATATTGACGGTCACTTATCAACATAAAAACTATCCTATCTTTTAAGTTGGACCAAACAATACACATTTACAAAATTTCATCGAAATCGTTTCAGCGGTTTCGGAGATTAGCGTAAACGCACATCGTGACACGAGATTTTTATATACATATAAAGATATATACACAAAATTAATAAGATTCAAAAATTAATTATTTTTCGCCTTTAGAAAAACATAGTCTTGAAATGTTCAGGGTAATTTTGTACTTTCGAAAACCATTATTGGGCTATAATCAATTATAATTATTATATTGGAGTGTATAAAAGTCATGAAAACCAAGTCGATTTTACTAGATCGGGCTGTATGTAACCCCTTAAATAATAGATTTGACTAGTTTTTAATAGTCTTTATATCAGTTGTATTACAGTATGATCAGTTAAACAATTAGAGTGTACCTACAGTAAAGCCCATAACACAAAATATAAGCATAGACTCACTATTATTATCTAGTTATTAGTTGGTCTATGATTTTAGACTATGAGACTTAGATTGTTCATAGTTACTAACAGAAGGGAAAAATCAAATATGTATTAGGGTAGGTAGGCTAATTTTTCGTAATAAATCGTGTTGAATACTTTAATTTTCAATTCTTTTCATTTTTATTTATTTTACTTTTTTTTAACAAAAAAAACCTATCTTTACCTATTATTCCGGACCGATAATAATTTAGTACTCAAAGAAAAAAGCTTAACAGCTTGATTTCTTTTTACTGCAAAAATAAGAGGCATTTTCACTTTTTACTTTTACGAGCTAAAAATAAGAAGTCTTAAAGCTTAATATCTTTTTCTGGTAATAATAAAAAACCAACTCAGCTCAGCTTTTTATTTTTTATTATAGATTCAAAAATAACAAGTTGTAAAGCTCATAATTATTTTGCCGACAAATTTATCAAATTACATACTTAAAATAAAATAAAATCTATTTGCCGATGAAAAATTTGATAAGTTTTATATTATAACAGATACATATTATATGTAGGTATATGACAAAATAATCGATGAAAGTAAAACTTTGGTAAGGAATGTTAGTATTCTGCAACTATACATAAGTGTATTTTTTGAACAATTGAAATTTAAATAAACAAAATCTGTTTTACATTATGTTTTCATTGGATTGAAATTTTCTTAATTTTAACGTCAGGATCCTAAAATAAAGTACTTTATTGACTTAATAAAATTGTTGTGTTACAAACAGAATGAACAATTGCAATTGAAAGGGAGTAAAGAGTATTTAAATCATTGTAATTTTATAACTTCATCTTGAAAAAATAAAAAGTCTTTTGGTAGACAAAAATAACGAGTTTCACAACTTGTTATTTTTGGTTCGAAAATATTAAAAGCCAAAAGAATATTAAGCTTATGACTTTGTTTTTCTTTGCTGCAAATTAAAATAGGTTTCTAAGAAGAGATAAATGTTGAAGAGCTTAATAAGAATCGAAAGCGAACATCACCGCAGATTATTTTAGCATACTTTATTTTATTCTACTATGGTAATTTCCTGCAGCTTTTGTAGTTTAAAAATTAAAAAATATCAGTTATTTTCGGTCTCTGGTTTGAAAATTGCTCTAAGGAGACACTTTAAAAAAATGCCGCCTAGAGCCCGCACCACAGATTCAACATAGGGATCTTGCGGATCCTACGTACGGCCCTTTTGCTCCGCAACAATTTCCCTGGCTGCATTTCCAGTATCAAAACCAATTTGCACCTAATTGTATTTTCTGCTCGAACCGTTTATGCCTTTTGCCGCAGCGGATCTAAGGTCCGCTGGGTGGTGTCCCCGCTGTCTGACAAGTGGCAGCTGCCAAAACATAACCCCCTCCGTATTTGTAAATAATCCGCCTGCACCCTACGATGGTTTTTAGTGAATTATGCAGCCGCCTGAAGATTTTGCTGCTCGGTATAATCGGAATCTTGAGGAGGGCCATGTGCTGCTTCTCCCGCCGACGCAGGACGTCGACGTCGGAGCCCGCGGAGGTGCTGCAGAGCGTCAATGTGGTCACGGACTACTCGCCCCAGACGAGGGCTCAGGTGCGACGTGTGCTATAAAATGTAAAAGCCCTTGGCGTCCTTAACCCTTTCGCTTTTCATGCAGCACCGTGAGAAGGACTGGAACAGGTGGGACGACACCCCGCAGACTGTGGAAGAGCACATCGAGCAGTACCGCCAAAAACTTGTGCTACCGCCGTCTCCCAAGGAGGAGGAACCGGAGCCTGATTTCTTTAAGGTTTGAAGTGCACGTCTCAAAAGGTTCATATGCCTCAATAAGTTTCTCTACTATTCAAGGACATGACGCCCAAAATTAAGCCCCAGCCCAAGGTGTTCATCGGGTCCAAACCAGAGATAAAGACTGACTTCTCCCGGTTGGAGGCGAAAACAGACATTCCTATAGCAATAGCAGTAAGTGTGCGATCCCTCAAATCCCTCAAGACCTAAGAAATTATCCGAAAAACCCTTCAGGCTGATCTGGAAGATTGGGCAGAGGAAGATCCCGGAGGATGGGAGGAGCTAGACGCTGAGAAGACGAAGCAGCTCATCCGAGAAAAGCGGAAGGAATTGAGAAACCAGAAACAATCTAGGCCTAAGGACGGAATGAGGGGGCCCCATCATCAGGGCTTCGCGGAGAAGATTAGAACGGTCTCCTCGTAGTACACGACCGCCGTCGAACCATTCCCGCGGCCCCTTTGGATTTGATTGTGTGTCTTGTCTTTAAGTATACGTTAACTATTTTTCTGCGTTTAAATGTTTATTTTATGTTGGTTCACATTTTTCTAATGTATAAATGGTTTATAAGCGATTTCCTTTAGTGTCGACTTTGATTTAGCAAACCTCTTCCAAAACTCTTCAAAATTCTAACAATTAGGATGGAAAAAACACTATAATACAATGCATTGCTTTCTTTGATATGTTTAATACGTTTCTTGCCACGTGTACCACTTTCTGTACACTCCAAAATGAATTTATAGTCCAACGTAAAGTTTTTAAATTATAGTCCATTCATTTTGCGAAAAAAATCCTAGTGAGCTGGGTTTCTTCTTCGTTATAAAAAAACGTCAAAAATTTAAATCGAAAACCTCACTTTCTATTGATCGGAAGTCGACGCGTTATTATGACAATTTTTTTTATAGAATCATCTGTTTGTTGTAGAGCTATCCCCTTCCTCTCGGTTATTCCATACACGATCAAGAAGTCAATCCTTCGCATGTACTATTAGTCCAGTCAAAATAGACATTTGACTTAGCCAAAATTCGCATAGAGCTGAAAATTGGCAGAGACGTTAAATACACCATTATAAATAAAATGCCAAAAATCCCCTTCGATCCTACTTCTGCAAAAAAATTTATCCAAGGTCAAACTTTTTTTTTATCCAAGGTCAAAGGTTTTTTCCATTTTTCTCGAAAACGGTAAATTTTATCGTGAAAATAAGTCATACAAAAGTTGTAGATCATACAATTCTCTACAAAAATGGTCCAGACACTTTTTCTCGTACGACTCACCGTTCGTGAGATATCGCGGTTTTAACAATTACAAAATTCATATTTTACACAGCATCAAAGAGTGATAATGGGTAAGGAGCTAATTCATATGCGAAGAATTTTTCAAGTTCATCTTCAAATGTCTTAGTAATGCTCATGCGTTGAAATAATAATACAGGATCTATGGGCACCTTTTCATCATGTACTTTTATGACGCTACTATGACTAATAAAAAAATGGATACTAAAAATATTAATAGCCTTTTTTTTATGACACTTCAAAAATTACATGAAATTCATGCCTCTAGACCAGAATACCCCCTTGTGCATATTATGTAAAATATGAATTTTGTAATTGTTAAAACCGCGATATCTCACGAACGGTGGGTCGTACGAAAAAAAGTGTCTGGACCATTATTGTAGAGAATTGTATGATCTACAACTTTTGTATGACTTATTTTCACGATAAAATTTACCGTTTTCGAGAAAAATGGAAAAAACCTTTGACCTTGGATAAAAAAAACGTTTGACCTTGGATAAAATTTTTTGCAGAAGTAGGATCGAAGGGGATTTTTGGCATTTTATTTATAATGGTGTATTTAACGTCTCTGCCAATTTTCAGCTCTATGCGAATTTTGGCTAAGTTATGACTTTTTTTTGTCTATTTTGACTGGACTACAAATGAAATGTACAAAATGCTTATAGTTATTTTGTACTGTCTCAATTCTTTTTATATGAATTTGATAATAAGATCACTATATTATAGAAGCATACTTACTCAAGGATAGAACGCACTACCGTGAAATAGGTGGACGTAAGATCAAGATGTACATATATCCATTGCATTAAAAAGCTTTTTATTTTTCTTACATGTTTCTATCCCATCTGCATTGCATTGTACATATTTTGTATTGTGTATTTCTTCCTCCGCTGGTCCTCGAACTTTACTCTTATTGATTATTTTTCCCGAACTCTTCGCGTTAGACATAGACTACCTATTGAAGCTATTATACATATATTATTCTTAGATCTTTTTTTTCAAAATTAGTGTCATAGAGATCACTTCTCCTATTCCAGTTTTTGCACCTTTTTGGGGAAAAATGGGCCAAATTATAGTGAACTAATGTATTAATAAACTATTATTATGAAAAAACTAAGATGATATCCTTTTAATTTGTTCAAAATCAAAATATATAACAAATATTACTCCTCTCCTGACCCAACAGAACCTCAATAAGAACCTTCATTAATTAAACATTAAAATCAACAATTGCAATAGCAGCGCAAAAACTATTATTATATTATTATTATATAACTAATTTTTCTAAAGTATAGTGCTCCCTTTAGACCAAAAAAAAAAAAAAAATCAGAAGCACCAACAACAAAATGTGCCTAGTCACCCACTAAAGTAAATCACATAGTTAGCCTAAAAATTGCACCATCATTGTGCAAAAACGGCGCAAACTTTCGTTTTCGTCACAATTTCACGGTGCAACTGGACCAAACGATTCGGTCGGGTGGCGCCGAAAGAAAATTAAATTACCAAATGTTTCCCCTGCAATAGACACCTGAGCAAGACACCTCGGCTAGAGTGTAACAATTATTTATTTTCTAGCAAGTTCAGTAACTTTCTTATAAAAAACCGACCTGCTGGCTGCCGGCTCGCTGTCCCCGTTCTCGTGGATTTTCACGTTGACCGTCCTCTGAATTGTCCTCTGCTCCGTAGCGCTCCCTTCGGCGTCTTTTGGTTTTGGGGCTCCGATGCCTCGGGCGGCTTGGCGCTGTGCTCGACGTGTTGGTCTTAAGGTGGCCCTCTGCTGCGGAACTTCTTCCTTCTCTTCAAACTCCTTGTGGTGGGTTACAGGCTGTGGGTTCTCGTTTGAGATGTACATGCACTCCTCGTGGCTGGCTCCATTCTCGTCCTTGCAGTAGTAGCAAGTCAGTCCCTTCTTGCTCTTGCGCTTGCACTTGGACCAATCCCGCTTCTTGAACTCATCGACGACCTTGTCGACCTTACCCCCGGTCGTGTAAGGTCTGATTGGTTCGAAGGACTTGCCTTCATAATACTCTTCTGTTTGTCTAGGAACAGGCTTTCTTGACTTTCCTTTTTTATGAGATTTAACTTTTATTGGTGCTCGCTCGTCATCGTCTACCTCAACAACAGGTTTTTCTTCTTGGACATGTTTAGAATGCTTCTGTACCTGTTTGGCACTGTCTCTGGGAGTCTGGCGTTCTTCCTTTTGAGACGCCTCTTCATCATGATCTTCTTCATAGTCGTCATCGTTGTCGCGTTTACTGTTGTAGTTCCTTTCCCTCTTGTAGGCGTACTTTTTTGGCTTAGGTTTTGACGAATATGAGCAGGTTTCAGAATGGGCATTGGTTTTTGGATTCTTGCAAACTGTACACTCCTTTTCATCCTTGTAAACTAATTTGCAAAATTCAGGATTCTTCTTACTTTCCTCAGCTTGCTTTTCCGAGTATTCCTTAACCTTTTCGTAAGCCCTATCTCCAGAATTATCATCGTAATCATCATTCTCTTCAGAAAGCGCTTTAGCATCGTCTAAGCCGAAGTTTTCCCGCACAAAATCCCTATAAGTCTTGGTGTAATCGTAATCCGCTGAAGTATCTCGCTTGTCGCGAATCAAGGAGTCATACACATCCTCAGGTGAAATGTAGAATCTTGATTTTGTAAAGCTGGGCTCAGGATCTACTGATCTATAGGACCTATGAGAACCATAGTCATCATCATCATCCGACGAATAGCTTGATTCTGTCGAATAATGGTAGGATTGTGATGGTGGACCGTCGTACTCACTAAAGACTTCCGTGTCATACTCCGAATACTGTCCAACTACCAATTCCAAAACTCCGCCAAAAAGCAGGAACGTGGATACCAATATCTACAAAAAAAATTAGAGTTAGTCCAAATATCCTTGATAAATCCTTAAACTGCCTCACCTTCATGATGTTGGTTTTCTTACACAGGCCGTTCCTTTAGTTCCCCAAATGTCTTGAAGCTCGCTCGAGAAAGACTGATAGCACTGTTGACCTGCGAGTTCTTTTATAATTTGCTCTTCTGGGGATCAATCGCAACTAATCAAGCATGAGACTGTGCTGTGTCCACATAATTTGCTCGTTTTTTTTCCGTCCAGCGCCGCAGACTCTTATCTAGACCAGTTGGAGTACGTTGGCTTCAATTGTGGGCAAAATGCAAAATCACAAAGGTGTGAAAGTTTGACTTCGGTAGACTAGAGAGCGCTACAGACCACCATACTATAGAAGTCTGCTTCGATTTGTTCAATC
The DNA here is from genome assembly GCA_963920795.1 of Eutolmus rufibarbis. Taxonomy (NCBI): domain Eukaryota; kingdom Metazoa; phylum Arthropoda; class Insecta; order Diptera; family Asilidae; genus Eutolmus; species Eutolmus rufibarbis. The sequence goes on along the minus strand of OY987206.1, from coordinate 29,613,917 downwards.
GTTATGCAAACTCCTGAAAATTACAATTAGTCCACAGCGATTAGTCGGCTGAGCTGCACTACTGCAATTTTATTTGTTTTTATTTGGAAAATCTGAAAGCAGCCCATAACTGGCGAAACTTAAGAGAAGTTTTACTTATATAAATACTGTCGGGCGCCGTGGAATTTGCTAATCCAGAAGTTTGCAAATGTGTGGTTAATAGACCAAAAAATAGGAGGAAACAGCTCTGCACAGTTTTGAGACCTTTTTGTAAAGTTTTTTGCTGGCAAAGTTGTTCAAGAACTAACCCCGTTTAGGAAGAGTTGTGTTTTTAAAGAAATGAGAAATTGTCCGACCTGCTTTTATTAGTAAGCAGTTTTTATCTAATTTTTTGATTGTCAAATTTGTTAAAGAAAACTAGAAAGCGTCTATGGTAATCAATTTTTAAAATGAATTATAGAACAATTTTTATTATGTATTTTTCCTAGAGAGGCTTATTCACAAACATTTCTAAAAATATATTAACCTTTGTTAATTTAATAAAATTAATTTTAAATAAATAACTTCTTAAAAATCGCAGAAACTGAAAACTCTCTAATGCTAGTTATCATTAGAGATCTGAAAGAGTTTACGGTTTGAAACTCTACAGTTTTAGATTTTGATTTGCTTAATACCACACAATTCCTATTCGAAATATCTACACCTTGAGATTTTTGAATACGTTAATCACCTTTTCTAACGTTCTTATTATTGCCTTACAGACGCAATATTGGCCTAATTAAATATTAGATACTTCAGACTTCCACTGGTTGCTAAATAAGTTTTCTATCTTGTACCCTGATATGAAATGAGAGCCATTAAATTCTAAGAACTGTCCGTTTTTTCGAATGATAACGACTTTTTTCAAGAAAAGCAATATAGAAAGGTAATATTATAGTTAATACTTTAGAATCCTTAAAATATAACCTCTTATTTAAGACTTAGTAAATCTTACCATTTACCACTTTTGAGACAGTGAACTTTAAAAGAATTGATCAACCTACATACATACATATACATATGCATAGTATATCCATTTTCATCTTTAACGAAAATGTGTAGTAAAAATTAGAACATCGTGGAGTTGAAGACAAGTCAAAGAAAGTTTTGAGTAGATTATTTAAATTGATTCTTCAGTTACCTTAAAAATGGGAAGACATTAGATATCTTATATTTATTTGATGCATAGGCCAACATTTTTACTTTGCTTTTGCGTCGAAAGACACTGGCTTTTGTTGATTTCATCAGTTATTTAAAGACTAGTATTTAATCCGCTAATGAAAGTTTTCTCGAGAATCTTTGAATCGATTCACTTGAAATTTAAGTTAGTGAAATAAAACAAAAATACCCAATATATGACAACTCGGTTTCTTTTTTTGAACTCAATCTAGTTTTCCAATTATAATAACGGCTATAGGATAAAAATAAATCCAAAGCATTTTGGGCTCACTATAAAACCATTAAATACACTCATTGATTTCCAAATCCCAAAGGTATAATGTACTATGGTGATATTCAATCTGATGATGATTTTGAATAGATTTATTCCACTAACCCAAACCAAAGACGTTGTGTATGTTCAGTTTGTCTATGCGCAAACCTTAATAACGATATTACGCCTGAATTCGTCTGCTTTGCTTGCCTGCTTTGTTTATCCCAAACTTATTATTCTCAGGTAGATTAAACTTTAAAAACCTTAGACAAATAAAGTAACGACAGTTTTCTACGAAACCATAACATTCTCTAGAAAAAGCAATACTATTTTTTATGGTTATGAAATATCTGGTTTTTTGCCGACTAAAAAGAAACATTCGGGGTTTATTTTTTACTAAAATGTACTTCTCACACATTGGACTACCCCAAATCTTTAAGTTAGGGGGTCATATATGGTACTATAACATTTTGTTTCAAACTACTTTATATTACGTTTGATAAAAAATTATTTGGAATTGGCTTTTTTTTGAAACCCTTTTTATTTATAATGATTATGTGCAACAGATCAAATCTGTTCAAAAGCATTTTCAAGACTGCTTTTATACTTTTATATTAAGTGAAAGGTTTATATTTGGACTAATATGTCCGTGTGGACAGATTTAACATATCTTTTCTAGAAAAACGCCAACATTACTTACATAAGACGATAACTTTTAATTAAAAAGTAGTCCATGGCTATTTTCTTGTTTTTTTGTTTCACCAATAATGTGATGATAGTCCGACTATCTCTGCATCGTAAATAAAACATAATAAATTTCTTCGGAAGAACATACCGAAAATTTCAATGTTTTTTTTATCTCAATTGCTAGCTCCTTTATGAAATTACTGAACATGAAGAATTAATTAAATGTTTAACGTCTAACAGATTCTGTAGTACAATATAAGTAAATATACAAAATTTTTCTTGCTTCATATGAACTACTTATAAAATAATTTTGTGTGGTGAATTTAATAGGGCTTTTTGCATTTAATTTTTAGCTTCTATTTAACATTTATTTGAAAGCATATTTTTTAAAATAGTGTCTATTGCTACATATTTTTTTAAATAGTGTCTATTGCTATGTCACGAGAAAAAGTACACATTAAGTTCATGAAGTACAGTGTGAATACAGATCTAAGCAACGAATTTTTCCAAAAACCTCCAGAGCGGCCAAGAGAATAAGAAAAGATTTCTTGTCCCCTGTGAAGAAAATAAATCACCTTTCGTACGTAATGAAATTCGTAAAAAAATAAAATCAACAAAAAGAATTCCCTCAATTTTAATCAAAACCTAAAAGATGTAACACAATTTTGACGAGACAACGAAGAAAGGCGTTTATTGTTTTTGTTTTGTTTTGTAAATATATAATTTATTAAGAGTTTAGAAAAATTTATGTTATTAAGCATATATTAAATTTATATTGTATAAATAAATTTGTATGGAAAAATATTAACAATGAACAGGTAATAAATTAAAATTAAACGTCAGTAGGAGGAAAATAGTAGTCCAACTGCGAGATTGTTATTTCGAATATTATTGGGTTGTTTGTTCCATTTTCAATATTTAAAATTTAAAATCGAACAATTGCAGTACGAGTTATGAATCCTTCAATATCGAGAAAAGTCGTTTCAATAAAAACGCAAATAAAAAAATTTAAGTGCATGAAAGGAAGGGCTCCCATGTAAACGTCTATCTTCGTCATCTTTCGAATTTTTGAGATCTACTTTCTTTACAAAAGTCGTTTTTTTAATCTGTAAAAGTCCTCCATAAACAAAATTATTATCATGATGAACATTTTGACTCGTATACTGAATTTTATATCCCCGTATTCTGCACTAAAGTTAAAAACAATTAATTCCTAAAAAATTAATTTCGAACTAATACGAACAGAACAGAACAGATATACAGATTTTATTGAATCTAAAAATTATACATATATATTCGGACAAAAATGACTCCGAAAATTATATAAAGCTGCTAACAATTGAGTAATACTTGAGGTAGTATTGTATTTAAATTCATCCAATACTTAGCAATGAAGACATTCAGTTTGTCTAGATTATTTAGTATTAGATTAATATCAGTTAGGCTTCAAAAATCTAGTAAAATTTTAGGATTCAATGTTGAAAGTAGTAGCAGAGGACTTTTAAGTGAAATTATTTAAAACTTTTTAGGGCTTGAGATTTTTTGGAGTCGGTTCTATTTTTTTTAAACTTTTTTATTTCAGTCTTTTTCTTTACTTTTTTATGATATTTTTTAAATCGGTTAAGAACCTTCCTTTTATTATGCAGTCAGTTTAAATTTCGTACGCCATGCTAAATCCGCCAGTGTATTCAATATCACTGCAATCATTTGACATTAAAAAATGTCGACCGCCATATTGGATCCGCCATTTTGAATATATACACAGTTATATATTAAAACCTCCCCAGAAATATATAGATTATATCAGCGGAAGAATCATCAAAATCGGTCCAGTGGTTTTTTAGAAATTCGCGTACAAACAAACAAACAAACATACATACAGGGGAAACACAGAACCTCCTTCTTTTGAAGTCGGTTAAAAAATAGAAGAGTATTTCAACTAATATAGGTCAAAAAGACACGAGGGAATAAAAGAAAAGGATCATATTTGTAATGAAATATTTATTTATAAAATGTTTAAGCTTAATGGTAATGTCTCCATCATATTGTGAAAAATGTCTGCCTTAAAGTTCAATAGCAACTTGTAAAATACGTTAAATTGTAAATGGTAAACTTGTACAAACTCATTCTTATCAGTTTTCCTTACATTTTGTAATTAAGTTAATGAAAACCTTTATCAATAATTTTCCTCTTTACTTTATAATCAATAGCAATAAGCTGTTATTTTGTTTTTTGCAATATTACCTGCAAGCCATCATGACTTTCATAAGTTTTAAAAATCATCAATGATTCCACTGCTGCTTTAGACAAAGATGTCGATCGGTACACAATAAATACTATAAAATTGCACGTATAATTCATTGTATATAGTAAATTTCAAATGGCACTAGTCGTTATTTATTTGTTTCCTTTCCAAAAAAGACATTTGGCTGTTTGACCAAATACTTACCTATGATTATGACTCTATTCGCCACCCACGCTTCCCAATATGACCTTCTTTAGGAAACAATTTATTTTTTGCGTACAAATTTAAACAAGACACGACTGGTCTTTTTTTCTTTACGCGGCAATTGGTGATAATTTGTGTGCTAAGTCGAAATTTAAAAAAAATTAATACAACAATGTCAAGCAAAATAATGCGAAGTGTTACATAAAATAGCTACATACATATAAGAATAAGTGGAGCGATATATTACAATTGTGGGGTGGAATCCAGCACTAATTCCTGCTGGTCCCGTGTAAAATTAATGAAAATGCGTTATCTGGTAAATAAACACAAAAACGCGGCCCTGGACCGGCGAATTTATTTTTTTTTCTTTTTTTGTTTGTTTGTTAAAATATATGTATAATTAGAGCGGTGCATTAGATAACTTCAACTTTTCTACGTAAACCTAGGAAATAATCATAGACGAAATATGACTTAAATGGAACAAAACCTTCGGGAGGCTAACCTTAACTTATTACAGAACACTGATCCTCACAAAACGCACACTCAGTCACACGGAACTTATACTTATACGGAAGCAGTTACAAAATATGTAAAAATGAAGTTGCTCTACGGTTTTTAGTTACTTGCGATTAACTACAGCACCGCAAGGGAGTGCCTGTTCGTGGTATAATATACCAATTCCTGCTTGGTACTTTTGCTAATGTTCGTCACAGTAAGCGTTGTCATGCACCTCGTGTGGTTAGTGATTTAGTTGCTGTTTACGTTATTCTGCACACTGTCCATATTTGGGATGTAGTCCATGGCCATTAGGCAGGCAAAGACTGTCATCACCATCTTCGGTTTGACTTCAGTAATGTCCTCCGGAAGGGCATAAACTCTTGCGCCAATCTTACGCGCCATGGATATCGCATATTTCGCATTAGCTAGATTATCCTGAAAAAAAGAGGACAGCTCTCATTAAATAAAAGATCATGAATGATACATATAGATTTTATAAAACAGTTTTGTCCATACGCATTGGAAGAAAACATATTTAAACTAAAGCCCTTGAGGTAAGATTCTATTTCGACAAAACTGATTTTTTAACTTTTAGCGCAGTAAAATTGGATAGTTATTACATAAAATTGTAGCTAATAAAATTGTGTACAACCAAATTGTTAATTTTGCCATAGATCCATCATTTGAAAAGAAAATGCAATGGCACGGGCACGAGTAAGTATTTTCTACAAACTACAGACATTGAAATTCAAAAACGATCAGTGTACGAGAAAAGTATAAAAACCTTTTTCCTATAGAATTTGATAAGCTACAATTTTCATACTAACATTTTTTTCGAAAAATTGAGTTTTTGAGATAATAGGGGCATTTATTTCGCCTATCCAGAACAAAGATGATTTTAAATTTATCATAATAACCCATAGCGAAGATTCGAAATTTTCTAAAAATAGCATTAAGTAGGAATAACTTTTATCAACTTTGAAGACAAAACTTAATTTAAAAAATGTTCAGTTCAAGATTTGAAGTTTTGCATGAATAAAAATCATGTTAATTAGATACATTTTTGACCCAAATTTCAAATCTATATGCTGAGGAACTCTTAATAAGCTTCAGTTTAATATAACATTGTCTGTTGTGTGCACAATTAAAATAGTAAATCAATTTTGAGTACTTATAAATGAAAAGTACTAGAAATTAAAAAATTGGAAATAAATCAAAACTAATTTTATGAAAACGTTTAACTTCTGTTTAATGTAATTCTATAATAATAAAAATATTATTTTAAAAAAAAAATTATTTTATCCAATTATATCGCAAAAATAATAGTTCTGCTAACTAAGGAAGGAACATGCTTTTTATTTACTGATAACAAATCGTTTGAATTTTACGCATAAATAAAAACTCCGAAAATATCTTAATTATTTTTTTCTTTTTCTCTCAATTTCAACAAATATATTTTAAAACTAAGCTTTTTTCATTACGTCGAAATGATAATAATTAATAAGTATACCGAACGAAGGCATAATTCAATGAGATGGCTAACCAATATCAGGTGAAGCTCATATTTGGATTTTAGTTAAGTGACATAAGCCTAAGTAGCCATTATCGAATCAAACTTTGACACCTTTTATAAACCTGATTATTGCTCTTTAGGATATTATTGGATAAATTGTATGGGTTTAACTGTACTTAAATATGGTTAGTATCTGTATTAATAAACAGAATCTATAATAGAAAATCTAGATTTCATTAATGAACACCACAGCCATATCTCATCTGCTCGCAACATGATATAAATTCTTTATGTACATAATGCATAACTTCATAACGTCATTAAATGAACTGATAATGTAGTCAATCTAGCTTGCAGTTTATCTTGTGACTAAGCCTTAGCCAAGCTAACGATTGCTGACTAATCAAAATTGTTAACACTCCCGTTTGTGCGTAAAACATTCATCAATTCCAATTAAAAAAGAAATAAATAGATAGATCTATATACTTACTTCCTCAGAGCCTCCTTGCTTGACTAAATCATAATTAATGCTTCCCTGCTTAATCGAATCAATAAGATCAATAACAATTTTTCCATCAGCGATCGATTGGTCTTGGAAGCTTCTTATACTTGTCGTTTTGCCAGCAGCAGACAATTTGTTGTTGACCCACTGAACAATTTCTCTTTCTATAATAGGATTTCCAGTGTTAGCCAGCCGCGACAAAATCGATAGAGTATAGGCACGCATTAACTGCCATATCAGAGCTAAACAAAATTACATTTTGAAATACATTTTTTGAAATAATTGAGTCAATTGAGCTTACCAAGTGTTAAGGTTGCATTACCGTCATTCAAATCTTGGCCAGCAATTCCAACCAGCGAGAATTTGAGCTGTTTGCCCAAATCGACTGCATAATTGCAATTCTCTAATTTCTCCATAAATTTGCGAAGAGGCGTAAAGCGCTTGTGAACTTTGTTCCAATTGACAATGCCCGGTTTAATTATGTCAAATAATTGGAAAATTACTAAGCCATCGGCCAAGTCCGAGTATAGCCAGTTCACATGAGGACTGACACCCATGGAATTCATCCAATTTCGGTAAGCTGTGTAAAAAATAAAAAGTGCTTAAAATCTGTAAACCTATAAATTTTGTATCATAATAAAAATTACATCTGATAATGTCGATATTATAAAATAATTAATCTAATTGGCCAGTAATAAATTATGTACTAGGAAAAATAATAAATTTTAAAGTATTTAAATAGCAAAAATGATGCATTTTTTATTTGGTAAGTTATAGGATGAGAATGTAAACTTGACATAAGTGGTATATAAAAAATATAGTTTTTGTTTAGTTAGTTGGAGATAGTAACTAGATTTTAAAAAAAAAAAAAAATATTTGTTTGTTAATGATTGGAATTTAACCGACCACGATTTGAAGTGGTCATTAAAAAAGAAAAAGAAAATTAATTAGTAATAAATAATAAGTATACTAATAGAGGAAGTTACATGATTAGAAATACTTTTGTCGTAAAAACCTAATGCCATGTCATATTTGAAATTTAAGTTTTGAATTGTATCCTTTCAGTTGTTTTAGGATGCGCCATATGGGCTTGGTACCCGAGTGCGCTTAGGTTTTAGAATAGAGTTAAGAATTTATTTTTGTGCTCTATTTTGAATAAAATAAAAATAAAATAATTAGCTACCAATAATTGAATTAATGAAAATAATCTATCTATATATCTTACTTTTTTCTTCCCTTGTTTCTTCTATTGTTTCCAAACCGTCGATTTGTTCTGGTTTGTCAAGACCTGGGTGATTGTTAAACAAGTTTGCCACAAAGGCCAGATTCAACTTGTATACGCCGTTCACAACATCCTGAGGAGTCAAGAAACTTCTACAGTTCAATTTAGCGGCCTGTTGCAGCATAACTTCGGCTCTTGAAAGCATATCACCTTCCTACCAAATCAATTATATTTTTATTTTATTTAAAAAAATACGAAAAAAATATTTTACCCTTAAGGCATCCAATGTAACTCCAGCATCATTAGGCGCAATCTGTTTTAACAAATGGGTATAAATTTCTGAGTCGACAATGTCACTCTGGAAATTTGTACATCTCCTGGAAATGCCAGCTTTCTCCAGATGGTGATTAACCCATCTGAGCAGAATAGCTTCCGGAGACAATTTCATCAAATCCTCAAGGTGCTCTCCATCGAAGAGAAGTCCAGCTAGCCCTGGACAACTATCTAAAGTAATGTGACTGAACAAACCAATCCTAATAATCTGCCACAGCAGTCCAAGAACTAAATGAGGCTTCCCTTTCGCCAAGTCATGGGCATCAATGTTAACGATATTACAACCAATCGCCTGCGAGGAGACCAACGCAAGGGTTAAATTTTCAAACTCCCTGTAGACGGTCAAGTTCTTTTTGTTGATAGCTCGCTCATCGATAGTATCCGGGCATGAATGATTGATAATTTTGCATAACAAAATGCCATCCTTAATTTTCTGATAAAGCGCCTTACCCTCAGGGTCTATAGGCAGAAGATGTTTAAGATCTGGGTCGTGTCCCAAATTGGAGTTAATCCAGTCCGAAAAGGCTAGTTGTTCTTCGAGCCTCACCGAGTGTGTAGTACCCTCGGAGGATATGCTCGACATGCCACCAAGTGTTTCGAGGTTTTCTTTTTTTGAAACGACTGTCTTGAAGGTACTTCCGATATCTTTTGATTTTAAATCCAAGCAGAGATTCTCAAATTCATCATAAGATAATTTGCCTTGATGCGTTGTTCTCTGCTTATTTGTGAATTCGTCAATCATTTCTCTGACCTGGTAGCCTGGTAATTTGAAACCACATTGATCCAAGGCTTCTTTAAGCTCCTTCAACTCAATGTATCCATCTTGATTTTTATCAATCTGTAAAATGTAAAATATTTAGAACTTAAATTTTAATAACCATAATAATTTTATAGTTGAATTATGGCTGATGAAGCCACTGAGAGTAATTCTAATTTTATAAGTTCATACAAGGCATAAGGCTGGGAGAAAAAGTGGAAAATATATAGAAATTTGGTAGAAATTAATGAATAATATTCGATATACTTTTTTAGTTGCAAATTCACTTCCTAAACACAAAGTTCCCTATTTTCATTCCCCGTTGAAGTTCTTAATTCAAGATAAGATTTATAAAGCCTAATATCAACATTTTGCCACTATCAGAGAAACCCAGATGTTTGAAACGTTTGAGAAATTCATTTATTGCATAAAGCTTAAATTGTAAATCATCGCTGATAGCAGAGCAATTTCAATAATCTTTGATATTGTTGCGAAAAAACGCTTTACGATAATAAATCAGAAATCAAAGCTCGCTTTTAATTTACTACATATTTCCTTCCAACGATCAAATTATTGTTTGTTTCCTTTAAACACCCTCCAAGCATATCAATGTAAAATTACATTTCACTGGAATTTCACTTAGTTTTTGATTTATTAGGTAGTGTAGAATATAAATGATTGAGTCTATTGCATAAAGACTCGAAACGATAAGCTTTTGACGTAATCCACAAGCGTCTTTGTAGGATGATTAATTTTGGAAGATTTTAAAAAATTGCATTGGGAATTAAAAAGGTGTTAAATGACAAAAACTGCAGCTTCAATTTTTACGGCTTACGTAATGCTTAGAATGATTAATGAGCTAAGGATTGCATTATCAATTTGAAACCAAATGCCATATATAACAAAAATAATAAATCCACTACACTATAACAAATGTTGATAAACATTATTTAACAGAATTTAAAAAAATAAGGCTAGGCTAAATATAAACGAAAATTTTTTTTTAAGAAATTCAACTAGTCAATTTTGTGACAGTGAATTTGGCATGCACCATAACCAGATAGTCTAGCAATAATAAATGTTCAATAAAGGCAACATTTAGGTTATTATGTCAGATTTTCATAGACTTTTATGGTCAAACAATTAAAAAAAAACAGGACGTATTTAAGAGAGATCGAGTTAACAAAGCGACCATTAATTTATTTGCTGAAGAAAAATTTTTGCACACAAAAGTGTAGGTAGTAGTCAATCAATAAAGTACTGATTAGTTCTTTTTATGGTGTTGAAATCGACATGTTTACGATACATTTGTTCATAAAAAAAACCAATAATGTCCATCACATGGATTGCTTTCGAATAATCGATAGAACATAACTTTATGTATAGAGAGCTTGCAAAAATCAATAAAAGTTTATTGTCATAACTGCGATACAACATGCTCGTATAAAAACATGGAAGAAAAATGTATCATAAATCGTATACGCAAAAAGAGTAATTTAATGCTTAATCAGAATAAAAAATCGTCTTGTGTCTATAAAAAATTGCTAAAATCAATAGAAGACATCGATATTACTTGTGTTGTGTCGATGGGCATAGATTTTCCTAAAAATATGCAAATACATACTATACAAACGTAACTTTGAGTGTATCACTTTTAGCATTCAAAAATCATTTTCATGATTGGTATGAGTTTTAACCACATAGAAGTTGTTAAACTTTCGACTTGCTTGGCTACATCACAAAGAAATAATCTATTAATATGAGATATGATTAATCCCCTGTTTTAAGGTCCTACAATTCGATATGAAGGTTATACAACTATATATGCATATGTATGTGTACCTCACAAAGCATTCAGTTGGTATTCCTCAAAATAAATCGATTAGTCATCAGGGAAAATAACAATTAAATCAATTAATCGATTGATTAAACGTTTCCATCTCAAGTTTGAAGCCGCCGATGGTTCCACACAGATTTTGTTTTTTTAAAAATTAGGTTAAATGAACCCTTTTAAACGATACCCCAGACGTCTGAGTAAAATTTTCGTTTTCAACCACATTTAGCTCTCTTTAACCAGATAAACGCAAAATGTTTATTCATTTTGACTCTCTGTCCATAAGCGGCAAGCAATTTCTACGACTATGCCAAATTTTGTTTTAGCTTTAAATATGGTAAAAATAATCTACGGTACCACAAAGATAAACCCACGGGTAATTATTCAATTTTGATGATAGTAATAGTTTTTTAAAAAAAGAAAAAATTTAAAAGCATAGTTTTCTTTTACTTTAATATTTTTTATTTAACAAGTTTGTTTTTAAATTTTTCTAATCAGAGTTTGGGCAATGTGCACTAAAATGAATTTATGTTTCCTTAGCCGTTTTAAATTCTTTGTTGAACAAAGCAACATCAACTTCACAACAGCATAAGTCTTTGAATACCATTGCAAGAAAATGTTTACATCCCATAAGCAGTTTACAATGCACTCCATTTCCATTGTCAAAGAATAATAAATATTTAATTGAAATGCTCCAGAACCAACAGTTTGCTCAAGTGCAAGACTGATGGATAAGCTGTTTCTAGTTAAAGCTGCTTACATCATAAATGCTTAGTTAATCGCAGTCCAATGACACTAATTCTCGTGCATACATCTTAACAATTTCTGAAAAACTCAAAACTCATTCAAATTTAGAAACGCTAACAAACGAAGTAGTTACAAGAACAAACAATTCAAGTAAAATTTCATAAAAGGAACCATATACAAAATTCCAGCCTAGCGCCTCCGTATCGCTTTACCGATTTAGCGAGATACTAAGAAAATGCACAAGAAGCGCGGCACAGATTTACAAGCTGCGGTCTCGCGGAATTATCTTGGAATGCACTTACAAACAATAAAATCATTTAACCTTGGCTTAAAGTGTTTGTACTGCAAAAGAATAGTGAGAATTGGCTCATCTTGTTGCAACTCATGGAGAGGTCAGCAATTAATTATTTCTTGGCGACCAGGCCATGTAAGACGAATTGGGAAATATGGGAGCAATGGATGCAACAGTCAGCAGAGCTTAAGATCGGCTTTATAGTGACTTGTGAGGGATGGAAATCGTCTGAGGTTGTGGCCAGATTTGCATACATGTTCATGAATCATTCATCATGGTGGGAGTCGACTCAGTAGCTCAGGTATGTGCTAGAAAAATTCTGAATAAGAAATGTGTAAGAAGTCTAGCTGAAAGTCGTGCTAGTGTTACGTTATTCTTCTTCTGTTGCGATTTGAATTACATTACAAATTCTTCTTCCGTGGCAATATGAGGCGGAGTCAAATGAGATTCAGGTGCTCGAATATTTAAAAATTATAACAATCGTATAATAAGAGAACTAATCTTTTAAGCACGTTCGGCCTTGTAATAATCAGGTGAATCCTGATCCTCAGATACAACGAAATAATTGTATTCACATTCACTTACACTTACTACACAACTTTAAATAACTACACGTTTTTGGATAATACGCCTTTGAGAAAATTTAGTATAATAAAATAAAATAAACATAAATCATAAAAAAAACCCTTTAGATGTTGCAAAAAAATATAAATAAACCCAATGGAATATTTTGGTACTTTTTTTAATAAATACTTGGTCCATTCTCCTTTATTTTTTATCATCTAATTATCAACACAAAACGCTATTTGCAAGCTTATTTAAAACTCTATCGGAAATCTCGTTGTACGCTATTCTTATTCTTTCCTTCAGTTCTACAACATTTTTAATGGCTTCTGCTGATCGTAGACTTTCTTCGCTAAGATTCCCCACAAATTTTCTATGTGATTCAGGTCGGGAGTTAACGCTGGCTATGATAATAATTGAATTTTGTAATCCTGAAATCACCTTTTTGTGGAGGCAGCCGTATGGATGGGAGCATTATCCTGCTTTAAAATAATGTTTTCATCTTCCGCCAGTGTCACAAAAGCCAGTAGATGTTGATGCTCAAATCATCACAGATCTACCTCCCCGTGCTCTTCATATTCGTAACACTAATCTTTTTTCATTCCACAAATCGTGCCAGTAGTAATTAAATCCATCTTGTCCATCAACCATATTTCCAAAAATTTCGACGGGGGGTTTGGATTTTTGATTTTTGTAAGCATTTTTGTTGTTTTAAAAATTTTAGGGCTGCTGCCCATTTCCTAAGTTAACTAGGGTTACTTTGCAAGTTCAACCGTCCAATAATTTTCAAAATGATGAGACTCTGTTCGATAGTTCTCTCAAAACTGCGCGTTTCACATCAGGCAATTCTGTTTTTCAACATCACTCAATTTTTTACCGCCGAGCATTTTAGAAGTCGACAACATTTTTTACTTTTCAAAAAACCATGATTCCATGACGTCAAAATATTAAAATTCTACATAAAAACTTAAATCCATGTTAGAAACTCTCACAGTAAACTCTGAACGGCAAGTGAGTTTATAATTACATATTCGGTTGCGTAACGACTTTTTTGAGAATGCAAATGTTTCCCTCCGATTTTATTCTTCTTTGAATTGAAATATTTGACCTTTTGCAAAATAATCTTCAGGACTAATAATTAGATAACTAATAAACGTATAAAAAGAACAAGAATTAAACGATTAAATTTTGTTTAAAAAGTAATAACTTCTAGCAACCAGTTCTGAGCCTCTACAACTTTAACTAATTTGTTTCTTTAAAATTAAAATAATTGCATTAATTTACAGTACATTCGAAAATATCTTGTGTGAAACTGAGAATATAAATTTTAGGGAATGATTTCACACCTTAGAAACGTTTATCGATCAAAAATTAAAAATTCGTGTCTCCTAAATTTTAAGAAAGAGCGACATAAAAGAAGAACATATTCTGACAAGTACACTTTGGACGATTTTTTTGTAAGATTCATTTAAGTTAAGTTTAAATAAATAATAATAAACAGAATGATGAATAAATTATTAAACTAAAAAGTAGTAAAACTGCTTTAATATTCGAACAATACATTTTATCCAAACTTTAAAAGTTTGAAATTAAATCTGCAGCATGTGACTATTCATTTTCACATTAGCTGCGTTTTTTCATTTCTCTCTGGTTCAGGTTAGTTAGCAAATTTTGCATTGAATTGAATTTTAAAAGCCCTCATGTAGGTACATATATCAAGATTTTAAGATTTGTGAAAAGTATATCAAATTGCCATGATATTTACCCATCCAAACTTCAAATCTTGAACCATATTGCCCCTATCATGAATTCCACTGGAATTAAATCGAAAGGAGCTTAAAAAGACCCTTTTTGAATAAAACTTTCTTAATAAAGTTTCTAAAATTGTTACTAATTCATTTTAGTTACTTTTGATTTCAGTACGTTTTCCGCACATAACGTCAAAATAATTCGATTGGATTTTTCTAATGGAATTATTTTAACACTTTGAACGAAAAAATTAATTGAAGTCAAAAGAAACTGAAATGTATTTCCTAAAAATTTACGAAGTTTGTTAAGAAATTTGAATTTAAAAGGTGCTTTTTCAAGCTCTTTTCAATCCGATTTCAATGGAGTTCATCATAGGGGTGCAAATAAATTTTTAGATTAAGTTTTTGACGCAAAGTGGGCAATTTGATTTTATTTTCGCGAAATAAAAAACATTTTTATGGATAACTTTTTATAAATTTCAATTAAGTGCAAAATTTCCTGCTAAACCTAGAACCGGAACCGATTAGAAAAAAACACAGCTATCATTTGCCAAAACATTTTATCTTTCAGTAAGTAGTCTTGAATAAATCCGTGTACTTCCTTTTTAAGATAAAGCACGTAAAGACACAAACGCCACTTCAAAAGTTTTTTTTTTTCTAAGGCCACATTGATTTTATCTTGATATGTTCAACAAGCAATCTGTAGAGACGGCAGCAACACCGGATTTTCTTGTATATAGATTTTATGATACGCATATCAAAAGCATTGAAAACTTTTACGTAATAGAGAGAAAAAAAACCCTTTTTAAACAAGTGAAAATTCCCATTGAAGGTTGATTGATCTGGATCTCCAGATGGTTTGGCTTAGTGATTAGAAAAAATATTTACCTGCAGCAACTCCAAATTCGCTGGAATGTATTTGTATAGGAGAAAATACAAATAGGTGGTTTATGATATAAAAACCGAGTAAGACTTTAATAAGCGCCAATTACGTGCAAAAAGTATAAACCAGATAAGATTATGAAGCTCTCAATAGATAAAAATATAAAAATGTTTAGATCTCCCAGCGATATAATCGAGGAAATGATAAAAAGAGACTGTACAGACGATTTTCAAATTAGGTAAATCAATTTACGAGTGTTTCAGAAAGAATTTATAAATTAGATCTAACCGCAACAAATATCGGCTATGTTTTACCATGCCGCACCCCCTATACAAAATTACTCTACTTTGTCTCTATGGGTTTGATGGGATGAATGGGTTCCGATGTTCTACGTCTACCGATGAATCAATAAAACCAACCATGGCCTCAATGACGCATTCTAAAGAACCGGCAGGCACTTTATCGCCAAATAGGTCAATAAATCAATATTCGTCTTTGGCGTGCGGTTTGCAGCCACCACGAGAACCACCTTAAATGCATGAAATCACTTAGCGTTTTTGCCTTTGCGTTCGCTCTCCGGGGAAATGTGATACCTTATCAGACTATCAGAAGCTGGTTCTCGTCCGCGAAACATCAGCGGCAGCTAACAAAAAACAAAACGTTTTTTAAAGTGAGAAAAAGGTGGCTTTGGCTAGATATTGTTAGCAAATCCGCAACAGCTTCGACGTTCTTTTCACATGAGCGCCAGATTAAGCTATACTTAATTTCACGGAGTCTAGCTCACAACACATCAAAAGGAATGCGCCGCCATTACATAATCCACGTCGCAGAAAGGGTGAATTTCCCCCGGGGAAACTTACTTGAGGGATGAGCTCGTTGAGGACTTCCTGGTACTCGGAGAGGACCCCGTGTCGTTCCATAGACAAAATATCCATTTTTATTGATTTTCAGTTTTGGGACTATTTGCAACCGAAAGTGGACTTTATGCGCAACTAGTTTCACGGACACGGATAAACTGGAGCACCCATCCATCAATTGCAATCGGACTAGCAAACCATTTCTCCCTTATCATATCTCAACTGATTTGCGAAAGCTAATTGCTGACAAGACAAGGAGTTAGCGAGCTGTTTGGATCGAAGTGTTTTTTCCTACGCCCGCTAAGAACATTGAATTTCCATCGATTAGAGTCGTGACGCGCAAACTTTCGGCCTCGCTCTCAAAAAATTCTCGACAGCATTCGCATGCATGTATTTTACCTTATAAATTCAGATAATTATCACCGTTATTACAATTAATTGCAAAAATCATTTCCGGGGAAAAAATTCTAGCTATTACAGTTCAAGTAGAGATTAACTCAAATCCAGAAATTATTTTCAAATCAAAAACATATGTATCAGTTTTACGCACATTTAAGTAATACTTTAATATCTTGGGGCTATTTCGAGTACTCTAAACTATCTAGGGGACATGCCAAATCAAATCACCGAACTTATGCCGCCGACCATTTGTCTTCCAGTATTAAATTTATGGATTTGGACTTACAATCCTCTTATGTCTGGGTACAATTTTCAAAACTAATGCTGTACACAGCAAAGCACATCAATTCTAGTATACTTTACTATGGTTTTCAAAGGAAAAACGAAAAAGTTGCAGTAGTTAACTCTAGTATCTTCAACGGGAGATAGTACCTATAAATTGAAACATAAGGTTTTAATATCTAGTGAATTTTACCAATTTTCCGGTAATCTTGAAATACAACTAGAATTAGTGTAATATTTCACTACTTTACTTTTGTGTGAAGCGCGTATTTCAGGATACTGCTCCTGCACTGATATTAATTCACTATTTATTGCATGAACCTAATTCGTTTATGAAAAAATTAAATTTAAACGAATTGTCGTAGAAGTTTTTAAGCTTTTCGTACTTTTATGTAATGGCTGAATGTCTGAACTTTTATTCAGCACTGTAAAAGGATCCTATTACGTTGTGATATTTTTTAAAAACTGACAAAAGACTTCTTACTTTTTCACACTATTTTTCTCGAAAACGTGATGTGACAGAACATTTTTGATTTCGGATTCGTGTTTAGCACACAAATTACATAAAACAATTGTTAAAACTAAAGAGTTTTCATCAACCGAAAATTGCAGACCTGTGTAATCTGTTTTGGGTAGTGACCACAAGGCAAGGCAAGGAAACAACCCTTCAAATTCCTAAAGAATTCCTAGTCACTAAAATGAAAAATTAGAAATTTAAAAAATAACAGAAAACATTTTATTTAGATATCTAGCTTTGGAAACAAACAATTTGTTCAGTTTAATCGAATAAAACGAAAATTTTTACAAACATTTCTAGTTTTAAAAGAGGCTAAATCAATTTAGTTTAATTGAGTTTCCCCTGGAATCATTTTAAAAAACAAAAATCAATTAATTTTAATGGAATATCAGGAACCGGCTTTATCACGGGACAACGATCTCCGGAGCCCTCACAAATCCGCATATAAAAATTGCATAACTATAAAAAAAATTTTGATTTTTAATTTATGATTATGAAAGTATAATACGTGACTTCTATTTTATATCTCAGAAAAATGATCACGCAATGAGCTAAAAACGTTGCTTCACAATTTAAACAATTAAGAACCTTTGTTTTCACATTGCGATAAAAACAATATTTAGTTAAAAATCTAAAAACTTCAAAAGTATTATTAACACATTACATCCCGGTATTGTTTCTAAGAAAATTTGTTCTGAATACCGGGTGAAATTAAAAACAAACAAATATATTTAAAAGTCTTTTTAGCTTGAAAAATCTGAATAAAACAACTTTTTATTATTGTTAGATTAAAAAATTGCAATATATTTCAATACTGAACTGAAGTAGAAAAATGGATTTTTACCACATAAAAAGAGTATTAAATTTAATTATGTTCACTTTTACAGCTTGTTGAGAGCTTACACTGGATGATGAAATTGCCGGTGCGGAAATGACGGATAGTAACGACCCACAGTATTTGAATCTTAATAATATTGATTGAACAAATTTTGATTTCTTTTAACTATACAAAATTACAAAATAAATTTATAAAAATTAAATGAAATTAATTGAATTATGTATAAGCAGAAGAAAAAATTTGTTTGTTATTGTGATAGACAGGAACTTTCAAGCAGAAATATGTATGTGCCTATCGCCAACTGAAATTCCTCTAAGATTTATTTGAATTCTTAAACTCTATCTTATTCCTCAAACTAAGAACGATTTCAGTTTAAGAAATTACCAGCTGAAATTCTTCCAAGTCAATTTACCGCGTTTTCTGTAATTTAGGATATTACCAAATAAATTACCCTAGCCCCTTTTTCGAGATGAATATCTCGTTTCGCGATTACACTTATGAATAAAGTATTTTAAAGCTTTTGTGGAGGTGATCTACTTTTGCCATACGATAATTAGATAACAAGATATTTGCGACAAAATGATTTTTAAAACATTTATACCCTATAATCATAAAACACAACCAAAGACGGCATCCTCTTTAATTTGAAAACTATAAGATATTCATAGTTACAAACGTTACAGCGTTAGTTAAGTAAGAAAATGCGGAAACATCATAACTAGCGACTTAGTCTCCATAGCAACTTAAATTCCTAAAATCATCTATAAATCTCAATTTAAGTTTAAATGCATGTAAGTATTAGGACAACAAGAAGCAGACTTCTTTATGAATTCGGTTAATAACTGAATATGGGATTTTGTTTAAGAGACAGCTGAATGAATATAGAGTCTTAACCGAAATACATACTTACATATTATATCAGAAATATGCGTAATCATGGCATAGTATTAAAACTAATGTATGTTGAACTATCACCCAAATTATTAGAGGGAAAGCAAGCACCTGGGACAGATAAATATTTAACGTGCCCAACATAGCACAGGCAGTGGCATGATTAAAACATGATATAGTATGTAATACATACATAGAAGTCCAAGGCTTATTTAGATTGTATTTTAATTGATAATAGGTATCACAAGTTACAATTCATGAGTCATACTATCACTTGAAACCGCAGTTGTACTCAGGTGCGTTATCATACTGAAAGGGTATTGAAAAGGTAGAGAGAATCCAAACGAAACACTTTAATTTATCGATAATGAAAAAGAAAGCCACCAAACCGGGGTAATCGTACGATTTACCAAAAAGAAAACAACTCCAACGTAAACGAATAATGCAAATAAGCATGAAGCCATCGATAGTTACAAAACGCCTGTGCGTGAACGGAGTGAAAAGTGGCTCGTTGCATGTCGCCAGTTCGTTTCACAATCCCCAAGAGCACCATTTGAAACAATATGAGGCCTCATTAAAACAACAGCAGAATGTCAAGGTTGATTCAGCTGTAATGTGCACAATAATTTGTGTTAATTACAGAGTATCGCATCTACGCACAATTTAATTGTGAAGAGCTGAAAGAAAGCTTCACCGCTATTAGGGAAATGCTCGTACAAGAGAAGAATGCTGTTAACAATCTTAAATTTGTTGCATTGCAAACACGATGACGCTAAAATTCCTTCTACTTTCATTGCCCCGACGAAAATCGAAAAACTTTCTCTTCCAAGAAAGCACTAAATGAAAGGCTTCCGCCCTACATTAGAAGAACATATGCACATATGTTACTCATTCTGGCGCCCTTACCCAACGAAGCTAGAAATTACTTCCCGACTGAACTCAATGACCTGTCCACGTCGAGTTCGCGTTTTAATACCCCAGCAATTAGCCAACTTTGCAACAACTTCTGCAACATGAGATGAATTTCCTGTACGAACTGCTGCATTCACTTTTTCTCGGCTTACCTTCCCCGCAGCCGTGATTT
Source organism: Eutolmus rufibarbis (assembly GCA_963920795.1). Taxonomy (NCBI): domain Eukaryota; kingdom Metazoa; phylum Arthropoda; class Insecta; order Diptera; family Asilidae; genus Eutolmus; species Eutolmus rufibarbis. Next base: position 29,593,570 of record OY987206.1, on the reverse strand, counting down.
GGCACGATTTAAGAAAATCCGAGTGATTCAGAAAGGTTTTGAAGAATTCAGCCAAAAGCCTTCGTCACAGAATGTTCGACAATTGAGGTTGACTCATCTCGCCAGATGGGAGCATATGTTTACCTTTTGCGTTATCAGTTCCAACAACCTTCATTTGAGAAAACCTTAAAATTTCAACAACTGACCATCACCAGTTCTATTTTGAAACGCGGTAATTTTTTCAGCTACTAAAGAAACCTTATCAACACTTTTTCCGGACTGCCTTGGGTGTTACTCATCCGGGCATTGCAGCAGCAGCAGCATAAAGCGCAAGAAAAGCACTTTTTTTATTCCATTTTTGATTGCAGCCAAAACAGTAATCTTGCGACGCCTTTTATCAACATGAAAGTGAAAAAAACTTGGATTTTTTATAAAAGAATAGCCGAAGTGAAACAAATCTGTTTCTGTAACGATAACAAACATTTTCTGGGTAATTGTCTTAGTTGGTCAGGCGGACATCTGGTTCGAGACGGTCGTCATTGTCCACTGCATTCGTCACTTTGATGAACTTTTTCTGAGTCCACTTTCTGATTACACATTTTTTGAGCCAGACTTCCGTTGAGAAGAGACACTTGAATAGTTATTAAAGCTAGTAATTTTCTCTTCTGAGGTTAATTTAAAGAAGATACCCGTTTTAGATGTTTTATGATGGATCTAATTTGGTGAGTGCCGAATTTTTCCACATTTTTAAGGAATCTTGCACATAAGTATGTAGTATTACCACCAAGCGCAGGTTCATTTAGAAGCTAGTACGAAGAGTTAAGCGAAAATTGTTAGTTTTCTTTTCTATGCTAAGATAAGATATTAATTAATTTCTGGCTCTGTCTAATGTAATCCGAAGGTTAAAATGGGTCTTTGGTTTCTCTTAAAAAGCTGTGTGTACTGTATCCTAATTTCATGTCGATCGGCATTTATAATTATAAAAAAGGACGTCTGACCACTTGTTTTAATATAATAATTATGAAACTTATTTTCATTTTATAACCTTGACACACTAACTATGACTGAAATTTCGAATTACAATTTCAATTTTGAGTCCTCGTGATAAACTGCTGTTACAACTTTATATCAAAAGTATTGAAAATGGACAGTGAAATCTGGATTTTAATTTTAATCAACCAACAAAACAGTTTTTTTTTTAAATATAACAGCAAAATAAATTATTTAAAAAGCAAATCTCGCCCAAAATTAAAAACGAACAGCTCCTTTTCCAAATTACCGACTATAGATCTAATTCGAATTAGCTATATTATAATTATGAATAAATAACATAATTAATTTCCAATTAGATAGCAACTGAAATACTATATTCAATAGAACGTCAACAGAAGAGTCATGGCGCCGGGCAAAGTGTTCCAACTTATCGCCTAAAGGACTCATAATTCGAGTCCAATCGCACGTATTTGCAGCTTTTTATTTATATATCATCATTAGATTCATTCCGATATATGTAATTCCATATATATAGTTGGATCTGTGCATATAATACCAAATTTGGATCTGAACATAAATAACTGATCATATCAGCTTATATCTAATCATTTTTTTCCTGGAAATGTTTTCCGTAGTATTGTTGAAGAAAAGATTGCGGGGCTTCTCAGTCTTCTTCTAACTAAATATCGAAGTATCCCTGCTGGCGCACGCGCACAATTTAAAATATTTTCATTAGTCATGTTTTATTTATTTTATCAAGAAAAAAATGCGTTTTACTGCCCTTGGAGTAATATGACTAGATTATTAAAATACCTCAATAAGTAAGTATACCAACAGTTTTTTTTATGTGGTTTTGGAAAATTCTTCTAAGTTTTTAAAATCAACGTATTACTTTTGAGTATATGAGAACTTATGTCAAAATTATTGATGCATATACTTTCACAAGTAAAAATTAAAAATGCAAAACGTTGAATCAGCAATTAAGTATTTATCATTAAAATCATACTGAAGGATGATTACTATTTTAAACTGCGCACTTGTACCCAGAATAAGCTTCTCGTACTTGCAGGCATCTACACCTACGCACCACTTCCAGAGAAAATATGGGCAACTACAAGTAGCCATGGACACTCCACCAATAGCGCGCAACAACATGACTCAAACGATCTGAATGATCTTAATCAAAGCAAGTTATTTAAATGTCTAAAGCCCGGCCGGTGTCAAAAACTTGAATACACATTATTAGAAAACGAGTCTTATGTGTTTTTTTAATTCTATAAATAGACGCTTTATCTGCAAAATTACTTCCCAAAGGTACGTGAATATCTTTGAGAATGAATAGGGCAGCTGAAGTTGCTACAAAATCTTATAAAGGAAAACTCCATCGAGAGATAACTGACTGAATTTAGATATAACAGGAATTTAATTTTCTATCTTTTGTTCATAAATTCAAAGGTGCAAAACAATGTCTCATATTCTAAAAAGCAAACGCTTAGTCTCGATTTTTATATGGAAAAAACCAAGATTTGTCTAATTCAAATTCAGATTGAGATCAATTTTTCTGTGTAAAAATTAAGACTAAGTCTTTGCTGAGAATTTTTAGCATATAAATCAATTTTTCTAATAGGTACTAAAACATATTAGCACTGACCCCAAAATAATAAATGAACATCTGTCCTACCCGAATGAATTAAATTATAGTGGAGGTAATTGTTATTATAGACACCACTAAAACGTGACATGTTTTTGTAAAAAAAAGCTTTATACAAATGAAGTAATATTTGTAACATTAATTTCATCAAAGCTTTGTGTTTTATGGTATCTTATGAAATTGGAATAATTTGTAGATACTATATAATGTTTAAAGATTTCTTAGATACAAACGTGTTTTACGAAATAATACCTTTAACCTAGCGTGCGAACCCAAGTCTTACTCAGGAGGAACAACATCGTTACAAAGTTAATGATATTCACAAGATGGAAAAGAGTTTTACAAACCTTTGAAAACTCATTTAGGTTGAAATGGATATCTTTTTGAAATTCATAGATAGCTTGCATATTAAAAAAAACTTTATTTTTCTCCCACAATTTGATTAGATCCGATATCTAACCACTTCTAAATATTATGACTCAAATGAGCCAAAGTAATTTCGTTACTGTAGCAAAAGCAGTTTATTTTATCATTTTTCACTTAAGAATTATTTGTTTTTTTGTTCTGTCGTAGTCAAGTTATGTTTTCAAAAATCTTATAAAAGTGTTGCTTAATATAATCTATGTACTTTCTTTCCTCACAAATTTTCGCAGTTTTAAAAGTAATATTTCCTTGTTTTAGACAATTCTCCTTCACACTCATTTTATTGCCTTCCAAACGATAAAGAAAGGACGCTTAGTAACTATTCCTTTTTAAGAGTTTGATCAAAAAATCTATAGAGGACATCAATTGAAGAAAAATAGTATCAAAAAGTAGCATTTTGTCGCGAATTACAAAAATGTAGTGATTTGTGTTACACTATTGAGAAAAATTTAAGAAAACTCCACCAAACAAACGCGTTTATCTAGGAAGTGGTAAAAAATAATATCGAATAAGAATTTTGTACAATATAATGTAGTATGAATTGAATAATTATGATGGGATGTGGCTGTTCAAACCTTTTGAAATGCAAGTCATTTTCTTTTCACAGGTTAAAAGAATCCTGTTTCTTTTCAATATTTGATCCAAAATTGTGTTTTAGATCGCCCTTAGATTATTCGTGATGTGTACTTTGATAGTATGGATCGCAATCGTTACATAGATTAGGTATATAATTTTAAAAGCTTTAATGATGTTAGACTTTATTAACTCTTCAATTCCCATGTCAAAGTTAATAAAGATTTTTTTTTTCTTTTTAGATAACATAGCTTACAAACATGTAGTTATTACAAAAAAATATATTAAATGTAAATAAACTACCCTTTTTTTTTGTATGGGCGTTGTCACCCACAGGTGACACTGGGCATTGCGTAGTTAAGACTGTGAAGGAGAATTTGACCCATGATGTATTGCTAGTGTTGCCAAAAAAAAACAATTGATAGTGTTACTTATTGGCTTTGCTACAATAGTGGTAGATTTCAAAAATAAAATCTCCTTGTGGTAGAAAAAAAATATTAAAATTCTGTCACCTGCAAGTGACACTGGGAATTGAAGAGTTAAGAGGAATTCCAAGGTTTTTTTCACCTTAAAATCTTTATAGTTACCTCTCCTTTGTTCGTTCGATTCTTGACGCTTCGAATGTGTGGTCGCTTTATTCAGTTTTTCAGTCCTCGCGCGTGTTCACGCATTAAACAAATTTAACTTCTTACTATGCTTCACACAAGTTCAACTACATATATGCTCCGGGAGCTTTATTAAGGATTAGAGGTATTGCGTATTCCATTGCACAAAACTAGCTATGGTAGCAATGAGCCGATTGAGCAATGTTCTAGACTTTCTAATGAGATTTATAATCCGGTGAATTTATCCATGAACAGAGTCCCTTTCGAGAATCGGTGTGTTCTAAAATGTCGCATTCATTTCTTTTGTTTTCAGCTTATTTTAAAACTTGAAGTTCGCCTTACTTCTTATAGTAATATAAATTATTGTATTTTTACACTGTTACCCTCTATAGGAAAAAGTAGGTAAGTATTGTAGTAGGTTTGCTTTTTATGGAAGAAGAGTAAAAAAGTGATTGAGTGTTTAGAGCAGGGGAAGGGTTTATATTCTTTTATATCTAATGGCAATTGAGTTGACTGCACAGGGTGTCTTAAGAAAATAATTAGGATTTATTTATTACTTTGCGAGCAAGGAATAACGGATTTCCTTAAATAGTGTGCATACTGTGAAAGTTATTCCACTAGAACTTTGCGCTTATTTAGAACTCTTGAAGGAGCTGATAAAATTTAGAATTTATATTTTAGTTTAAAGTTTCTGAGACTTGTCAATGCATTGTACTATTGTATCTCAGTGTGACCTACACAGACGGAAAAACCTTCTAACTAATAGAAATTCTGCGAAAGCCATAAGCTTAGTTGGGGTGGAGGAAGTCGATTACTTTACGACGCCGGCTATTCAAAAGAAACCGCTCTGAGAAAGCGCCCAGGAAGTTTACCCGTGCAGAGCAATTAGGCTACAATTAGTAATAATCTTTTCTCAATATATGTAAAGGCGACGAGCGGAATTTTAATTTAAACAATTGCACAATACCTTGCGTCGCCGTTTTCCAATGTTTACTAAACCATCGTCTGTTTCCACAAATCGAATTTTTATGAAGTCATTAGGGGCTCCACTGATTACTTCATCAGGCGGCTCCGCGACCAAGAGATCTGTGTCAGGAGGCGCGGGTCGTTCGTTTTGTTCTTCGCTAATGACACTCTAGCCTGAGACCTGAGATAGGTTTATCAGTTCGTAATTAGCCCCGAGAAGGATAGCGGCGCTTAAACCGATCAGTCTCATTCAAGTCAACCGCCTCCGAGGCCAAGACAATTGAACTGAGGAAGCAGTTGCGCGGGACAATAAGAGACCTTAATTACCTGCTCCCCGCTTCCACGGTACCTATTCACAATCGGTGATGGTCCCGGACAAAGACTAGCTCACAGGAATATTAATCAAGAGGCAAAATGCACGTAAAGTGCACATTTTAATTGAGTCACGCTTATCGCATCACATGGCATGTAAATGGCTTATGAATCACCCCGCGGGCGACTGCATAGATACCCTGATGACATCGCTGCCTTAGCCGCAGATCCTGGAGGTCTACTTTTGCGAAACAACAGCTCCAGAAAGCGATATTTCATCGTGACTTTCATTATATGCAAATGCGGCCGCTAATTATTTTTTGGAGGTGCGGTCTCTTTACGATGCCGGTAAGGTAACTACGTAAATCTTAAGCTTATTTGCAGACAGCTGGATTAGAAGACAAGCCACAAGTTATGGACATTATTCGCAAGTCCACAATTAGCTAATGAATTCCAAGTTAGCAACAAAAGAATCTTCGCGGTACGCGCACTAAAGGCAAATCGACTTTGGCGAGTGCCACTGTACCGTGCCAGTGCGCGAAAAACCTGAATCCCTGAAAAGGTAGCGCTGCCGTGATGTAACCACGGACAAACAGCGTTCCAGCAGCAGGGCAAGAAATTGTTTGATTTTCAATGAGATCGAATCGGACTCGGGCTGGTTTGACGGCGGCGTGTGTGCTCTTACGTCGAGCTAAAGAGCTGCGCAAAACGCGGCCCAACCCGGCGATTCATTCTATGCCCCAACAGCAGCAGCAGCTGCTCACCATAATGCGGTCGTTGTACGCTATTTTGAAATTTAGCAATTGCCGGAAGGCCATCGGGGAACCACTGGAGCCCCGCTCCGTCTGGGTGCTAAGCACGCTGGTCTCGTGGGCACCGGGTAACGGTCGGAATGCCAAAAATTGAACGATGCGCCTCCCAAGTCGGCTAACTTGGGCAGGAGACCCACGGCAACGAGTCTCTTGACAGAAGATGGGCGTGATTCATGCGATCGGAATTTCTCAGGTGCACAGGACGCACAGACTCCCGTTCCCCTCCTCCTGCAAAAATACTTCACAGTTCGAGCTCGGTGTGACCACTTACTTCTGTAAACTTCTCCTGCATCTCAGCACGCTCCTCGGCAGTCACCTTTTTTATCCTATTAGAAGCCATTTTCAAACAACTCCTTCCGTGGTAAACAACAACTCCACTTTCTTCGCCCAAACACTTAGCCGCAGTTCGCACCCTCTCAGCCCGCTAAACGAGTGGTTCACAAGCAATAAAAGCTAGCAAATAAATTGTATCACAACTGGGCAGGGAATCAATTTAAACTCGCGGCGATCGCTTTTTCTTCTGCACAACGAAACAACATCCACGGACCGACCCCAACAGACCGTTCAAGAAGTATCCAAGTGAAGTGACACTGGCCGCCGCTGTCTCTGCTGGAGGTAGCTGGAGCTGGAGCCACTTCCAGCGGTACGTCATTTTCCCATTTATGGAAGAGAAACGAAGTGGTGGATGGAACAACTAGGTTCATTAGCATTCACCAATTTAAAAATTTTAATTTTTGATTATAGCGCCCCTGGGGCAACAGTACACCAGCAATGGGCATCCACAGTAAAAATGGCATTATTTAGGATTTACGGAAACAGCATTTTTAAAGGCGTGTGTTTCAAACTCAACAAAAATATTAGTCACTAAGTAAGGGTTATACCCAGTCAGTTGGGTCAAAGCGAAAAAAAATAATTTTGGAATTTTTACATTTTTCTTCAGTATGACAACGAATATTAGCTGTAAATTTCATAAAAATCTGGGTAATTCTTCATAAGTGGAGCTTCTGACGCACAATGGGGTCTACTTCTTTTTGTTTTTGTTTAAATTAAAGGTAAAAATATCCTTAAATATTATATTTAGTAACCAAATGAAGGAGGCGCTTGAAACCAGAACTTATTTTGGGGAAAATTCGCATAATTTAGTGCCCCCATATTCTTTATATTAAAAAGGTACCGGAAGTGAAACAAACAAAAGTTACAGCATATTTTGGTTGTTGATTTGTCCCCGCTTGCGATACCTTTTAACATTCAAGTTATATTTATGTATAGTATATTTTATTATTTGTTTTTTGAGTCGGCATCGAACAAGAAAACATTTCATAGTGCATTCAACATTGCTCGAACAGAATTCTTGATTTTAAAGCTTGGTATTCTCTTTTCAAAAATTATATATCCTATAAAACTCCCACGACACCTCATTTATTAAATATTCAGTAAATAGGCATATTTTCCTTATACAAGAAGGCCCAAAAGTTTTCACTAAATTTTCTAAGACGGTAACTTTGTAAAAAAAATAATTGGTTCTGTTTGTTTAATTTTTTTTCCATTAGGTCGCGAAGGTCAAATAGGCACCGCCGAAACAGGCGCGGATCTAGAAGTTGAAAAACAATTTTTTTTTTTTTGGATCAATAATGGCAATATTAATCTCCTAATATTTTAATTTTAAAACTCCTTATTAAAAAAAAATAACATCTCGTTATTAATTAATTAATAATCTATCCCGACAAGACAAATTTGCTTGAATATAATCAGTAAGCTCATCGAGCATCGGGGACCCAGAAGAATACTAAGGAAATAATCAGATTCATCTGATCAGGAATTATCTAAAATTAATAAGGTTCTTTAACATAATTAGCTGCAGAAATAATGTTATCTTCATTTTGGCACGAATGTTATGTGAATCACTTCTGCTTCAAGCTATCCAAATACAAAATATACTATTACTAAGATTTTTAATAAATCTTTAATAGATTGAATTTCCTTATATTATAGTAAATAAATATTGTAAATTTACGACTAACAGTTGACCCGATTGTAATCAGTAAAACCTAATACTTCTTAGTATTTTTAACGATCGGAATGTGCTATGTATACTACTCTGATCCTAACAATTGTACTAATCAGGAAAGCCTGACGCTACTTAGTTCTAACGTAGTTCTAGTCAGAAAAGCCTGATGCTACTTAGGCCGTTTTCGAAATCACTTGCACTTGCACTTCTCACTAACTCTTCTGACCGCACTTGCTCTTGGCACTTTTCTCGGCGTTCGAATTGAACTGCTCTAAAAATTTTTTCGATCACAATATCTACGAAATTTTTAGTGTACTTTAGAGAACTCTTCAACTTTGATAGATAAAAAAGTGTTAGTGCAAAACAATCTACGTATATTTTCGAACGTCCTACGCACTATTCGGAATTTTTCGGAGAACATTTAGTGCGGAAAATAGATTTAAGTGCAAGTACATGTGTATTCGAAAACGGCCTTAGTATTTTTAACGGTCTGGATATCCTATTTTCTAAGGCTTGTCCATGAGGTTATATAAAAGTTTTTAATTGGCAATAAAAACTCTATCTAAAAATTTGATGAATCGTAGTTCCGGGTAGGCTCAAAACAACACACAAAAATTATCGCAACTTTTTGTTTCCGGGTTTTTTTCATTTTTGTTTTCTTAATTTATTTATTTTTTATTTAGTCTTTAGAAATTTCCTTTGGGTAAGACTAATTTTATTATATTTTAAATTTTTTTTTCTTTTTTATTTATTTATTTATTTCAAGTGAGATATGTAACTATATACAATAAGAAAGCTTATATCTACTGCTAGAATTATAAATTCATTTATCTATATTATTAATAAGTGGGTCTAACCGGAGGAGTCATTATGGCTGGTAATATTATTGTTTATGGGCAAATCGCTAAATTAATGATGGAGCTTACAGCTATGTAGCTATTCGTACCTACATGCTATTTAAGTCTAGGGGAATATAAAGTAAAACAAATTTAAAGTTATTGTCTATATAGTTCCTTGATCAACGGATTTCGAGACCATGTACACCTTTCAAAGGATTTGTTTGCTATTCTTTCCGACTTTTCTACTACTAGTTCTAAGTTAGCTCTATTGTGTAATTCAGTGGTGGAGAAATGTCACAATAAATTTATAATCATTTTTAGTATTTTATATTGGGCAACTTGTAATTTTTTTGTGTTTGTTTGGGCACAATGGAAGCATATAGGAGCTCCATAGAGCATTAGTGCTTGAAATACTACTTTGAATATTATTAGTTTATTTTCCAGACTCAATGCTGACCTTCTGTTAATGAAGGGGTATACATAGTTTTAATAAGTATTCCCGTTTTATGAATAATTAAGGATATGTGGTTGTTAAATAAGAGTTTTTTTTCAAGCATGATACCAAGGCAACCGACCAAGTAATTTCGGGGCTGTTCAAACTTAGATTACCGTTGGGGAGATATCTTTGATGAGGCCTGCGAATGAAAAACATAGCTTGGGTTTTATTTGGCTTAAGTTTACTTTTCCATTTGAGAAAGTATTCATAAATTATACCAAGTTCGCGTTGTAAGTTCGCACAGATATGAAAGGCATATTCGTGTGTGCAGAAAATGGATGTGTCATCCGCGAAGATGGAAGAGACAGTTAGCTGTTTTTGGAAAGTCAGCGGTGAAAAGCGGGTCCAGAGTGAACCCTAAACGTACGTTCATATAAGAAATCTTTAACTATCATTGTTAGCGCCAGAGGCGAACCAAAGTCCATCATCTTGTGTATTAATTCATCATGCTACACAGAATCGAATGCAAATTGCACGTCAAGCAACCCCTCAGGCGGTTTGTTACGTTTTCATTCCGAAATTATTTTAGCAATCTTCCATGTTCATGGAAAATATTGTAGTTTAAGACCAGTTTATTATTAATGTAAGGTATGTGAGCAGAGGTGGGGTAGTAATTTTAGGCAAATGTTGGGGATGCCTTCATTGCCAGCTGATTTGTTAGTTCGCGAACATTTTATTATGTTTTCAATTTCTATAGGACGAACGTACCACGTATTTTCAATTAGGGGGTGGGATGAATCTAGCTGTGCTATAGATACTGCAACGAGGTCCTCTATCACTATCTCAGTGTTACTAAGATTAGCAGAAACAGTAATGTTGGTAGCAAATTTTTGGGACAGCAGCTCCACTTCCACCTCCAATAATACATTGCTTATTCTGCACTTTTAATACAGGAATCTGTTGACGTTCTTCTTTATAATTTTGGCCATTTTCCAGAAACTAAAACTCTTCCTTTATTCTAAGTATATATGTGCATGTTATATATTATATATAGATGTTTTCGACCTTTCTTTTCACGCGCATACTTAATAATTTTCATCATTATTATTAATTTTATAAAATTATACTCGGCCATTGCGAGAAGCGCCAATTTCTAAAATTTACTCACATATTTTCGTGATCACAATCTCAAGAACTACTGAATAATTACTGACTACTGAATCGATTTTTCTGAAATTTGGTACAATACCTTCTCCATATAAATAGCTAGCTCTTGAAAGAAGGAAATTTTATTTGGTTAGGAAAAACATAAAATTTGACTTCAATGAAGCATTAAAAAAAAGCAAATGGAATATCCGCAAAAAATGATAGATTTACTTTTCTCCAACAGAAAATCAAGGCGAGTTAGAATTAATATAATACAATGTGCGTGATTTTATTAATATGACTTATTTATATATGCATATTTGTTTACAGTACTAAAGATAGCATATATTATTAATATTTATAACTTAACTTTAAAACTAACTGACGAATTACAGCATAATGCAATTACAAAACAACTGTTTTTTACGCTAAATATATAATTATAAATATTGTCTAACTTTGTCACCTAAATAGTGTCTAACTTTATATTTCATTATTTTGAAGCTACTCATCAAAGAAATTAAGGAATAATCCAAATAATTTAAAAAAAATTTAAAATGAGAAAAATCAGTAAAAGTATCCCTTAATTTTTTTACGAATTTTGATAGCATCTATGGGTGTAATTTTACAACTTGTTAACTCGTCTTCAAAATCATTTTTCTTTTAAATACCTTTATGATTTTTTTGACCACGTTATTATTTTTCCGTAGACTTTCTAAATAAAAATGTTCTCGTTGTTGAGAAAAATATAACTAAAAAATACAAAAATAGTATTTTCTTCAGGATGGAAAAATGATTAAAAAATAAATGTTTGTCATAGAAGTTTGTAATGTGGCTTAAATGAAATTCTAAGTCCTAATCTAAGGACTTAAAATACAATTTATCTCTATAACCATTTTTTAAGCATCTTAGCTAACAAATTTTTCATGACTGTACACTGGTCGTGTTCTTATCCGCTATTAGTATATAAAATTATATGGAAATATTATACATTTTATGGAAATAATTAAAATACAAAATGTTTTAGTTTTTCGTATTTTTGTATTGTATAATATCTTAAGGTTTCAGCTATCATTTAAGAACATTATAAGCTCCAGCATCAATAAATTGTAATGACTTTTCATAAATGGCATAAAATGGTCTTTATACTTTTTAACTCTATTTTTCTAGAAAATGAAGGCTATCTAGAATTTTTAAAAAAGGCACGGGATGTTTTGCAAAAGTGGACTGACCGAGGATCAACAGGTTCCTCTCGTAAAAGTAGATTTTTTGTGAAATGCTTCACTTTTCTCTCGGTGCCAAATGAATTTCAGTGAAGCAAACTAAAGAGTTAGTATACCTCAACTTAACTGTATAAATGGCTCTAATGTGCCTTACCCCTTATATCCGGCATTTAAAATCGTTCCGAACCGCCTAATGGAAACGAAACGAAGCCTGGAATTGGAAATCAGGCATACTTTCAGAACGCGCTCTAAGTCCACTTCCAGCAATTCCACACCTCTGGCAGCCCTGCCGCTGCTCCCCTCTGTGTGTTTCTTTCTGGCAAAAGAAGCGAAAGTTGTGTTTTTGCGGTGCGATTGCGAGCATCGGGAATTTTTTTGATGGAAATTTGGGACTCTGCAGGAATTGTGAAGGAAGGCCCCGACAAGCTGTCGTGTTTATAAAATTCAGAGATTCCGGGCCGTGCGCGGCGAGTGGACAGTGCGACTGTTGTAATATAAAAAACTGTTGTTTTGTGCGGCTGGGCCGACGACGTGACACAATTGCGTGCGGAAATTTGTGAATTTTCTGTACAAGTAACGACTCCGGACAGAAATGAACAACGGATTCAGCTCGGGTGAGGAGGATTCCAGAGGCCCCACCGACCAAACCTGCTGCCTCATTGACGAGGGCGAGCGGTGCAGGAATGCGGCCGGGAATGCTTCCTACAGCAAACGCATACAGAAAACTGTTGCTCAGCGGAGACTGAAACTCAACATCGATCCGACTGTAAGTCCGGCTAAAACCCAGATTTAGGCGCAAAATTTAATATAATCCTCCCCTACAGGCGCATCATATTTACATCTGTGACTACCACAAAACGCGCATCCAGTCGGCGCGCAACAAGCGCCGGCGAAAGGACTCTGAGGACGACAGCAACGAGACAGACACCGACCTCCCTGAGGTCGACCTCTACCAGCTCCAGGTGAACACGCTCCGTCGGTACAAGCGGCACTACAAAGTCTCCACCAGGCCCGGCATGAACAAGGCCCAGCTGGCCGACGTGAGTATAGCGTCGCGGCGACTACCGTCTGTTTTCAATGAAAAGTACTCAGCTCGATAGCTGTTTGCGGTCAGAGTGACCCGTGAAGTTGTGGTTATTTCTAGTGATAACTAGCCCCAGCTAGATAAGATGGCTATGCTCGGGTTTGCCGGCGTTTTATGCTTGGATAAGGTTTGGCGCCAAAATTGGTCATTTCTGCATTTCAGTGCGAATATTTACAGTTCTGTTCAATTAAATCCTGGAAGTGTTTAGCAGTAGAGGCCTTTTCTTTCGGATATATGAAGGTTACCGCATAAAACCCCCTGTAGGTCGAACTAATCAGACTAAACTGAAACAGATTTGTCTGAGCAGATTGTGTGGTTATAAGCGGTAGACTTCTCATTAGTTCTACTGAGTCCCTGCCGCATAAGAACTTGTAAAGTGGACGAGATGGAGGTGCTTTGCCACATGTCAATAGTTAGTGCTTTTGCTTAAGCCTTTGAGCTAATTAATCCATTCGCGATCCCACCAGGCAAAACTGTTTCAATAGCTTCAGTTCCTAAACCTCTGCGACCATTTCATCTCATGACCTAAAGTTTTACTTTTGATAGTGTAATTTCTATTTTTAAATTTGAGCCCATGACAAAAAAGTAGATTTATTATTATTCAAAGCAAAATTTCCTAAAAAAACATAATACATACTTCTATTATTAATTGTAGTTTATAAGGAATATATTTTCAATAAGAGATCAGTTTCATCCAGTGAACAAAAACCTAAACCTAAATAGTGATCTTCAAAATTATAAAAGTCCAAAGATCAGCTTTCTTTATTCTTTAGAGGTTCGAATCAGACGGTTTCTTAATAAGTAGCATATTCTTTAAAAAGAAGTTAAACATAAGAAATACATTGAGAAAAGCAGATAACATAAAACCGTAATCAAATATTGTTTCCGTCTGTAATTTTCAACTGGTAAAAAAAAAAAACTGAATTTTCCTAAAACTTCTCATATTAGGTAAAACATAAAACAATTCTTTAAAAAAGTTTCATATCTCCTAAGCATTGAATCTACAAGTTTCCAGCACATTGGAACAGGAATGGAAAACCAGACTTTCTTAATTTCTTTCCATCTAAGAACATGAACGTAAAGAAGTGCGATAAAAATTGTCAAGCGTACCAAAATCTTTATGTGTTTAGTGTCGTATTTTACATCAGTGTAGGCGTTAACAGAGGGTAATTTTAAGAAGGCTGTATCGCAATTTACAAATATTTTAATATTCTTATACTGATAACTTTAAGCTTAAGTGAAATATGTGGGAGTCTAGATAGCAAACTGACTTGGAAGGCTCATGTTGAACACAAAACATCTTGAGCACTGAATTGAACTTTTGGCAATGCAGCAGAGCTTTTGGTAAGACATGGGGTCTAAAACCCGCTATTGTGTACTTGATATACATAGCCATAATTAGACCCATCATCACATATGCGTGAGTGGTCTGGCGGAGTAGCACAGAGACAAAAACTACCTATTCCATTTTTAACAGCGTAGATACAGAGGGAAGTTTTTACTGGGATAACAGGAGCTTTCGGCTCGACCCCTCAACGCAATGCTTAATTTGCAACCCGTAGATCTTGCAATTCAGGAAAAAGCAATGAAAGCCGTATGTCTGCTAAAAAAGTGCAAACTCTGGCATATGATGGACATGCTGTCGGACGTGACGTCATATTCTGTAGACTTTAAGAGCGCTGCGCTCCTTTTAACATGCCGACGGATGATATGACACAAATTACTATGTTCACGAGAAGGTCCTTTTTATATGGTTCCCCGGTCACCAGGGAGTCGAAGGCAATGTGGCTTCTGACGCTGTGGCGAGAGAAGGCGCAGACTCTTCGTCTAGGACCGGAGCCTATTTATTGTTGTTAGCTTTGCAGTGCTATTAAGAAACTCGGATAGAGTAGGGGACGAGTGCAATGGACGATTGTCTGAGCGCTCGAGGCAGCGACCTCCCCCTAATTCACTAATAATAATATTCTTAATATAATTATAATAATAGTCTTAATGTGATCTAATCTAACTTTAAAATGTTTGGTGGCTTTTTAGATGTTCGGTATACAAATATTCAAAATTCGAACTTCCTGCTTACTGAGAGTGGAAGCGAAATTAAGTTCTAAATTCATTCCTTCCATGCATTCAAATTTAAAATTGGACCTTTAGAAAGTAGATTTCATAGTACAATGACTCTTAAATCAAATATGGTTAAACAAATTATTACTGATTGATTTCTTGATCTTTATAAGCAGCTCTTTTAGAAAATCTATATTTTTCGTTTCCCATTGCAGACGATCATGAAGCATTTCAAGACAATTCCCATAAAGGAGAAGGAGATCATCACGTACTTCATCTACATGGTAAAATCAAATTCCAACAAGCTGGACCAAAAGAACGGCATAGGGAATGACACCACATGAGAAAGCCGTCCGCTCGGTCCCAAGCCCACCACGTAAGCTAAGCTTAAAACTACTGAGAGAAATGCAATTAGTAGCTGTAGAGAATCCTAACATTTTGATGAACACGCAAGAGAATTAGGTTTACGGCGCCCTAGCGCCATGTACAAGTGATGACAATTCTTTCGTAGAAATGTAAGCCATTTATTTTATTTATCGATCAAGACAAGTAGCCTTTATTTTTAGCCCAAGATCATTGTTGATTCCTCTTCGCTATCGCTCGAAGTGTCTGCAATAATATAATTAATAAAGATTTAGTTTTTAAATTCAGAATATTTCTTTTACCGCTTCCCGCTCGTTCTGCTGGAGCTGCAACTTTGCTGATTGGCTGGCTCTGCCTTTGGTGCTGTTGTAATTTGGCATCCTCTAGCTCATGTTCAAGATCGCTTTCATCATCATCTTCATTGTCGTCTGGATTGAATTCATCCATATGCTCGTCACTGTCCTCATCCACCCATTTGATGTTGGCCTGATTCGAACTGAGAATAATTGTTCCCTCTTCTACTTTCGTCACTGCAAAAAGATATTTACTGAAGCCTTCTTAAAAGATATAAGGAGGAACCTACCATCAGTGTCTTCCGCTTCTTCTTTTGTAGCTGCTGTTGCATACACCGGCTGGTAAGGATTTGAAAAACTAAATTTGGGTAGTTTCAACGTCAGTTTATCCTCTGCCAGAGATGTGATCTTTTCCAGGCGAAGACATTCTGTGAATCCTACTGTTTTGCCTTGTGATCTAATAAACATTAATTAATTTAAGTTTTATATAAAAGAAAAATATCGTACCTGGCTTGCTCATCCTGTTCCAAAACTTCTTTTATTTGGTCAACAACCAACTTAGCTCTGTTTGCTGCTCTACTTGAGCACTGTAGAAGCAAATCAGTGCTCGTGTGGGTAGTGCCTCCCAAATTGATGCAGCACAATTCCCTGAAGGAGTTCAAACCAAAAATCATATTTGCTTCGGCGCATCGCTCCTCGATAGCTGTTGGATCTGCTATAGCAACTTCCCTGGAATCTTAACAATGAGAAAAATAAGTTAAACTAATATATTTTGCTTACCCGTCCTGAAAGGTCGCATATGAGATGCACACTGGATAGTGGTGTAAGGCCAGAGGAATTGGGTCTTTTTCTGCGGAAGTGTGAACTTTTATTTCTTCCCCAGTGATGCTTACATCAGGGCGTTTGAAATGAGCAAGGGCGCATAATGCAGCAACTGATGCGCAGTCTAAAAGTACATTAAAAAGAAGTTGCTATTTCATTTTTTCCCAAAAACACTTAGTATACCTATCAAATTTCCTTCGTGATTTAAAATTGTTACATCGCACCTCAGCACCCAAACCTTGTCCTCAGCAGTTACGCAAAGAGATTCAAGGTCTATACACCTTGAATCTTTCAAGGTTCTCTCCAGAATCCGGTTGATTTGTACAGATAAATCAGAGCTCCTTCCCGACTCAAAGTGGGCAGCAGCCATCGAGCTGAGTTCCACGTTGATGAAAAGCATTCCCTCGTTCGGCCTGGTCGCCTTTGGCTGCCCCAAATCACAAGATACTTGTGCCATAGCCCTTGTCTCACCCAAAGAAACATGTACACAGCCCCAGTCAGCCCCAAAGTTTATTTTTAGGGGGCGAAATTCGTTTACCCTTCTACCATCTAGTCTCTGCAATTGGGCCGTTATTGTCGGTAATTCTGAATAAAATAGTCTTGAATTAAATATATTTTACCCTCTTTTCCTCTATGCATCGCTGAATAAATGTCTTTTCATTAACTGAAACAGGTGTTTCTTTCATTTTGTATCTGGCGAAAAAATCGTGTTTGAAATTGGAAGCGAATTGGATTTAGAAATGTCAAAATAAAGCATGCTAGTCTTCTTCTTGCCTGCTATCGATTGCCCCTCTAGAAGTTAAAAAGCTGGAAATCTTTTATGGGAGTTCAACCATTTTACTGTTTTTCTTGAAAAGAAACGGAAATGCATGACATTTTCCTGTCAGCGATGCCGTTAAGAACGGACATCTAAGTTCTCGGAGGTTCATTTGAATTTGCGTTAAAAATCGGCAATAAAATAGACTTCCAGAATGAAAATCAAGCCCCAAAAGAACTGTGGAAACGTAACATCACAACGAATTTCAAAGTTATTTATAAATAGACGAATATTTAAATTACAAGAAGAAAATTAGTTTTTTTGTGTCTGCACTGAATACCAAAGAAATAACATAGTAAATTAAATAATACAAAGTAGAAAAATTTGATTCAAACTCCATTCTTTTCAGGAGAACTTAATAAGGAGCACGCCAAGATAGCTTTTAATCTAAATTTGGCCTATTAAACACCTTGGAGATTATAATAAAGCTCTTGTGTATAAATTTAGTGAATACGAACATTTTAAAGATTTTTATATTGACAATGAGGGTACGCAAGGTGTACATTAATTTCAGAGGGAAGAACAAAGGTAATGGAACAAGACAAGCTCCCGGGAAATTCACCGATTTCAATGAAACTCTGCAAAAACATTCCATTTAATGCCAAACGGACGAATATGCAAAAATTTTTTGGCGCAAACCAGTAGTTTTCGAAATATACTACTTTTAAAAATTTTTCCAGCTGTCAAAAATTTTTGCCATCTTTTTATGCGCTTTTTACAAAATTTCACTTAAATTCACTTAACTTTTCAGTTACACTGCACTCGCAACACTCCTTAAACCCCATATTTTCCATTTCTGCGCCCTGCAACACTCTGAAAAGACTAAATTTATCATTATTTCCAACTTACCTTAATTCTCTCCCTCCTACAAACAGCTGATTGGAACTGTCAATTTGCTTTGGAAGTTGAACATGAATTCGAGATTTAATGGTGGCAAAATAATCTTTAGTTAGTAGGAATTTTGTAAAAGGAAAATCTTTAGTTAGTAGGAATTTTGTAAAAGGAAAATCTTTAGTTAGTAGGCATTTTGTAAAAGGAAAATCTTTAGTTAGTAGGCATTTTGTAAAAGGAAAATCTTTAGTTAGTAGGCATTTTGTAAAAGGAAAATCTTAAATTTTTAAAAGTAGTATATCTCGAAAACTACTGGTTTGCGCCAAAAAATTTTTGCATATTCGTCCGTTTGGCATTAAATGGAATGTTTTTGCAGAGTTTCATTGAAATCGGTGAATTTCCCGGGAGCTTGTCTTAAGCCCAAAACATTTGCAACTGAAGTCACACACGAAATTTTTCATTTAATACTTTCTTTATTTTTATTTAAGCTTACTATAGTTAAGTCTTATGCAGAACGCTTTCACCTTAAGGTGGGTCCACACTGAGCAAACAAACGTTTGCAATCCAACTTTCGTATTGTGTACGTCAAAAAAAACATTGAAAAACCCGAACGCACAAAAGCGAATTTGTTTAAAAGTGTGAACGTCTCAATACAACCGACCGAAGGCAAGCGTTAGCCTCAGAAGCAAATTTTGTAAGTGTGGACGCCTTGTCAATAAAATGTGCTTGGATGTTTTCCATTCAATTTTGAAAATCTTAACAAACGTGCGCACAGCCTGGGTCCATTGGGTCCTTGTTGCTTCCTGAGCAGAATTAGCGAGCTCTCCCCTCCCATCTAAAATCACTCCTTTCCCTTCAAAATCAATTTTTTTAAGAGGGGTGCTCACTTAAGGTCTTATAGATCCCTGTAAGGACATCCCAGGACATGGAGCGGACGCTTAATCAAAAGAAGATACAAGTGCCTATCCAAAGATACCTCACTTGTTTGCATCGCCATTAACGTTAAAAAATGACGACTTTTTCGTGTTTTCCTATTTTTCAACGCGTACATACCACTTCGGTACGGCGCGCATCGGCCACGAAATATTGCCCACAGCCGGCACCATTCCCATCGGCCGTGTACGTTCATATCACGGCCGTCGACTAAAGTCGACACTCGGCTGTGCGTGTTCATCTGTGGCCGTCGACTATAGTCGACACTCGTACCGAAGTGGTTAATCAAAAACATTACAAAAATTACAAAAACTAAAATTCTATTTGATTCACAATTTCAGCTGGGCAAAACATTTCCAACTTTTTAGAAGAAGGCTAACAATGCGCATCGTTTCATGTAATAGTAGAGTTTTTACCATTTTGCTCTATACATAGTTATCAGTACGAAAGTGATTTATATTAGTAAGGCATACCAGTCTTATCTGCAAATCATTTAGTAACAAGTTATATTGTCTCAGGTCGTATAACAATAAAGTTAGTATTCTGCGTAGTTACCGTGTTATTATTCTAAAACTAATTTTGTAAGAAAATGGGAGAAAAAATATACAAAAGAACTCCAAGTGATTATACAGAGTATTTTAGTATAAGAAAACATTTGTGAGAAGTTCAATGACATTTCAGGATCCTTTTTTTGTTTTGGTATTTTAATCATCTCTTGGTGTAGTTTTTCTAGGTCGCCTTTGTGAACTGTCTCCACATTGTGGAACTTTTCTGTGGAATTCTTGCAAAAACTGTACACTTTTTCATATTTTATTTGTCACAAAAGTTTTTTTGCGATAATCCATTTCTATAATCACTTAGAATTCTAGATTTTAATTCTTTTCTTTGTATATATTATACAATAAGATTATTGTACATTACATTTCTAGTTAAAAAAAAAAATCAGTCTCCGTGAAAAAAGTCTCGGGAAAAAGAAATTAATAAGTTTATTAACAGTATTAAATATATTGGAAAAGGTTCAAAAATAAATCAGTTGCCGGACTATTTGGACTTTCGTAAATGAATCGTTTCAAACGGTTCTTTACTAAGTCGTGAATATTATGAGAAAAACGAATGTAATTCTTACGCACCCGCGTAAGAAGTATTAATTTCGTTTTTCCCGAGAGTTTTTTTTTCGTTCGCAAGTAATTTCGTTTTTCCCGAGAGTTTTACGATTTAGTAAAGTATTGTTTAACACGATTAATTAGCGAAGATTCAAATAGTCCAACAGCTGATTCATTTTCGATATCGTTAACGAACGATATACATATTAGCTTAAAATAATAATTTTACGATTCATTTTCGAATCGTTGCTTTGCTAGGAATGGCCAATTGTAAAATAGGAATTAATAGTAAAAATTCAAGGAACTAAAGATTGTTACACTGCAACAATACCATAACAAAATACATTTATACACTTAATTCATTCCCATGTTCCAGGAGGGAGGGCAGCTACTCCTCTGCCATTCCCTGCGTACGCTCATGATATTGAATATTCGTCTACAAGTAAGCGGTCTCAAAATGTAAAATTAAGTTTTCATGTCTCACATGTTATTCTGGAACACAACTTTTTGCTAAGTAAAATATATTATGTTTAATAAATAAAAGACAAAAACATTAATAAATATGCACGTACCTGAGGAAAGACAACTTTCACTGGTTCGCAGCCTCGCAATTAAGTATATGGAGAAAATGTGAAAAGGCTAAACATTTTTGTTAGTTCAAAAACTACATATCTACATATCTGATGGATTGAAAGCATTCGGGCTGCGCTACACTGCGATTTAATACGAAATTCTTGTAATGGGCAGGAGAGAATATCAGGACAATGGAAATTATGATGAAGATGATAACAATGTTATTTAAAAAAATTGAAAGTAGTTTAAAAGGAAACCTATGAGAAGGAGATGTCCATGCCCAGGATGGAACAGAAAAGAAGAGGGAACATTTACAACACTTACAATTATTTGATCAGAAATGGAAATGCTTTATTATAATAAAACTAAGTGGTATTGATAATATAAATTTTTTCCGATGCTATGAGCATTTTAATTGTGCGAAAATTGTTATTTTTTCCTTGGTACATCCAAAATTGCAATAGACATATTGACCCATGTGAATAACTTCCAAACTAAGGATATGAAATGAAAAGTTACTCTACATGACCACAACTTAACACAAACAGTGTTCAGGACAAATATATGATCATTCAAATCCGTAACTACGCCGAATTGCCGCGAGAGAAAATATTGAGTTTAAGTTGAACTTGCCCACAAACTTAAATTCATGCGTTACAATTGTAATAAGCATTTCTTTTGTAATTTTCATTATAATAATTCATTGGAGAAGGCGTTTTGTATATGTGTATTATGCGACCTAAAAAAATTACAACTTTGTTCCAAAAATTATGAGAAATTGCTTTAAATTACATATTTAAGCTGCGAATCTCTCTATATTTTCTAAACACATAATTCTAAAATTCGTTAACTGTTACCAGCTGAAAATGTTTATTTCACTAAAATACTTAAGACAGCTTGGTGTGGAATTTGTGCATTTAATTTCAATGCTTTTGGTGAAATTTCGTGTAGGTAGACGATCAAAATAAGATAATTTACTAATCAATGAGGCGAAACAGCAGAGATCAATTTTTGTATGGACCACTCAAGAAGTGTTTGTTACTCAATTCGTTAAATTTTCATCAGATTTGAAGCCAGCGCGTAGAAGTATGTGTAGAATTTCAGAAATTTAAAAATAGCAACGCACAGCAGATATTATGCCCCCATTAACACAGTCGACGGTATGCGACACAATGAATACTCAATTAAAATCAGAATTTGAAACTGTTTCAAGATAAGATTTATTGGGACGGATTTCTTGTATGCACTGCTTTAATAGTTTTATTAAATGTTCTAATTAGAGAGTAAACGCTTTATTGCTGCTAGTTAGTGTTATTTTTCTATTTAACTGAACAAAGGTATGAACGTAATCTTGTTAACATGTTTATTATTCATAGTTGGCATAGAATACCTTCTCAAAATTAAATCATTTTTGAAGCTTTTCGCTTTTATTTACCCAACTGAGTACGCATACATTGTGGAGACCGCCTACGCAGTATCCTGGTTTTACGTGAAATGCCCAGTGGCTAAAATTAAACCTTTCGGTTGCAATATTCCCACACAGTTGAACTGAAAATTCTCTAATATGAGCAACTTCCAAGAGGACCATTTTACTGCAAAATCTGACGGAGATAGAGGAAATTCGGCCGCTTGACCGGAGAAAAAAGATATCAAGTTTATCTTGGAAGAGTTCTTTAAATACTTGGCTCGTTTTGCAGGAAATCTCAATGTTTACAACTGGTTCAAAAGAGGGACGAGACAGAGAGCTTTAAAAAGAATTTGTTCTTATTCGTTCTGTTCTGTCCATATTTATTTTGTGAAGGGAGATTTCATGTATCCATTATTTTGATTATCTTGTGTCTACATACATATGTACATACATACATACATACATACATACATACATATAAAAATTATCTGCAATATTTTACTTTTAAATTAATTTTTTTAATACCATGTAGGGCGCTTCTTTAATAAGAATTAATATGCTACAATTTAAATAAAATAAATTTTAGATAGAACTTAATTTGTCACATTACTTTTAAGGACAAAAATAACTAGCACTAGTAGCTACAATTGCTCTCCAATTATTAAAAGTGAATTTTCTATAAAATATATTGAATCATTATTGTCAAGTTATTTTCAAATGAAACAAAACCAAATAAATGAACGCGATTAATGTCAACTTGGTGCAATGTGCCATAAAGAAATCCACGTTTGTCCCAATTTTGGTTTAGAAGGAGGAAATTTTAAAATAATATTCATTGGGTGTAATCAATTTTTATGCAATGGATTTACTGTATACCTATAGGCGGTAGAAGGTTAGACAACCTTTTTTAGGCACAAATAGTTGAGTGAGTCGTATTTCATTATACAATTTTTCCAAAATTTGTATAACTCAAAAACTGTTATTAGTAAAATACTGACAAATAAAGATAAATAAAAGGTGTTACTTAAACTTACTTAATTTTAATATTATAAATTAACTAAAGAATGTCACTATAAATTATGATAATTAAGTAAATCAGCGTTGCATGTGACAAAAAAGGAAAAACTACATTGCAGTTAGCAATAATAATTAGCTGTAGAGCTGCTCTGATTGGAAACATTTTCAATTAACATACTTTTGACTATCTTGGATACAATGGGGATAGAAGACATTGATTTTAAAATATAAACTTATGGAAAACAAATAGTCATAGGATTTGGAACTTTTCTGAATGAAGAGCACATCGTGCTGATTCTTAAGATATGTCGAATTTTAGAAAAAACTCACACCTCAAATTTTGTAAGCGATAAATTGAAAAACAACATTTTTCCTTTTCTGTGTTACTGAACTTGTTGTCTATTTTATTGTTATTTAATTAGTCTATAAAGCTATTATGTAGGTACACTTTTAATTGTTTTGGTTGTTATTGTATAATACTAAATTGAACAATTTAATTTATGTGTAAAACTACATAACTATGTAAATTGGGGTTACATAAGGACAATTTTTAGTAATTTGGAATAGAATTATTTGTTAATTTAAAGCACAAATATGTGCTTGTGAGCAAATTTTCATTTCGAGATTTAGGTCTTCGGCATTTTGGTTTCAGCAATAACAAAAATATTTGGCTTGAGCAATAATACCTAAAAAAAATTGTTAAATTATTACTTTGCTGCTTTCATCGATGTAGTTAATCCAACACACATTAGGTAGAGATTGGTTTTAGAAAAGTTTGAATTTATAAAAGGTCTGAAAATGTTATGGCAACATAAAATAAATCAGAATATTATTTAAATTTGTTGCTCTGAATTAATCATTCATCTGATTCAGACCCAATGTACTTGATAAATTAAATTAGACATCTTCTAGCTCAATTATGAGCTATGATTTCTTTAAAAAATCATTGCAAGGCAAATGCAGGAAGTTACGTTAATCTTCCAATATCTTTTATATATTTCTTGATAGATCGAGAATCACTTTAAAGAAATACACATGAGTTCAATGTTCAGTCTCTGACACCTCTTTGTTTAATTATAATCGTCTATCTTGTTTCAAATGCATCTTAAAAATCACACTACATTTATTTATTCAAATTTTTATTTGACTTGACTGATTTGTATACACACTCTAAAGTTTTCAACATTTCCCGGTTTAACGTAGAAATTGAAGAAAATGATGGCAAAGTGATGCTTAAAGTTAGGTATATGTAAGTTTTGCGCAAAACAGACGATATTTACTTTTTGTTGTTGAAACAAAGACATATTTTCGTTATATCTATTTTCAAGTTTTGGCAAATGAAAAGATGTCATTGTAATAAATTGAAAGGATTTTTATATTTAGTTTATTGCAGTTTATCATTTCAGAAATTTCCAGGGCCTTTGCTCTCTGGTTTTATGTGCATTAAGTTTGATTAAATTATAAATTCAAAAACAACAAGTTATAGCAATAAAATTATGCAGACATTAAAAAATGTTCACCTTTTATTACACACTTAGTTGATAAACAATTTTAAAAAGGCTCATTTTCAGCAATTTACGATGATGAATTAACCTCAAGAAAATTTCATTTTACAAATTTTGCATATGTAAACCCCTCTCAAGTTCAAATCGTTCAAAATTCTGGCGTTGGGCTCGAGTTCGGCGGGCAAGTTGCCTGCATTTTTTGTATATCAGGTTCAAATCAGCAAACACAGAACAAAAGTACTACAATGAAAAATATTTTCGAAATAAAAACTGAAAATATTTGTGGTAAGTTCAAATGTTATTCTGCTTGTATACGAAACGTTTTATTTTCAACATATTTCTGTATATACCTGTCTTCTGAATTTTGAAAAAAGGAGGAAAAATGTTAGTCGATATCCTCATCACAATGTAGGTGTGCTCCCTATATCTGGGGATTTCATCTTTGGGGGATACCGTCATCAGTGTGTTTGTTGCTAATATAAACGTTTCCTAAAATGAGATTCTCAATGAAGCTGTATAAGATAGAATCTTTCTAATACTTTTGCCCGACGAAGTTGGTTCCACTGAGTCAGTCAGTTTAGTCGAACCGCAGCATTCACTCCGACGACGTCAGCTGCCGGACTATAGAGAAATTAAATTTTTATCTTTCCCTAGAGTAAGTTTTGAGACGAATGGAAAAGTAAAAAATTAACAAAGATGTTAAAAGACAATAATAAGGATAATAAAGGCAATACGGACGCTTTAACCTGGCTTTATTAATAATTTAAGGAGATAACTAAAAGCTTTCTTTAGCACACTAACTTGCTTTCCTCAGGCCGCTTAATTCACTATGCGAAATGTAAAAATTGTGAAAAAAGTGAAATTAATACAACGTAAAATTAAGAAATATTTGGTGAATTGTGGGATGTACTGAAGCAGACCATATTTGGATATTATGTGAACTTGTGAGTAAATTACGTTTAAAGCTGCAAAGCGGAAGATTGCAGTAACTAAGTGAAAAAGAAAATATAATATAATAAATACAAGAAGTAATAAGAACAGGTGCACGTAGTATTTCGCTCAAAATAACCGTGAGGCTGTGAAACTTTTCTCTACGCCCAAATGATACTATTTTTAGTACAAAGATATTCGCCGTGTTACGTGATACATTGCATAAACTCAGACGTCTTTGATATAAAAAAAACTGTGTGAAGGATTTCGAAAAGTGTTGGTCTTTACAAAAAAAACTTTATAGTACTTGGTGTCTTCTATAATTTTATAAATTGTTTTTCTTACCACATAAAAGTTTTCTTTCAGTGAGAATTAATACAACTGGAGTTTACCTTAAGTGAGAGGACAATGCTAAAATTATTGTGCATTGGCTCCTATGGCCTAATTTAGCGATTATTCCTATATTACCATATAACTCCGAGCTGAAACTATAAATAGTTTTCAAGTGCTTTGGATTATTTGAGGGCTGCTAGTGTTCAAAATTAAACACCAATAATGTGACTAGAAACGCCCGGTGTTTCACATAGTTATGCACTAATTATAGGATCTAGGGCTAATTTTAGTATAAAAATACACATTGGATTTAAATCTGCGCATTAAATATAAAAAAAAAATGATTAATCTTCTGATGCTTTCGGCTTTTACCTATTGCCAAAATATGATATTACAAGGAGAATTTGTTCAAAACGACCTCGATGTCTATTTTTAGATTCTTTTTTAAAATTACAGTTATTTTTAGATCCTTTTTTGAGTGTTGATAAGTTTCCTTGTCCCAATTATTTTTTTCCAATAAATTTTTTTTTAATGTTTATTCTTCACGAGAAAAGAATTTTAATTCATAAATTTAATGATTGATGATTTATATGTTGATGGCACTTGTAATACGCCCTTAATCACAATGGGTAGCCTCTATCGAAGTTCCATCAAATTCGATAAGTTGGAAATCGACCGCTCGGCTGAAATTTTATTTTTTTTTTCTTAATTTGTATGGTAAAGCGAAACGAATATCTCAAGCCTTTAAATCCATTTATTAACGATTTTGCGGTTACTTTACTTCTTGATCTCATCCTCCAACCTTACAACTACTGATAATTCAATGCATCAACTTTCCATGCACATCAAAAATACTTGTATAAAACGAGTTTTAAAAGCTATTTCTAATTCAGAATAATTTAACTTTTCCAGATTTATTTATTTATTTTTATATCAAAAAACCTGGGAGATTGAGCTCTTCTCGAACCTGAAAGCTCGAGCCTGAGCTTCACTTCCGTAGAGTTTAGACGTATTTTGTTAAGCTTAGATGAATCCTAAATTAAATAAGCTTAGTTGCTTCCATCTTTGTTCAAGCTTTACTCAAACCTGGCTGAATCCTGTTTTAAGCTTGACTCAAACCTTGTTCAAACTGTCAAAGTCATTGCAAACTCAAGAAGTTTTGTTTGTGGCATCCGAACTTTGCTTAGCTATAATTCGGCTACTCTATAAATTTCACAAAAAACGTTAAAACCGTTTGCGTAACAAGTTTACATATCAACAACTTCATCTCGTTTCATATAATAAGATAAGGTATTTGTCAAGATTATTAAGATTTCTGAAAAATTTTAAAATTTTTATAAAATGCGCACCAAAGTCAATCTTTAAATTCGAAAGTCAACTATAATGATGGAATGGATGGAATTCTATTGATTTGGAATATCCTTAGTAATTAATTAATTCAACCGACAATCCTAAAAAATGGACACCATTAACTCCATCATATTGAGTTACAAATTGATGTTCAAGATATGAACATATAATTCAATAGGCTGCCCATAAAATAAATTATTGTTATTCAATATATGTTGTAGGGTACGTTATCCGGATGTAACAAAAGTAACGGTTAAAGCATATGACACCATATTCTAGTTTGCAAGAAAATGAATTTAAAGTTTTATTGTACTTTATTGTATATTGGAAACTTTTATTAATTAACGCAGTAACAGCCTGGCAAACGTGCAGTGTACTCGATTCGATTATTTTTAATATTTTGGTAGGCTTTTAATGCAACATAAAAGTGTCGTAGCAACACATGCAACACGGCATTTTAGAAAATATACATTCATATTGACGAAATTTAACATTCTTAACGAAAAATTGTTTGCTTATTTTTTTGCCTCCATAGGGAATATGATTGGGATAGTGAACTTATTGAAAGGGATAAACATAAAAGGTTAATGTAGATTTGTTGGGTTTAAATGCACCGACATCGACATTTTTAATTGTTACGAAAACTGCAGTTAGTATATCGTTTTATTTCACCGAGTTGTTTCGATTTTTCTCGTTATGTGGATCTTTGTATATCACTTAGAACAAAATTATTATAGACTCATGGTAGCATTATCAATGTCGAATTAAGAATTTGAATTCGTTACAATTTATCAAAATATTTTATTTTTTCGTGAAAGTTGGAGAATCTATTTAGGAAGGGTTTATTTATTGTGCAAAGTATACACAGTTTTCTTTCAAAATCCAATCAAAACTAATTTGGGTACTAAATGTTGATTCGTTGGTTTCTTAGAAAATACGCGAATTTAATTAAAACTAAGTTATTTGAAGAGTTACACATCAAATCGGCAATGTAACCCCTATTACGAGTAATGGTTTTCAGTCCATTCGGAAGCCAGAGAATATTTTTCAAGCTAAAATGAAAGGCACTTTAGAGCTGTCGGTTCGACTGAAAATCGACACTCAGCGACTTAGCATTAATATTGGATTTTGTTTGTTTGATTTCATAAAATGGCGTTTTCAAACATCCGAGCTCCACTAATAACTAAAGCATTATTTCCTTGTTTTATGGACTTTATCTTTAGAAATACTTCAATATCTACATGACTTGTACATGTTATATATAATATATAATATATATATAAAAAAATAGACATATATATATATATTAGGATGACAATCAACTAAAAATGTTTATATTGCCTAATGCATAGTCAAATAGCAAAACTTAAGAGTTAAAATTACATTCTTTTTCTATATCCATTTCCTAAAAGTTATTCTTGTACATCATGCAAAAATATTTACCATTATACAAATCTATCACGTCAAAAGTAAGACGAACCCTTTGTTAGTGCAGATTGAAAATCACTGCAAGTGCAAGGCATCGGAACCATTTGCAATTTGTACATTTGAACCCAAGCCAAAATGCAAGACATAAATCCAGAAATTGTACAACGTCCCCTAAAAGTTATATCAAGAATTGCGTAAACTTTAATAACCAAGCGCTTAACTCGACCGATCATCAGTCTCTATTTCATTTTGTGAATATTTTCTTAAAATTTTGCAAAATCCATGAGGATGAATTTTGTTTATAATATTAAGCAATAAATTAAGACTTTTTTTTAAAAAGAACTTCCAAATCCCACGTTGCATACATTCTAGCATAACAGTCGGAAAGTACTCCTACGTAGATTTTCAAGATCGGAAGACGAAATTTAATCTGATCGTGTTCTATTTTTAATATATTCAACGACTAACACATGTCCCATTTTGGTGACTACGAAAATCGCGGCAATCGTTCGGGTGTGAGAAGAAGCTGTATGTTAATTGGATGTTTATTTTAACAACTACAAATGAACCGACTGAAAAGCATTATTCATTCCGTTACCATTCGCGCTTTTAGGTGCTTCATCTGCGTGAATCAGATGAATAAATATGAAGAAAATGCTAAAAGGGAGGAAGAAAGAAAAGTATGTTTTCGATTCTCTCACAAAAATCCCCTCTCGTCAGGAAAGCGAGAAAAGTTTCGTGTGAATACTGTGCGTTTTGATTCTATTTATAAAATCCCCAAGAGATTCCTAGCTCAAATTAAATCCGCCTTTGATATATACTGTTGAGGCTCAATAATAGAATTTTATACATATATTTTTGTATGTACAAAATCGCAACAATTTTAAAAATGGATGCCTTCTAACAAGATTTAACACAATAATAAAAAAAGTAAATGTCATTTAACAAAACATAATAATACTTTATTCTTTTTTTTTTTTAGATTTAATTTTCCTTATTCGTAACCATGTCCGATGAAGAAGAATACACGTAAGTAAAGAAATATTTAATGAACAAATTAAAATAATTTTTTGTCCCAAATTTGAATAATGAAAAATTTAAACATATTCCCTTCTTTCTTTTGTTTTATCTTACCTATTTTTACAAAACTTTTTAATTATGCGTTCAATTTTTTTCTTGTTCACTGTTCTTTTCACAATCCTTTTGCACCAATCTCCTTTTGTATTACTTTTTTGTTTTTAAAATTCACAATTTACCTTTTTCGTTTTTTTAAATCACAAGTGAATTTACAATTTTAATATCGTTTGATAATGTTCAATATTAATATTTCTTTTATAAAATAAAATAAAAAAACATACTGCAACGTTAACGAAGGGAATGTATTTTTTAGTCCTGTTTTTCTACCTCATTCATTAATACTTTCTTAAACCAAAACAATTTTAGCTCTGAAGAGGAGGAGGTCGTCGAGGAAGTTCATGAGACGTAAGTTTTGTACTCAAAATCGGAATTATTTTGAGACTATTGTTATTATATTCGCTTCTTTTTGCTCAATATT
The DNA here is from genome assembly GCA_963920795.1 of Eutolmus rufibarbis. Lineage (NCBI taxonomy): Eukaryota > Metazoa > Arthropoda > Insecta > Diptera > Asilidae > Eutolmus > Eutolmus rufibarbis. The sequence continues at coordinate 29,563,201 of OY987206.1, read as the reverse complement.
GCTTATATAGATTGATGATGTCCGATTAGAAATGCTGCCTAGGCAAGCAATTGTTTTGCTTCGCCTTTTTGCTAAGGGCTGTTTATGTAAAAAGATGTAAGATCTTGATCATTCAGCTTATCAATTTATTTTTATTTGCTAAATTATAAAACTGACGAGATCTTATTCTATTATAAGAACTTATGAAGTGTGACCGAAAGGTTTTAGAACAATAACTTTTACATACATACAGAAAAAATAAGAGTTTAATACAAAGTTAGAATAGAAATAAAATAGCTTCTGGTCACACCCCGTATGATTGTCGAAATTGTAAGAGCAATTTTGCTTATTATGGAAACAGGACTTTGGATTAAGTGAGACTTGAGTACATCAAGGTTTAATTTTTTAGGACAAATCTCGAAAATCTAGTTTTTCTTTTATTTTCTGTTTTAATTATAAAACGTCCCCTATCAAGTGCATGAATATGTATTTCGTTATAGAATAATCTGAATTAGAATTTCTAGTGTAATATTCATTTGAATTTATCGTTAGATGTTTACGTCTTTAAATGTTTATTCTTCGCGGTTTTACAATATAATATCAGAAGTTGAACTAGAATCTATGAGTGCATTCATAAAATGTATCCCCTTTTTGTTTATGGCCTTCATATATAAGAACTATATGACAAAGATTTTCGAAGGTGATCCTAAAATGTTATTGCTATTGTTCTATCTTATCCTTTAATACATATAAGACTTTATGCATATTAAGTTCGTAAATTTATATGTATAAAATGCACATACCGGTTATCATACTTCACTAATTTCTATTATTTCACTATTTCTTTATACATAATATAATAATATTATAAACTGATGACAATTTAAGCATTTTCCTTGTGTAATTATTTATATTTTTCTTTAACAACAACGAAAAGTCCTGTTTGTTTCGCTACTTCTTTAATATTTAAAATATTAAAGACATTGATAAGAAAAGCTCTGCAACGCAACTAATCAAACGCATTTGCATATGAAAAACAGAAAATGAAAAATCCCACTAAGAAAAGCTTTTTCTCCATTACAGGAAGTAAGTGGTAACCTCCTAAGTGATTTTTTAGATTTTAGTCAAAACATAGTTCAAATAGAATAGTTGCATTTTCCCTGTGAATGTAGATGTAGTACTTTTTTTCTTATTTTTACTTTTTATATCAATTTTTATATTGTTAAGGACAAACATTTGTAAAAAAATCTTGTTTGAGAGAGTAAAACTTCTTTTGATTTTGAGTTTATTGAAGCAGTTAAAGTAACTAAATATTTTCTATCAAGAGGAGTATAAAAATCATTGAAATCATATTACATTTTTGTTCACAAAGATATTCCATTAATTTCTAATATAAGGTATTCAAAAAGAAACAATAAACTAAATTAAAACACTTCTTACCTTACTTATGGACACAACTGTTGCACTACGTGATTATCCTGATTTTGCAAAAATAAAGGCGCGTTGAAACCAAAAGCGAGTAAGTTGATAAAAAACGAAAAAAAAACTTATTTTCGATAAAAACACAATAATGTTTCAACTAAGGCAACAAGCTGTTAATCCGAGCTATAAATGTGTGTAATATATAAATAATCAAACAGAACAGCTTCGATAAAACAAAACATAATTCCATTAAACAATTCTAAAAACACAAGCGCACTTTTTTGTAATTTTTATTGCGCTTCAGCTTATATTTTGTATGATAGAGTTTTTGTGTTTTATTTAAAACTAATGAATAGTAAAAATTGTAAAACTAAAATATTTGAGTTCGAAAAACAAATCTTTTTTGAAAACACTACAATAAGTTTTAATGATTTCATTAAACAATAACAAACTTTTTTGATGAGACAATATTCAATATTCACTTTAACTTTTAGATTTAACACTTTTTGTTTACTAAACAGCCCATAATTTTTGGAACACATATCATAATTCGTAAAATAATATTGCCGAATATACAAATTTTGAAGGATTAACAGTCAAACATTAAACACTGGTTACACAATTAAATAAAACAAAATTTCAGGGTTTTAAGGTTGATCATACAACAGACGATATTTGACAATTTTTCCCTTCTGCTGCTTTACTTTTTTATTATGAGTTTACAACATAAATTTTCCTTACTACGATCTGTCCGGATTATAAATTGGTCCTAGATAGATTCATCATCTTATTCAATTTATTCTTTTTTAGGCGCTATTAGTCTTTACTAATAATTATAATTAAAAATATTAATAATAATTATTCCATGAGTATATTTTAGTAAAAAAGTTAAACGTCTTTATTCTATTTCATCCTTCTGTGATGAAATAAATCCTTGAAATTGCAAAACTAAACACAAGTAATTTGCGATTTTGGTTTTTTTTTTCTTGCCTTCTGTATTACATGCTTCATAACGATCTTAGTAAATGTTTAAGCTTCAAATTCATGGCGTACTCTTTGATGAAGATGATTTTTGTAAATCATTTTGCTAAGATATCCAAACCTTTATTATTCTTTCAGTCGACATTTTTCTCACAAAAGCTAGTACAAGCAAGATCAATCTATACTTCAATAAAGAGAACAGAAACAAATTCAAATATATATCTGTTCTGTAGTTAATAGAACCAAATTTATATTTTCAAATCAATTACACTGATCAGCGCCAATTTGTTTTCCAAAGAATCCAAAGATTCATTCATTTTTCACGAAATTCGTAATCTACGGAAAAAAATCCTATAGAAATTACTCGTCAATTCTTTGAAAAAAAAAAAAAAAATTAAATTTCTTGACTAATATTATCGATCGGTAATGATTATCTGTGCAAATCGTAAACATCGATGGTTTTAAGGTTTCTACTCCATTAAGTATATGTTCAACTGAGTCGGACTTTTTGAGTATTAAATCAGCAGTAAACAACAGAAAAAAGCAGGTTGTAAATATTTACCATTGCATGCATTAAATCCCAAATTGTGTGTAACTCTTCGTTACTATTTAAGTACTTCACAATTGTATCTGTCTAAAATAATCATAAAAAATTAAATCTCCACGAATCTGTTAAATATTTTCGATTGAAACTAATTAGAAATAATTGTAATTTTAAAGAGGGGAGGGAGATCCAGAATTCATCAAACGCCAGGATCAAAAGAGGAATGATCTTGATGATCAGTTGAAGGAATACATTGCAGAATGGCGTAAACAACGAGCCAGGGAAGAAGATGAGCTGAAGAAGCTCAAGGAGAAGCAGGCCAAACGTAAGGTATCACGTGCCGAAGAAGAAAGGAAAATGGCCCAACGCAAGAAGGAGGAGGAGGAGCGCCGTATCCGTGAAATTGAAGAGAAGAAACAACGTGATATCGAAGAGAAGAGGCAGCGTCTCGAGGAGGCCGAAAAGAAACGCCAAGCTATGGTCCAGGCCATGAAGGACAAGGACAAGAAGGGACCCAACTTCACCATTGCAAAGAAAGAATCTGGTTTGGTATGTTTATTTAATATAATTTATAGGCGAACTTTTTTGTGTCACCAGAATTAAGCACAAAATGTAGAGACTGATTAAATCATCAGCGTAAAAATTTGATAGTCTTAGCATTAAGTTTGACTGTAGAAAAATGAAAATGATATTTTCCTATTTGACTTTGGTGACATAAATATTCGATTTTAAATCCATTTATAATTTGTTAACAAAATTTAACTTAAAATTTTATTGTAGCTTGGACTCTCAAGTGCTGCTATGGAGCGTAACAAGACAAAGGAACAGCTTGAAGAAGAAAAGAAAATCTCCCTTTCCTTCCGTATTAAGCCTCTTGATATTGATAACCTAAGTGCTGATAAGCTTCGTACTAAGGCTACAGAACTCTGGGAATTGATTGTCAAACTTGAAACCGAAAAGTATGATTTAGAAGAAAGGCAAAAGCGTCAAGACTACGATGTGAGTAATGCTTATTATTGTTTTCTTTTTGAAGATTACTCAATTATTGAATTATCTTTCAGCTTAAAGAATTGAAGGAAAGACAGAAACAACAACTTAGACACAAAGCCTTAAAGAAGGGTCTTGACCCAGAAGCACTGACTGGAAAATACCCGGTAAGTCCAAAAATAAAAATCTTATTAAAAACCGTGCTATATTGGAAGACCTAATTTGATGTCGAATATAATTAATATTAAAAAGTGCGTGTAATTCAATTTTAACATTATTCCTTTTTTCTTTCAGCCTAAAATCCAAGTTGCCTCCAAGTATGAACGACGTGTAGATACGCGTTCATATGATGACAAGAAAAAACTTTTCGAAGGTGTAAGTATAGAAAATATATTAAATAACTGTCTCCAGGAAGAAATGTTAATAAAGTTCAAATATTTTACGTTATTCTCTTCCATAAAAAAAATTTTTTTGCAAAAATTAAAAATAAAAAACAAATAAAAGGGTTACGATACGCTATACGCAGAATTAAAAGAAAAACAATGGCAACAAAAACACGAATTATTTATGAGCCGCACAAGAAGTAAGATCAATATAAAGTTCTTTTTTTTAATATTTTACTTTTTACGTTCGTTTTACTTTTATCAATGTTTCATGTTTAATTCGTTGTATAATTTTTTTTTACTTGTTTTTTTAATATCTCACGGTTATCGTTCGTGTTTGTACAATTTTTCACAGCAATTTACTGATTTTTTTTATATTTACTACAATTTTTTTATATTTACTACAATTCCGTGTTAAATTTTTGTTATTTAATTACATATTTTTCGTAACGACCAAAAGTTTTAAAAAGAACATTTTACGTTTGTTCCTCTTAATAATAGTCTTTTGCTATACTGCAATTGAGCATTTACAATTTGAGTTAAGAAAAGGTGAAAGAGCGTGACTATGTAACAGTGATGTATTTTTGTCCGTGTATTATTTTTTTGTTAACCTTCGCATCTAAAACAAAACACAATTATACAAAAAGTCGCCCCAGAACGAGAAAAACAAATTTTAGTGAGAAATTGGTGTATCCCCTTTTAAATGTTAAATTATTTTTTGTCTTTTAAAATGCAAGCAGAACAGGATCATTCTCAATAAATTTGTCCATGAAAAGAGCACATTATCAAAGAAAAAAAACGAAGTTCCCCATGTTTAATGTCACTCATTACAAAATCTTCATAACTATAAAGCCTACAAATTTAAAAATTGGCACGTACTTCTTTCTTGGCTTCTAAGTGTTGGATAAAAAAAATTCACTACAAAATATTGTCGATCATTTTTTGAGACAATGTTGGAAAAAAGATACAAAATATACGTAAAACTCTAACACCCACTAATTTTATCCGAAATTTAAGTTCGCATTTTCGAAAATAGGGTGAGGGATGCGGGGAATTCATTTTCGAGCGAAAACATCTCTTATTCTAATTAAGGTAATCGAAATATACTTACCATCTCTACACTTATGTACGAAAATCTAGAAGACTTGTTAATATCATTCTCATAATTCTAGAAGATCTTGCAGCTGCTTGCAATTATTTGTATCTAAAAAATCAAAATTATATTACAAGAAAAACAAAAAAAATATATAAACAAACTAACCTGCACGTTTTCATCCCTCAAAAAAAATATCTGTTTAATGTCTCCAGGGTTTCGATTCGCTCAACAAGGAATTCCTTGAAAAGGTTTGGTCAGAAAAGAAAGATCAATTCTCAGGACGCCAAAAAGGTAAGATTAAGAAAATGAAACCGCAACTTAAAATAATATTTATACAAAGGCGCATAGATGCACTCGTTCAATCCCATTTGTTCTCATTTCACGTTAATAACAATTTGGAAGGTTGTTTACTTTTGAAGTAATTGATCTTGTGAAATAACAGCGCCGAATTGCGTTAGCTTAGCAACAAAACTAATCGATTTTAATGTCCGTTCCTGCAGCTAAACTTCCAAAATGGTTCGGCGAGCGACCAGGCAAGAAGAAGGACGATGCCGAAACACCAGAGGGTGAAGAGGATGTTAAGGCCGATGAAGATATTATTGAGGAGGATGAGGAAGTAGAAGAGGTCGTTGAAGAGGAAGAAGAAGAGGAAGAAGAGGAGGAAGAAGAAGAAGAGGAAGAAGAGGAAGAAGAGGAGGAGGAGGAAGAGGAATAAGCTCTAAATCCATCCCCAATACTATCATCATTATCATCTTCCTGCGGTTAATATGACTATCACTGACCATATTCCTCAATAGATGGCAGCACAGCCCTACAATAATTATAATTAAGATTCATCTGTTAATTATAATTTTATTTTCATGTATTTTTATTTAAAACACAAAAGAATCTTTTAATATAATTAAGCCAAATGTCAACGTGCTTTTTGTCACCAAGAGCCGTTCCACGGGCACCACCGGCAAAATAAGTGAAATTAGCGCTCAAATAAAACATGTTCATCGTATTGAGGAGATCACTTTATTTTCAGTTCAGTTAGTCTTGGGATTGCATTGACTCCTTGCTACTGTCGAGTACCGAGTTGTGCGACATTTCTATTTCGTCGTCATCATCCTCAATTTCCATTTCATAGATTCTGATCTTTCGGTAATTATCCGATAGCACTGATGCAACCTATTATTCAGAATTTTTTTTTTTTTACTTCAAACTAATGTAATATTAATAATAATATTTTTACTCACCTTCCTACTCCCCGACACGGCTATAGATGAGCAACAAAAACCTTCAACCGGCTTAAGATAGTTAGGGTCAATTAGATCAAGAATGCTGTACTGAGCAGACGATTTACTCAAGTCGATATGTTCGATGCTTTGATGAATTGAGCACTTCTCCCGCACCACTCCTAAAGGAAGCTGGACGAAGAAGCTGCAGAATTTGCTTTCAGTCGATGCTTGCAAAAGTAATGAAAGAATCGATTCATTGTAGTACTGAAGATCCTTGAAAACGATTTGATTAAAAATTTTAAATTTTCCAGGCGTGAAGGGTCCACAGGATAAATTTAACCTTGAGGATTTTAACATCTGATTCTTAGGACTCGATTCAATAAATATTATTTCAGTATCACTTATCGAAGCTACCAATAAATCGGTACTGGCACCGTCATCCATTATATAGCTTGTGTAGATCAGTTGATCGAGTTTGAGATCAGCGCATTTTATTGTGTTTTTCAAATTGAAATTCTGCTCAATTATTCTATCTGGCTTAGCAAACAGCTCGAAGATACATTGTTTGAAACTGTTCTGCTCTTGGATTAGGGAAAACTTTTTATTGTGCGGGAAAATTAGTCCAGATTCACGTAAGCATTCGTTTTCGTTAAGCAATTGATTCCATCGATGATGCCCGTCCAACTTGGGAGGAAATTCCAAGTCGGAATTTTCTAGATACTGACCCACACGCTCTAAGTTAAATTTTTGTTTTCCAAATGTTCCATCTTCTGTAAAATTTATAATTGGACTTCATAATTTGGTGGCTTTATTAAATAGGTTAATTCAACTAAACTGAAAATAAGAAATCTTTTATAAAATTGTATTATATGTACACTAGAGTGTCCCTTATATGACAATTTTTTTTAATCGATATGCATAGCCTCTACATTTTCTATAAATGCTAAATGATTCTTTGTCTGAGGAAGTATAGAAGGGTTGCAATTGAGCTGTGAGAATCTATCTCCCATCGGGCATGGCCACGGGTTGACGCGTTCGGGATTTTTTTAAAATATACAAGTGTTTTAGTATGGACAAGTTTAAATCGCAAGTCGGCACGGGTTACCGTTAATAAAACGGGCTAATATTTTTTCTTAGACAATATTGGGTTATTACGAAAGTTTTAAGAAGGTATGCGTAAAAATATATCGAACTTAAAATTTAAGGGACACCCTAATGTACACTTATTTACAAAAATTCTAACACATAGCTACATCAAATGTAAAAAAAAAAACAATCTGATCAGCAGTATAGAAGCCAAATTAGGGTTGAAGAAGAATTTGGAATTTCTCTATTACATAAAAATACAGAGAAGCTTAAAAACTCCTCTGATAATTCGTTTAAATTCCGTTTTTCCGACATTCAAGGATTTTTTAACAAATTTCCAACCAACTTTTTCAATTTCTGATTCTCAATCTATGAAAACTTCGTAAACTCTAATGTCGTTAATCTGATAACAATAAACCAAATTTAAAATCATGGAGTATGTTATAAGTTATGTTCTATTAAAAGAATGTTGGATTATATTTTGAGATAATAGAAAAATTCTTGGTATTTAATGAAATTGTTACATATTCCTTTTAAATTAAAAGGACAAGGCAATTAGCAAAAAATAAAATGCTCTTTTAGCTCTATTATGTCTACAATCTTAAAGGGTTACAGATTTAATTTATTTTAATGTTTAACGACGCTGGGTTTTTTAATGGAAATATACCTCGTCACGAGAAATATTTGCAATACTTAAGTCTCAAGAATATATGTATTTGTGTTTAAAGGGCCTTAACTGACAATTTCTCCCTTTATGCTCGTATGCAGAAAATATTTTTTGAAAATATTTCGTATAAATTAATGTCTACTTTGCTTACCTCTTTCAAAGATGCACTCATCGAATGTGTTTAGAAACTCCGCCAGATAAGTGATATCCTCCTGCGTTACAGATGCAACTTCATCAGGAATGTTTTCATCCATTAGTCTAACAACTACAACGCATAGCCAGCACCAAAATATCTTGTAGTCAACAACAGACTGATCAACAGTTTGTTGCAGTTCGAGAATCTTTACTAAAAAAGAACCGGCGCTTAAGAGAGCCTTATCAGCCATTTCGGACACTAAGAGCGCCTAAAAGAAGACTTTTGCAATAAAACCAAAAAAAAACTTTGATTTTGACAAACTTTGTAGCAGTACGTGTTTCTACTAAGCCCTTTGATAATATTCAAATGATAGAACAAGTTCATAGCTGCGCTCTGTAGGGATCTCACCACCAAATTTTGTATAGTTGAGTAACTGAGTTCAATGGCACTACCAAGTTTTTTAAGACCCTTCTCCGTTAAATCCCTAATTATAGATCAGTTAAAAATATTATTCTTCAGTTGAACTTATAAATTCTACCGCGTTAAAAACTCTTCCAAGGCTTCAGAGGGAGTTCCAAACATGAGAAGCTCCAAGAAATCGGCGGATAAGGACCCTTCAGGCTGTGAATTTGCATATTTCGTTAATTTATTGTCGGTCTCAAGCAAAACGGTTTCCCAAGCTTCAGTAATGCATTGAATTGTTTCACTAATATAACTAAATAATAAAATCTTTTTAAATTCCTGTTTTAATTAAAAATGCTCATCAGACTTACTTCAAGCATCCCAAGACGTGGCCATGCTTCATGGCAAGATTTAACAAGGATGATGTATATTTTGAGAGTATGTCATTATTAAAGAAGAGAATTTTCAAAACATTCCCGTCCTTAACATAAACCATTATTTCATCGCAAGTTGAATTCATTCGAACATCACAAATCTCATAGCTCTCAGGGTTCGTTAAATATTTCTGAATGTTTATTTTCCCGCACTGTAAAACCCCAAGAACTGAAAGGCATATCTGCCCCGTAGTTAGACTTATAATCAAAAAGTTAGGTGAGCCTTTCGTAAAACTCTTCGAAGTGTAATCATTCTTTCTTGCTCCTGATGACAAAGAGCTCAAATTTGGTAGGGGAACCAGAAAGTTCTCATTATTGACCTATAGTTAATTAAATAAAGAAGCTGGTAGGACACATTAAGCCAAATACCTCTGATTTGCTGTTGTAACTGTCTGTGTATTCCGATGTGAAGACCGATCTGGTCCACTGTAGCGTCTTTATGTCACTGTCGACTGTGAAGGAAAATATTTCGTCCTCCTTTTCCACATCAAAAAGAGATATCTTCCCATTGCTGTAAGCTTTAAATAATAAAAAAGGGATATTCAAAGCGCGATGGTTTATATCCCCACCCTACCTATTGCTATTATGGTTTCATCAGGCTGCCAGGAAAGAGCTCTAACTTTAATACTTTCTCCCGGCGAGGGAAAGGAGCAAATCTTTTGCCAGTTCAGTCTTTGGATGATTACTTCACCTGTAATGAAGAAGGTAAAATCAATAATACTAAATACTAAAACTTGATTGCATGTCACTAATTCCAAAGGCTTTATAAACTTATGTGTAATTACAAACATCAGTTTAATCGGTTTTGTAACTTTAACGGTTGAACTCAACTTAGTTATATTTTTCCTGATAAAATGTATCGCGGTTTAATTTACAAAATAAAAAATGGCATTTTCACATTTCTCTATTCAGTACTCTATCCGAAAAACACAAAAAAAAAAAAAATGTGGATTTCCATCGATTTAGCTAAAAGAATGAATAGTTTTCGCGATATTCGACTTGTGGTAACCATAATCCGTGATTTCAAGGTGACTTTAGAGAAAAAGGAAGTTAAATCGAATTGCTACAATTTTTCTTACGTTGGTTCAAAATGGGTTCATAAAAGGCAAATCGACTATACTTAACCAATTTTTTGGAATTTGCTGATCACTGCATTTTAACTACATGTCTGTTGTCCCGCAAAGCAGCCATTTCGACCCACTCTTATTTATTATTTATGTCAATGAAGTTTCACTCATCCCTAAATATTTTAATATTCTGTTACTGCCTGCGATACGATATTAATTTCCACTAATTTCTTGTGATCGTAATTCCACTTTATTGAATTCTGATTTGGATGCATTTAAAAAAAAGGAGCTCTCTTTACCAAGCCATCTTCCTTTGAACAGGTAAGTGTACCTGTATGTTTTTCTCTCGAAGATGATATTACCAACAAGGGCAACACGACAAAAGAAAGTCGAAGGAGTTCAATTATCCCTACATCTCCCGTGTTTTGTTCTTCACTTTTGTCAGACCGATTCTGAAGTAAGTATGCTAGGATTGTCTGGTCTTTTAAATATTTTTATTAATAAATAGTCAGTATGTTTTGATGAAGTCGTGATAAAATAAAGTTATATTAATGTATTTTGTTTAGAGGTATTTTTCTTTCATGAAAAATGAAAAGTAAAATTACTCAACTGAATATGTTTTGAATGGGTACCTTTTGTTTGGCAGAATTCTGCTGTATTGTGGATAAGCTTTAAAAATGACCCTAACCAACGCAATGAAATGTAAATTTTTGTACAATTGCAGGTATGTGATGCATGGTTAAACCAAGCTTTTTTTAACCGGGTTTTAAGTCGTTAGGACTTTGATCCGATTGTGGGAAAAAAGATTGAAGAGAAAATAATGTTGTTGATTTGTTAAATTACGATTCTCACAACTTGGTCAGAATCAAATTAACACTAGCAAACGCATCATTTTGATACTACGAACCCATTATCTGGTTATTAGAGCATCTAATTGGAAAGTTTAGTAAACAGATATTGCTGGGGTGCTAGAGCTATTACGTGATGTCGAGGTAGTGAACATCACCAATTCGCTTTTGGGACATTTCCCAAAGATCAATAATATGTTTATTTAGCTCAAAAAGTCTAGCCTTTGCTGAAAGGAATAGCCAGCTAAGCGACGATCAGTGTACGCGGCCAGAATTGTTGCCTGTGGGTCAAATGTAGAAAATTTTACACTTTCCTTTCCTTGCCGGAGAGCCATCTAGAGATTTCTCAGATTTCCCCATTTTATTGGCAGTGGAATAAAAACGGATTTGAATTCCGTTTTTAATCTATGCTAGAGGAGTCTGAGGAACCCAGGGCACAGTGATGTGTAAACTTCTGCCTAAACAGATCAGACAATCTCGACACTTTTCTACCAGTTAAATCTTTTAGAATGAACCATTTCATAATCCGCTTAGAAAACACCAAAGAAAATTTCTCTTACTCCCTTCTATGTTTTGGAGCAACCTAGAATGATGCTTTATTTTACTAAAACCACAATTTTCTTGCAATAACGCTCATTTTATCTGGGAAAGTCAATTAAAGTTTTTATCAATTTCAAACTTTGTCACTGCACCTTTTTCATTTCCGATGGCAATTAAATCCATTTTATTGCTCCACTCCATCAGCTCAACGCGAAATCCCATATTTTTCACTCCAATTTGCTTCATTGCATTTATTTGTTCCATTTTTATACAGAAAAAAATCGAGGCAATTCAAAACTATTTAAAACGGCTCATCAGCTGTAAATAAGATCTGTCAGCTGTTGACATCGGCGCATGGTTTAGTGTATGTTTGTGTCTCTCATCGTACGTATAGCACACACTTCTATTTCTCGTAGCCTAAGCGAGAGACCTTTCCAGTTTCAAGAAGAGTACGTTCGTTATATATGGAAAACATGCTCTCTTGTTTTATTTTGAAATTTGTAATTTAAATATAACTTGTTAACAGTTTTTGATGATTCTGAAAATTGGATAGCGAACATTTAAAAAAAAACTGATTAATTGTAAAGGTATATATTTGAGATTATAAAAATTATGAACATTAAAATTATATCCAATAATTAAACAATAATGGTAATTATTTAAAACTAGATCTTAAATCGATGTAATTTAAAATTGGTTTACTCTGGTGAATTGTTTGTTCATTAGTTTCTTACTTATTACAATGGGTTCTTGCATACCAAAATATGATATATTCAAAAATGTACTAAGGCTCACAATACATATATCAATTTCCTTAATATCACAAAAGGATAAATAGAGGAATATAATAACTTGTAACAGGAAAATTTACTATTCAGTTAATACTAAGCTATTTTGTCATAGGTCTAGTATAAGTTTAACTTAAAGTAATTTCAGATTTCTGCTGTTAGCGCAATTCTGTGATTTTTTAGTAGAACTTTACATTTAAGTTCAAGCTAGTTGAGTGATGGATTTATGCCGATTCCGATTTTCTGGTTTTTGCGATTTCCGAAGAGTATTTACAAATCCTAAGTATTGGTATTGGTACTTATATGCTCCATAGAAAAATTTTAAGACCAGCTCAGCGACTTCAAGTACCTCAAGTCCAGCTCCAAAACGCAGTAATTGTTTATCTTGCAATTGAAAAGCTTGGGATCATCTAAATTTTTGATGTGTTTAAGTGACACTTACTTTATATTAAACTCTGGAAATTAAGCTAAATTTGAGGTACTTGCACTGGTCTTGAGGTATTAATTCCAGTACTGATCCCACACAGCATCAAGTTCTAAAAAACAACTTTCTGATCTATTTTGTAGAGTTCTTCAAAATGATATCTCAAAGATGACAAATTTGAGATACTTTCTCCATTAATATCTAAAAATATCTGAGATTTCTTGAATTTGACATCTAAAAAAAATTATCTTTTTTATGATAAAAATCCGATAGTATTACACGCATGTGCAAGATGTACATATAATATGCATTCCTAGTTATGGCTATTATTTTTCGCAAAACTCATTTGAACTAACAAAAATATTTGGATAATAAAGAAAGAGCTACGATTTGATGAATTTCTATTGTTAAAGAAAAACAAAAAACACTGCCTAACGTGTATCACAGCGGAACAAATTTATTTTTATTTTTTTGTTCTTTGTGGTAGGACAAGTGATAGGTAATTTCTATAGAATTCTATAACGTTTCTGTAGATTATGAATCCTCAAAGTAAAGGTCGAAATTCGTTTCCGTTTTCAAGAAAAAATAAATAAATATTAAATAAAAAGATTCAAAAATAATTATAATATAAAAATTTATCATAGAAGCTTGTGGCAAATCTCAATTGAAATCCTGAATCCTAATTTAGAAATATAAAATATGTACCAGTACTATTTATACATACAAATGTTTAAACAGTTTGGCCGCTTATTATTATTTTCATTTACTTTTGCCTGTATAAAATAATATGTTTATAGAAAAAAGTAAATTTCACGGAATGTTTTCAGAAATTTTACAACTTTTTTTATTTTGATAGCTTAAGATTCAAGCTTTTATTTAAGTCATGTAATTAGTTCCATTATTTTTGTAATGATTTTTCTTTCTTAAATGATAAATTACGCCCTTTTGTACTTTTTAACCCTACTTTTCCTGAAAACGAAAGACAATTGAGTAGTTTTGTTTATGAATTCGTAATGTACCAAAAAAGCCTAAACAAATGATTTGTTATTTGCGCGACCGCAAATTTGGTGTTGACCTGTGTATTCAGATGTATTTATATATAGAAAACCAAAATTGCAGATTCTACGAGTTACGTAACACGGGCGCGGAAAAGAAATATTTTTCTTAAGCCTGAGTTACCTCGAACGAGTGTGTGAAAGGTTAAATAAACTATTTTCGTTGTATAATATATTTTAAAAATATTTTATCTGCTTTTAAACAGTCTTTAAATAATAGCAAATATATGTAGTTTATAGAATATCTTCGACAGGATATCTTTTCGATATTTTTTTTCAAATGCCTTATAGAATTTTAAAAGCCGCGCATAAGATATCTTTCCGATTTTTTTTTCTTGTTATGTGGGATATTTCATATTTTTAAGTACAAGTTTTCGGTCTTGTACTGCTTTATGAAATTTTTTTCCAAATAAATTCTAAATTCCACAGGAGAGAGATATAAAAAAAAATATAATTACTCCTGATTCAAGTTTCCTTGTATACGAGATAATTTTTTATTGAAGATTTTTCTCCATTTAAAATAGGGGTACCAGGGAAATTGAACTCTTCGACTTTAAATATCTTAATATTTTTAAGTGTAAATGGCAATTCTTTTTATGGAAAATTTTAAAAGTAAAGCGCGACCGTTCAAATTTATAAACACTTCGGTGTGTAACTAACGAGCACAGCCCATCGTGGAATGACCATCCAAGCAAGGGATTTGTATTGGAAACGCGCTTGTACCGGCGCATTTTTCTGTCCATACTTGAGTTGACTTTTGTAGTCTACGCCATTCCTTTTTGTGAAAAAATCTTATGATGGCTAAGGTGAGGTGGATTTGCGTTTAAAAGTAGAATAAGTAGCGAATTTGAATTGTTCAATATGTGCATAACCCGTTCATGTTGTTAATTGGCTAAAAATCAGCCGGGCAAGTGTAAAAGTGGCCGTGAAAAAATCAGCGATAATTCACCGTCGCGAGTTGTCTGTCTGGTGTGCGCTCACTTTTTTGAATGCTCGCATAGCAAATTTAATGTAATTCTGTAAATGCAAATTAATTCCATCATCGCCTAATGAGTACTCTGGGCAGTGAATTGCAAAAATAATAAAAAATCGGTTCGACAGTGCGCTTCCTAGTGCTCCGCCGATCGACGTAACTTTTTTTTGGAGGAATGAAAATTTTTCAAGGACACGAAGAGAACGTTTCTCGTGGCCTTATCTGCATTGCGCATTTTCGTCGGGTCAATCTAGGAGGAACACTGTATGTTTACGTGTAATGCAGGAAATAGGCAATTACACTACATTTTCTGATTGACTCCGCTGCGAGAGGAAGTGCGATCTGGAGCCGCTCGCGGGCAAATCAGTTTACGGACGCGGGGCTAAACCTTTAGGTAACCAAACCACTGACCGTTGTCGTGAGTTTTACATAATAAGCCGAGCAAGGAAAATCGAAGTCAGGGAAGACTCGTTTCGCGCGGTGTCAATTTAAAATAATTATCTAGTGCTCCAGAGGGTTACTCGATTCTAGAGGGTGGGCGCTCTTCTTTTCGCGATATGAGTCGCGCTTCACAGCGTCCAGAGTGACCTCGCCACCGCTGCCGCTCAGAGGCATGCAGTCTAGCTCTGGGTTGATTGAGTTAATTAAATCGCCGCGGAGAACACCAGCAATTTGATGAATACGCCAGCGAACCGCAGTGATTTCGATTTTCAGTAATTCCACTATTCTCCCTACCGAATATCAAGCGACGACCTCTTCTTTTTTTTACGCTGAGCTCTCCGCGGACCGCAGCACGATTCATTTGAATTTCAAAGTGGAAATAATTGCTGTCTGCCGTGCTGTAGTCAAAATGTCAATAAAACTACATTCGGTCGGACGTCCTTTCCGCCGATTCTTCGGGCGATTCTCGATGGCCAAGTCAAGTTCGTGCCTCCGCTACTGGTGGGGTTCGTGGTACGTCAAGGTGCAAAGGTTGCATCTGCGTCGGATTTACCCTCTAGCTCCTTGCAGAAAGGGTATGAATCTACAGCTGCTTTTGTTCAATTGTTTCAAGGAAAACGTTCGAGGTGGTTTCGAGGCGGTATTTTAAGCGGGGCCTCTCTATGTGCTAAATTTCGCGTTCAGTGAACTTTGGTTAATAAAGAATTGACACGCATTTGAGACACGTTCAGAATCATCTGCGAACGCTGTCGGTCTAAGGCCCCAACCGTGATACTGCACGCATTGTGAGGGAGCTGAAAAAGAGCTATGTCTCTCAAGATGTTAAGCAGTTTTAAAATATTTTGACTAAAAATCGTTTAAACATCTGAAAAACTGACATCTAAAATATGATAACTTTTCTAGGCGATCAAACAGAGCTTTGTGTAGGTGGTTTATGTTGTTTCGAACTTTTGCCAGTTTTTGCATTATGAGCCCTACTTGTATCAGCCCTTTTATGTTTCCTATCTAAAGTAATTTTCAAGCAGCTTTCCACTTTATCCCTTTCACATACTCTACTTGAGTCTGATTTGCACCGACGAATTACAGGAAACCCATTTTTAACCTTCTAGTTGCTTAGGGAGCAGATTAAGGACATTGTGTAAGGAAGCGTTACCAGAGTTTTCTTTACATACCTTTATGATCTCATAATAAAGTGACCGTCAATACGAAAACATTGAGAAAAACCTATGATAACTGATCCAAACTGATAATCTGAATTGAAATAAAATCTCTGAGGGGAATAATTACATATATACATATTTAACTTTAATTCTTAATCGATATTAAGTTTTTTCTTTCAATTTTTAAGCTGACAGAAAAAACCTATATAGCCGTGAAAATTATGTCTAAAATGCAGCTTTTCTTTAAATAAACTATGGAACCCTAGCATTAGGTTAATGTGTTTTAGTTGAAAATGGATTTGACTAAAATTTTGTAAAATTACAAGCCTTTAAAGTGTCCGATAGCTACTAAACTATGTAGCTTCTATTTAAAATTAATTTTCACTATAATTTTACCTTGAAAATGTCTCTTTCTAATTCTCTTAACTTTTTACCATTTTTCATATAAAATATACAAAATTAAAATTGTTGAGTTGAAAGGCAACTCAATGGGAAACATCAGTCCCACGCACACGGACGCTAGAGAAAAGTGGTTTCAGTTCTCAAATAAATTACATTGGGTCTTAGGGCGGGCCGCTTCTAAACTAAAGCTGCTACGTAAAAGTTATTTCCACTCACATTTGCTTTGAGAAGTTCGCTTTTCATTTCACTACCACCTCTTCAAATAAAATATTTGACTTTAAATCCAACTGAACAGAAAATGTGAGCCCCAGATCATTTGCAAAATGCTAGCGGGAAGAAGACTTTATGGGAGAACCGAACCATTTTCGTCAGAAGGGCATATTTTTGGATCAAAGCTCCCTAAGTTTTAAGTTCTTAAAACATTGTTCCTAGAATTGAAAGAATCTGATTGAATGCAAATTTCTGCGCAGATTTAATTTAGCAGTCATAAGACTCAATGTAATTTTTTTGCACTGCCAGGTCAAATCAGATCGCTTAAGGATTTCTGTAAAGTGTCTGTTTTACAGCAAATCGTTGTTATTGAACGATGGGCATTGATTTCTTAATATCTAACATTACGAAGTATTCTTATTTTATGCTAATGATAACACAACCAAAGAAACCAGGAAGCCGTAATAAGGCGATTAAATCGAATTTATTTACAATTATGTACACAATTTGTTCTATTGCAGGTAAAATTAAATGAGGATTATATCAAAAAAGTCGTATGTGCTCTAATTACCACTTCTGTTTTCTTCAAATTGATAGTAAGCGATGTAAAATGCATACCTCAAGAATAAGCTTTTCGCTGCGAAGTTTTCAATGAAAATATTCTTTCTTATTCGAGTAACTATTGACAAATTTATTTAAGATTAGACTTTGAGGGAAATTTGGAAATTTGCGTGCAAACAAATAAATTTTCGTACAATCAATAAATTTTCTAAATTTACATTATTACAATAATATTTTGATATCTGATCATCAGATTAACATTCCAGAGAATTAAAAGATGGTAAAGTGGCGGAACATAAGATATAATAGAAGGCGAAGAGTACTTTTGTTCTTTGCATTAGTAATATTACTTTTTTATCGTTAGAGTTGATTTAAATTTTTTTAATTCACCGTTCTTCCGACTGAAGTTTACTTCACTCTTATTATGACTCCTTTATCATGTTATATCTGTTTTACGAAGAAGTAGCCTTATATCGTAAGAATAAAATGCAACTAGGAGTTAATTCACTATTATTGTGAGAAATATAATAAACTGCAATACTTTTACTCAAATAACTGTATTCTCCAATCATGGAATTATACTATTTTTATAATGAACGAACGATATGTGGAAGGAAAAATTACCAACTTTCTTTTTTCATATAGCATTTCTTATTGTTCAGCGATGTCTTAAAATAAACAATTTACTGCTTTACGACAATAGGATTTTGAAAAATAAGCAACTGGGAGTCGGTTGGTATCGCAAACAGTAAAGGTAATTATTTGACTTACCAATGGAGTTGTCCCATTGTATAACTTCTAGTGTAGAATCCCGAATTTTCACCTGACATGAATATATTCTGCAATAAAAGAATTTTTTATTTTTTTTGCGACTACACAGTTCCCCCCGTATTGATTTAATTAAGCATCTTAATAATAATTACAAAATCAAATTTACAAAATTACGCTTATTACTTTTTCAATTCTATTAAGCTTATAGCGGCTCCAATTGGCATAAAGATTAATTGAAATCTGACTTGCATTTGCAGCTACATAGGTAAATAGATGAGCCATTGTTTGTACTTTATGAAAAGCCAAACAGAAGTTTTTTTGGGGTCTCCTAGTCCAATATTTTAGTTAGGTCTACCATTAATCCTTCCGAAATTTCAGAGATCAACCCTGTGAAAGGCGCAAACAGAGTTTAGTTCCCCATACATTAATACGGGAAAAATGATTATTTTACATAAACCAGAATAACTCGTTTAAAAAAAATTTTGCTGAGAATAAAAGTTACTACAAAATGGGATCTTAGTACTATATAAATTAGTAAATCCAGTAGTTTTAAGAATTTCGTTTGGACATTACTGTAAACATTTATATTAGTAGAAAAAAAATCTTAAACTTCTTTCCCAACTTTGTACTTAACGTGCTATTTATATAAAATTCCACAAGGGGGTTTCGATTATTTTACTTGTACATATACATATATATTTCATTTTTACAAGTTTGAAAGCTTGTCATTTGATACTATTTCGTTTTATCATAACGCAGCGATATTATGTTGAATGTTAACATCGTTCACAAGATTTCGAGTTTTGTTTTTTATTTACATCGTTTTTCTTCATTTGCGGCTTTACTTTAATAAAGTTAGCCTATTTTAAACCTGTTTTACCACTTCATGATAAAGGGTCGAATAATCTTGAACCATTTTGATAGATAAATTATACATTTTTCAGAAACTTGTCTGGTGAAATGAAACAAATTATAAACTACTTTTAATCGATTTGGCTATTTAAAAAAATTAATTAAGTAATTATTTTACAAGATCCTTTCTTTCTGAATTATTTAATTAAAGTATATATCTAATACGAGGATTATTTATAGTAAATTTTAATGATTTTAAAAATTGCGCTCTGGGTCTTCCAGTTAGCATTTGCTATCTTTACATTAAATAAAAACGATTGTTGCAATTTTTTGTACCTTCTACTGAAATTCTCTACAAAAGTGTTAAGACATTTGTTTAAATATTTGTTAGCAAAAATTTTAACTTGAAAAACGCATGCTGTCAATAAATATTGTGGTCTGCCTGAACAAAATATGAGCAATTTATTATTTATACCTTAATCAATTGTTCGATGGAGTAGAATTTGTTAAACAATATTTGAATCATCTTTCGGGGATGAATTTTTTAAAAGGAGGAATATTGTTTCATGTTTTGTTTAATTTCATATCACCGATCAGATACTGCAACATTGTCGCTAAATTAGCAATTCTCTTGCAGTACAGTGGTCTTCCAAAAAGGAATTTTCGTTACATGAATCACGAAAAAATACTTTGTAAAAAAATAAGTCCACATATAAACTGTTCACATTCCTTAAAATCAAATATACCATAGCATTAAATAACCATGACAACCAAATATATGAGCACCGACGAAAGACTAATCGCAAGTTTTTTGTTTCTTATTTTACTTTCAGACTTTGGGTGAGACTGTTCACTAGGGCCTAAATATTTTTTAATCAGAGCTGCTGCTAGAAGAGCTAACCAAACAAAATATAAGCGTGATTGAACAAAAGAAATTATTTACAAGAAATTCAGGATATTCACTGAAGAGTACGGCTAAGAATTTACAATCTCCTCGTGTATAAAGAGAAAAAAATAAAATATATTTTCCAACGTAGGGCGTGTGTGTTCTCCAAATAATTTATTCTTTGAATCGTGCTGTTGTTACTAAGTTATTTTTCTCGTATTTATTTCAACTGATATTGCGCAGTTCAATTAAAGAAGTGTCTTTTTGAGTACCGCAAAACTCAATTTAATTGATATACGACTGGGCGGCACTTAAGTTGTATTCAACTTATGGCATCTGAAGAAATATCGAATAATTTGGCAAATTTGCAACAAAGCTCCATCGGCATACACTTCGGCAAAATTGACAATAATAGCGGCGAGGGGGAGGGGATGGAGAAAGTGAAGCTGCTGGAGGCTGCCATGGATAAGTTGTCCATTCAGGGCAATCTTTATGGCGAGGTATACGACAACAAGGGCAGTGAATTGAGGGAATCACCTCTCGAGGAGACATGCACTTTTCCTGACGGCTTGGAACGGAACTGTATGATCTGCAAGTAAGAATATTTTAATTTAATTCTGGTGAATACTTGTAATATGCGAAATTTTTTAAGGGGACGGCTGAATTCTCCACGTGTTTTGTCATGCCTTCATGTTTTTTGTGAGACTTGCTTGGATAAACTGCTTATCGATGAGTCCGGAGATTCTACCAAAATTGATTGCTCTATTGATTGTCCAACATGCGGTCAGCCAACGAAGGTATATTTGCTTTAATTTATTTTATTAACGACGATAAGGAAAATACATAATTATCACTTCGAACGTAATTTCAATTTGATTAAGCAATGTCAACTATTGCACCTGTTTAGAAGGTCAATGGACATTTTAATGTATGTATTTTTTACGTTAGCATTGAGCCTCTAGCTCCAGATAGGCAAAATAATGATTCCCTTGGGTATCTTGAAAATCATTTCTGCTCTAATCGACAGCTAATATTGAGAAAGAGCATAGATATTTTTTTATTAGGTAAGAGATATAACTTAAAAACTTATGTAGTGATGAAAAAACGGGTTTTGATAAATTTGAATTTTATTAACAAACTTTTTCGTTAAATACTGTTTAGATAATTATGCAGTTCTTGATCCGTGAACTGAATGATATCATGAAAAAAATTTTCCATAAAAATCGTTCCACGATTTTCGAAAAAAATCATATTTCATGTTTTTACACTCCCAAAATAGGAGCCGGTCCGATTTGAGATGTCATCGATTTCTAGATTTCAAAATGGTTTCCGAAACATTTTATTCAGATAAAAAGGCGAAAATGAATTAAAATCTAACTTGATATGTTTTTGAGGTTAATGTCCCTATTATGGTTAACGAGTCGAACCAATCTCACTCGCCTAAAATATCATGTATGGCGAATATTCGCTAAAATCTCATTCCTTATGTCAAAACCAGATGAATAAAAATGTTTAGTAACCGTACGATTCCGTTCAGTCGAATGAAAATGTTCGCCTCCCGTAATATGACGACTGCATTTCTTCGCCAGTGGAGTTCGATTCGCTAACTATAATAGGGTTTTAAAAGTGAATAGTTATGACCGTTATTTCATTGATTGCCGTTATTTCGTATATTTTATTGATGGAATATTTACTGAACTCGTGTTCTAAACTACATCTGCTTGTCCTATTGGAGCTAGGTACTCGTCAGTTTATTCATATTAGACGTAAAATTTGTGATATGTGCCTAATTATATAGGATTATCTAAGCACTTCATATATTTTTTTAAAACAGGTTGGGTCCAAAGGGGCGGCTTCGTTGACTTGTGATTATATTTACACTAATATACTTGATCTTTCCACTATTGAGCCTGAGATGCTGGCGTGCACTTCGTGCAAAAGCACTGAGAACGCTATATCCCGATGCAATGACTGCGCGAGTTTCTTATGCGCTGGTTGCGATCACGCGCATAAGTATATGCGTTGTTTCGAAAACCATGAGGTTGTAAAGCTGGAGGACCTGCAAAAGTCTGCGGAAAAAGTCAGTATTCACAAGCCCCTATTTTGCAGCGTCCACACAAATGAGAATCTTAAATACTATTGCTTTAACTGCCAAATTCCCGTTTGCAATGATTGTTTAATCGCCGATTCCCATAAAGGCTCTGAGCACCACTATGACATAATCACTAGCGCTGAAAAATGTGTTAGGCATGACATTGAGAACCTCATGAAAGAGGCAAGGACGAAAGTAAAGTATTGTGACTCCGCTGTCGCTAATCTCGGCACAGCTCTAACCGAACTACAGAGTCAACATGACCTGGCCCGTGATCTTATCGAAGAGTCGTACCAAAATTTTAAGGCGATCCTTGATAAGTGTCGTGATCAGTCTCTGAAAGACTTAGAGAATCTTCACTCGGAAAGGGAGTTAAAAATTATGGATCTTTTGCACAACGTCGAAAAGACAGTTGAGAAGATCGATGGAGTGTGCAAATTCACATCAAGAGTGCTCGATCAAGCTAATGCTGCAGAATTCCTTAGCATGAAAAAGCTGATCAGTACTCAATTCATGAACCTCATAAATAACATCCCAAAGTGCGACACCAACTACTCCCTGGAGTTCGATACTAAGTTTGAAAAGTTTGAACAATTGGCCCAAGAGACATTTGGTAAATTCCGTACAGAGTCAACACCACCTAGTCCAAAAGAGAGCACTCCACCTCCAACGCTTCCAGGAATGCCTCCTGTTCTTATGAATCGCAATATGAACTCAAGTAACTCTCAAAGCGCTTTGACCGGCTCTGTAACTGCAAGCAGTCCTATATCTCTGCCAACATCAATGCAATCCTCCTTCGAAGGGGATATGTCTGCCCTGAACTCTGGTTTCATGCTCCCTACCAGCGTTCTTACACCTGATTCACCGCCGCAACACACAATCGCCAACTCAATTTCGTCAACAGCACCGGTACCGACGGTGGTGGGCTCTACGATTCCAGGCTTTAATAGTATCGCTGAGTATAACCTTCAGCGGCTTGCTAACTTAGCGGAAACAACCCCTGATATTTCGGACGCGATAGTACCTGCTGCCAACCCCAATCCACCTACTCAGCATATTACCCTGGCCGATATATTGTCAGGGGATCAACGCGCTTTCAACAATCTCCAAGCCCTTGCGAAGTTGGGACTAAACAATAATGGTGAGCACGAGTTTTTAAGATATTTAGTTTTGAATTTTCGTTAATTTTTTGTTCACGCAAATGTTTTGATTTTGCGTTGTATATGTAAAGCAGTAGATTTTCATACAGACTTGACAACGAATCACCTTTTAACGCGAGGACCTTCACCAGGCATTGATACCCTCCTCACTGACTTTGGACTGCCACCATCCACGTCCCCCATGCCATCGCTACCACCAATGACTGACGACTTAGGAATTCCAAGCTTCCCAACGATTAGTGTACCTGGACGAACAAAAGCCACTGCAATGCAAATTCGTTGCAAGTTTGGTTCTTTGGGTACTTCGAAGGGTCAGTTCAATTCACCGCATGGATTTTGTCTGGGTGTTGACGAAGAGATTATTGTTGCGGACACCAACAATCATAGGATTGAGGTGTTTGAAAAGAATGGGGCCTTCAAGTTTCAATTTGGGGTACCTGGAAAGGAGGAAGGCCAACTCTGGTATCCACGGAAAGTAGCTGTGATGCACACAAATAGCAAATTTGTTGTTTGTGATCGGGGCAACGAGCGCTCAAGAATGCAAATATTCTCGAAAAATGGGCATTTCATGAAGAAGATCGCTATTCGGTGAGACAGGTTTATTTACTCGTTTTTGAGATAATACATAATTTTCTTTTGTAAACAGATACATTGATATTGTGGCTGGTTTGGCTGTAACCTCTAAAGGGCAAATTGTCGCTGTAGACAGTGTTTCTCCTACAGTTTTTATCATTTCCGAGGACGGCGAATTGGTGCATTGGTTTGACTGCAGTGATTATATGAGAGAACCATCCGATATAGCTATTCGAGGTGAGTCCATTTTAAATGAATGCCTTTTTTTATAATGTAGATTGTAGATTTTAAAGGGGATCGTTTAGTCAAAAGTATAATTTAAATCTTTATTTGAAATTTTGAATCGAACATCTATAAAAGGTTAACTGCTTGAACTTATTTTGTATCAGCTAAACTTTTTGTCAGTTTAAACTTTTAAGCTAAAATTGGAAATCTTTGCAAAAAGTAAAACTAATTATTCCTAATATGTAGCTTTCACGTAAAACAAGCTATTTTTCTTATTGTCCGTCACGCGGTCAATCTCCAACGGTAAGTTTATGATGATTAGCAAATCCCGATGAATGTGACGGAGAATTTGAAATTTTAGAGGATTATGGGATTACAATGAAAATGACACTTAAGTGTTTTTGGAGTAGTTAATTTAAAATCTGCTATCGAAATTTATAAATTGGCGATGGCGGCTCCATAAAGGCAACTAAATCTTCTCTACAACGAATATCAATTAAAATGAGTACAAAAGCGTTTTCGGGGCCCTTCCAAGGGATAAAATGACTACATACACCTTACACCTTATATACTAAAATTAATAAATATTAATATTAATAAATATTGCAATACCTAGCGAATTCGTGGTCGCTACATTGCAAAGAGATCATTTGTCTAAATCATTAATGCAAGTATTATGATTGTTTTGATCAACATTCTTCAGTATATGGGCTTATTGCAAAACCATAATTGTTTCTACTAAGTTTGGGAAAACTATTAATTTATGTTGATCAACAGGAATGGGATACTTTTGGAGATGATTTAAAAAATTTTAAATCAAAATGTAATGTCATTAATACGTATCAATGTTTGAGATAGTAAAATGTAGAAGAAAGCTGTAATAAATTTCGAAGTATTCACAATTCAAACTGATATCGTTAGACCGATTTTTACCCCCGAAGCAAAAAATTTGGTGTTATAAGTTTAAAGCCTTTGGCTGTGAGTGCGTGTGTGAGTGCGTGTGTGTGTGCTTGTGGCTTCCCAGCAAACCAATTGACTTGCTAGTTTATAAAAGAATCATTCTAGCGAGAATTTCAATCGTTTACGATAGTTGCAAACATTCTAAAGCTAAAGTAATTCATTGGCTTTTCCGTTTTGTCACTTTTTTCCGAGTCAGAGGATGTACATCTCCGCAATGCAACCGGTACATAAAAGGCTTGCAGAAATGATTAATCTGTGAATGATTTATGATTTAGTAATAATGATGGCAGAAATCTTCTCTTTTTTCACAATTTTCATCTTTATCGCTTATACTCGTATTTCGCTTATTTTTTATGAACGATCGCAAAATGGTTTGCTGGGTTCGTAGCTCCAAGTGGGTCGAACTGATTTCAAAGCGATATTTTTTTTTCTCAAAAGTTGGTATTTGCGAGATGGTTCTTAGCCATGTTTGGTGGAAATCGGCCGTTTCCATGATCTTCAGGTTTAAGCAGAGTCTGCATATAGATCTCGGCCCCTATTACAATTTGAACCTAAATGTTTTAGAGCCCCACCAATAGTTTTTTTTTGGCGTTTTTTTTTTTTTAATTATCAGTTATTTGTCTGTTTATGACTATGATCACACTAGAACGACGACCATTATTTTACATATACATACATATATATATGTAATGTTTTAGGTGATAATACATCAGATATGCTAAGATCTTTTGTACTTGAGAATAAAACAAAGCTATTTTAAACATTTCATGGTATGTATTTGTATAGGTGTACAGCGTGTGTGGTATTGCCCAATGCTTGTGCTTGCTGCACAATAAATTATGGTATAAAATAAACCTTGTACCTTGCATATTAAAAGATACATTTTTATCACGTATCAAAACTTATGACTCTGGGTCAGACCTATAACGGACAAACAGACAGAGAGATAATAACGCTGATTAATTGACCTTTTTTTTTCCTTTTTTTTTTATATATATAAAGTATAAAAATAATTTATCAAATAAACTATATAAATTATTTATCATATAAGTGTGGCGCAAAATGTATACCTGCTCTGGACATAACAATAGAATAGGGTTGGGAACCATTACAATGTGAACTATGTACCTATTTGAGCTCCGTGCAGCAGTTCGTTTCTGAATTTCATCACGAGCAGACGTCAATTAGCTAGACTCGAACCTGTATAGGTGGGAGTACGAGTCTAAAGCATTACCGCTTATGACGGTACGCTCGAACGAAATTTAATGTAACTTTTACATAAAGTGCGGGCTGAACTTTGTATGCGTTTTTCTCAACTCCTACTGGGCATTGGACGGAAATATTTTACAGTGGTAGTACCCACATGGTATACTACCACTACACGAAATTTCCTTCAAATCCGTTTCCCCAAGGTCGTGCCGTCCCCTTGTAAGATGTAATCACTTGGAGCAGTGATCTGAGAATAAAAAGTGTAAGATTTTGCAGGAGGAATAGACTTGGCTCTACATAAGATCTCATAACTTTTTAAGAGTGGAACGGTCGCGAGACTTAGCTTCATTTGTTCATGAAATGTTTTTGTCGAGATCATGCTTAGAAATATGTTGTTGTACTTCAGCAAAACAAAAAAAAAAAAAAGCTGTTTCTTCTTTAAAACATGAAATTATTTCGATTACAGACAACGATTTCTACGTTTGTGATTTCAAAGGACATTGCGTGGCTGTATTCAAAGACGATGGTACCTTCCAGTATAGAATTGGAAATGAAAAAGTTACCTGTTTCCCTAATGGAATTGATATATCAAACGCTGGTGATATTTTAATTGGAGACTCTCACGGCAACCGATTCCATGTTGCTTGCTTTTCTCGAGACGGCATACTACAATCCGAATTTGAGTGCCCCCACGTGAAGGTAAGTGTTTAATGTGCCGCTTTTAGGCTCGTTAAGTGTTAATTAAAAATAAAATTCTATCAACTACAATTCCCACAAAGGTTTCTCGTTGCTGTGGCTTAAAAATAACTTCCGAGGGCTATGTCGTTACACTAGCCAAGAACAATCATCATGTATTAGTGCTCAATACTCTCTATGTTCATTGATTGACAACTAGAGCGAAGATTTTAAAACCAAATCGTTGAAACGGAAAACAAAAGAAAGCAAGAATATTTTTGATCTCTTTCACGTTTTTATTTTATATTTTACAAACCAAGCATCGTTTTACACTTATTTTTTTTCTTAGTTGTTAGTTTGTTATTCTATAAAAAAGAAAAAAAAAAAAACCCTAAAAAAAGATAAAAAAGCGCTAAAACCACGAAAAAAGATGCGTTAGCAAAATGTTATTCCTTTTCCGTTTACATAAGGCTGCTGGTTATTATCCAAGACATTACGTTACTATTTTAATTATTACTTTTACTTTATTACGTATTTCCTTTTAACATGTTCTTTTTTGTCATTCTTTTATTGTATTATGAAAATTTTGTCTACGGACGGTGTACAATGAGTCCAGTGCAACCTGTGCGCCTGTTGCGCCTCGGGTACTGGGATGTAACAAAAACGCTAACTATTTACATATTCAGTCATTTTTGTACTATCTTTTATTAGTTTTAAAGAAGAAGCCTTTTTTGTTAATCATAGTTAAAGAAATTCCACACGCTTTTAAAAGAATGAAAACTGTTTTGTGCAACAAAACACATTTCTTATATCGATAATTAATTCAGGAGAGACAACTATTTAATATAAGTTACGGTCACCTGTGGGGAAGAAACAAAAAAATATTTTTTAAATACAATATTTTTTGTTGTTTAATATTTATATGTTAGAATCTTCATATATGTATACAAATTGTTAACTGGTTTTTTTTCCACTTTTTATACAATGAATAATACTTTAGTTCAACCTTAGTTGTGTGATTATTCTCTTTTTACTATTATTATTAGTATACTTTCTTGTGTAGTTTTATTGCGGTGTTTATTATTTTTTTTTTCGTATTAAGACTTTATAACATGTAGAGCTAACAATTAGAAAGACAATTTAAACCAACTGATTCGCAACAATCGATTTGAACTAGATGGATGTATTTTAGTGTAACTGTTGAAGTAATTTAAACTAATGCAGGTCGAACGGGTGATTGAAAGCTGGAATTGATGGAAGATAAGGTAAGAAGGGCAAATTGTGAAATGTTTAGTAGAATTACATTCTAGTACAAATTTTTGATATATTGGTAAGAGCTTTTGAGATGGTTTGAATATTTTCATAAAAGAAACAACATTGTAGTATAATGCAACAATTCTATGCTTTACTGCGCATCTATAGCGATTGGAATGGTAGGCTAACTATTTTGAGTCTTTCAATTTTGTTTTAAGCTGGATGTGTTTTTTCGTCCTTTTCATCAAGACTCTTTAGTGTTTCATAATTATTATTATACACATTATTGGATAAAAAATTGAAAACAGCAATATGCGTAGGATTTGTTCAAAACAAACCTTTTGAGTATTTTTTGTCACTCCGTCGGATTCAGCTTCACAAAAATTTGCGCTATCTTTCGCGAGAAATAAAATATTTACAAAGTGGATGTTTGCGCCGCAAGAATTTTCGCAACAATTATCCCTCTTTCGACAGCTCTGCAGAAACAACAATTAGATGATATTATTTTATTCTGGAATTTGTGATCCAGGTGCGCAGCAAGTTGCAATAAATATACTTTTTGTAAAAAAATGGAAATTACATTTCGTATGCTTGATATTTTTCGGTACAAATTTTGAAAACTTTTCACCAAATAGCAATATCGTCTCGAAGTATCGAAATGGTATCTGGTATACAAAAATCAATTTTTGGTTTCATGTCTGTTTCATTGTAGATGATCCTTCTAATTTTTTGGTAAATATTTTCGATGTGGTAACTGTTCAAACCTCTCTTCATTTATTAAATTGTGGACCACATACATCCATAATAAGTGATCTACTTTTCAACATAGATACTTCATTTTTAGAATTTTTTGCAATAGGCTTTTCAACTTATACTTTCCATCACCCGCATCCAATTAGACGTTTGGCTCGCATAAATCAAACGAAACAAATTAGAGATAAAACTCTTCAAGTAGATGTACTGAAAGGATAGCTTTAAAGGATTTTTGCCTAAATTAGAGCTCACTAGTTGTGAACAAATAGTAGCAATAACGAGAAAAACCTCCTTTTGTAAGACTTTTCACGATCAAACCTGACACATACACTCAAAATTCTTTGAATCGGTTGTTGCGAGTTTTAAGTAACAATGCCAAAATATCTAGTTCTTGCTTTAAAATTACGTATAATAAACCTTCTACTACTTAGCAATACATGTTATACGCATTCTAACGTATTGATATTTTGATATATACACATTTTTAGTTTAATGGATTTTTTCTGCAGTTTTTATAATTATGTACATACAATATTTTTCTGCATTTAGAGATATAAAAAGAAAAAAGAAAATGAGAAAAAAAAATGTAAACAACAATATCCAAAGGTATATTTGATGATATTTTTGCCTTAAAATCTATATAAAGTTTAAGAGAACTTATTAACTTTATAGTATTAAGTGAATTTATGAGAAATAGCGAAAAAAGGAAAACAATAGTCAAAGCAGGAAAGAACTTATAAGGAGGGAAAAAAGAAGCACGAAATGAGTTATAAAAGAGAAGAAATGAACCCTTCAAAACACAATTTAATCTCAAAACAAGAGAAATACAATTGCTTTACCTGTGGTGTATAAGTTCCTCAACAGTCTTTTTAGTTTTGTGTATGAATTTCCATTGTGTTCTTATTACGTATTTTTGTTTATTGTAAAATTATTAAATCATATTTTAACCTTTTTACTTCTCGAATCTCCACGAATTTATTGTTTTCTCGAGCGGGAAATATAATATGATCTAGTGTGGAGCATCGTAATGTGTATGGGTGTTTTAATGAAACAGCGAAACAGATTTCATTAAACCGGGATGCAGCGACTCGACGAAGTTTATTTAGTTCGTATTCAAACATTATACACATATCAAATAGTATGTCAATTTTTTCTGAAGAAAAAGAATTAAGAAAACGGAGATAATAAATTGAAAAAAAATCATAAATACTATTTTTATGTTTAAGACTTAAAGTTTTAGAGAACAAGAGAAATAGTGCCATGTTTTTAGTTTAACAATGTTTTGAATTAGTCGTAAGGGCGTTTATTTTTCTAGTAATGTAAACAATAAACCAACTAAATAGCTCTAGAGAAGTCAATATGCAGTAATAATTGATCGGCGAAAAGGGAGAAGAAAAACAAACAACATTATAACGTAAATCATCCTCTTCCTATTTTTCTCGGTACATTGTACGTCTCTTAAAGGAAATCTTGGGTTGTTAGGTATATAAGGTACACATATACATGATAACGACGACTATATATACTTTCATTGTAGATAAGATCTGACCAATTATTCTAAACTTATTCTAATAAGCAATATTTTTGAAAAAACAAATTTTTAAACGTATAATCAATATTCATATGTGCATTGATAGGGCAGATGTGAAGAATGTGAGTTTTTAAACCAATTTTATGGATAGATCTTATCTGCACAAGATTCTTATTTGTATTTTTTATATATACAAAGCAAAACCATTTAAGGACTTTTGTTTTAAACTTATTTAGAGCAAAACGAACGAGTATTACAATAATTAGAAAACTCGCAAACGATTCAGAAACGCTTCGGTTTCTCTGTTTGCACTCGAAGACGGAAGACAATTGAATTTAGGTAAACGCGAATCAACAAATTCTGTACATTTCGGGGTACATGTAATTTAAATTATAAGAAGGAGCAAATAAGAGGAGGAAAAAAACATTTTTTAGGTGAAGTAAGTGAAATGAAACATGTTGCATTGTTAATTCAATATACAAAGAAAAAAAAAGCATACAAAAAAAAATTATATACCTTCATATATGTAATCAATGTATATTGGCAATAGTTACTTAAATGTTATATTTGTGAGAAAACGTGTTAAAGATTGGTGACAGTAATCACTTTTTAGAATTATCTCAGTAAGGCATTCATGAACAAGAAAAAGAAAATTATCATGATTTTGGTTCGTAATTATTGACCCACATTTACAGTATATGTTCATAATTCCCATTATTTTAATAAATTTATATTGTCCACGTTTGTGCGAGTCTATTCTTCCTAAAATTTAAATAAACTTACATAAACTTCATTGTTTAT
This sequence comes from Eutolmus rufibarbis, assembly GCA_963920795.1. Classification (NCBI taxonomy): domain Eukaryota; kingdom Metazoa; phylum Arthropoda; class Insecta; order Diptera; family Asilidae; genus Eutolmus; species Eutolmus rufibarbis. The sequence continues at coordinate 29,531,653 of OY987206.1, read as the reverse complement.
TTTCCCATGCAAAGATTATTGCTAATTTTTGTGTAGACAAAATGAATAGATTTTCGACAATAACAAAATGTCCCAATTAATATTTAATATAAAACATTTGCATTTTCAATATTTTAATTAATCTGAGAGTATCTAATCTTATGCCAGTGTACATAATCAAAGAAGTACAGTTGTATGATTCTCAACTATTTGTCACATCTAATTGTTAGTCGTAACTCTTTACACTATTCATTCTATTCGTCTTTTACAAATGTCAACCTTCGCAAAGCGAAATCCAACTAAAAACTTTTCTTTCACTATGAACGATTAAAACTTTATGCAATGTGTAACTGTTTGCCTAGTAAAGATTCTTTTATCTTCACTTTTCTTATTTTGAGGAAAGCCAGAGAGAAGTTGATTTTATAGAATTTAATTTTTAAAAAATCATGTGGGTCAACAATTAGCGCCGAAAAAATCGTAGAAATTTGTTTTAGTCCTTGAAAATTAAGAAACCGTTGCCAACTTAAAAATTATAACTTAATTTCGATTGTTTTGATTGAAACCAGCCGTTGCTTAGCAAACCACTTGAAAACGCTTAAAGATTTAAGAAATAATTTTAGAGAAGTGAAGAGAATTAAGCAAAAGCGCGTAACCATTTCGAAGCTTTGATACTTTTAACAAAAAGTCATGAAGGCTATTTTTAAAGTAACTTTAACGAATTTTTTCCTCAGACAGTTTTATTTTACACCTTATTCTTTATTTTATTTTATTTTTTTATATATACACTTTTTCGTATTTTTTTTGAATACTTTTTAATCTGTTTAGTTTTCAGTTCATTATTATGATTTTTTAATTAAATTAAAAATAATTGTGAGAATTTTCACCTTGCCTGTGATACTATTACTTTTTTTTGTTCAGAATATTTTTGTAAGTCATTGTTAATTCATCGGTGTTAACTTTTATGTAAAGCTAATTTGATGGGAATATTGAAATAATAATGGTAAATATTGATAACTACTGTAATCGAGGCTCAAAAGAAAAGCTTTTGATGTTTTTTTTTTATTTTAATATTTTAAGTCGTCGCTTTTTTAAATTTCTCAACGATTACTCAAAGAGATTGTCTTGTAAAGCAATAAGATTTTGTCGAGCTTAAAAAAATTTTGATCAAATATTCTTAGAAAGAACATTTTTCTTTAAATACTTTGCTATGTGAAAGTTTACTATCACGTCCAATGGCTATTGGGAAATTGTCGGTTTTTTTATTCGACTGAACAACCTTAATATAATGGAGCATTTAAGCTAAAGCTGGCAATAGCATAGAAGTATTGATGGGCGTCGGTTTCGAGTTCGGGAAACTCGATATAAGCTTTAATAAAACATAATCGAAATCGATACCGGCGTTTATGTTTGCAGTGCGACATAAGGTTGTGTTGATAATCAGAAATTCGTGTGCAGATGCGACATGTAGACGAGTTCAATTTTGAAACATAACGAAATTTGCAATATATACTCTAACGCTGATATTTATGGTCACAAGAATATTTATCTCTTTTTTAAGAGCAGCTTTCTATTCTATTTTTGCTTAGTTCGCACATGATATTGGCGTAAAATGTTCTATTATCGAATAGCAGAAAATGTCAGCTGAGTAGAAACGTTTGAAAGAGTATTCAACTTGTTAGCAGATTTTTGTTCTGCTTTTGGTGAGCTTTTGTGCTGCATTCTGCGTTTCTAACTTAATTTTCAATTAAACGTCGTAGAATTGGTCAAAATAACAAAATAAACATATTTTCTTCCTTATGCGAAAGAAGCATTGTTAGAAGAATTCTTTAAGCGTCTGAATAGACGCTTGGATTAAGTCGCATCTTTCTGTGAATTTCTGCTTATGTCTGGTTGTATAGTGTATCAGTTGAAAAGCACTCAATAGCAATAACATTGAATGCTGCATTGTATTAAGGTTTCATATTTTTATTTTGCTTTCATACATAAACATATTCAACAGCAGGTTTAGAATTGAATATTTTAGTTTTAGTGCATTATACAAAGACGAATACAATGATGGTTTGTTTATAATAACTGTGTATTCCACTGTTTAGTAATATTTACCCCACCCCATGCTGCGCCATTCAAAATAAGAAATGTATGAAAAAAAATCTAAAAAGAAAAAAAAAATTAGATAAGATAGTTAAGATGTATAAATGTTTGTCCGACCATATTTTGTTGGATGCACATTTGTGAATGTTTTACAGATCATTTTGAATTAAGCCATGTGAAAAAATGTAATACCTAAACCCAAAGGAATATTTCAATGCTCACTAAGCAGGGAGTTCTGTAGGAAAATTTAAAGAGAAAATCTAACTAATTATACAAATTATATTGCACATTTCGGTAACAGAAGTATTTCTAATAGGCGATGGTCACTAATATTTGCTGTTCATATACTTTTTAGTTGTCCTTACGTTAAGCCACATTTAAGAAAACAAGAATATATCACTATGAAAACTGTATTTACTGAATTTATTTAATGTAATGAGAACTAAAATTGCATATTTTACCACTGTATATTTACAAGTTCAGAAACAAAATTATAAAGTGAAAAACCTTCACAAAAGAAAAAAAAATTATATATTGAGGTATTGTGATAGAAGTTTTTTTGATAATTTTTACAAATTTAACCCAGTAGAAAGTATGTACAAACAAAAACAAATAGATACTCCATATTGCCATTATTTTTATTGATAAATATACAACAAAACACGACAAAAATGCTTTTTATTTTTGGCGATTTAAAAAATATTTATTGAAATTATATATAAATATATATACATATATATTTATACAAAGTATATATACGAGAATTAAATCTATATACATATTCTACTTTTACAAGTGAGTAATCATTAATTGAACAAATAACATCAAATCTTTAGCTAAGATTTTACTCAATTTATCACGTTTTTCGGCTAACAACTATCAGACAATGTGTTGACTTTTCTAATGTTTCTAACACCACACTTATTGCTCTAGAATCAACGCATAGAGTATTCCAGAATAGACGGAAGATTGCTGGTGTGAGAGTCATCCACAAGTCCGTCAAAAATGAGCACATCTTAGTTTCTACTTATTTATGTTGGTTTATCAGTTACAAAAATACATGCTCAGTCTCCAGTGCCGACTTTGAGGTGAGTATTATTTAAGATCTTTTTATTGTTATATTATATATATATATATATATATTTTTTTTTTGCAAAATTTTTGGGAAATAATTAATATTGACGGTCGATAATATTTTACTCCTAACTTGTAGAGTAGGACACATTTAAGTTTTCCTGGCAGAAGTTCATGTATATTTTTGGATCCCATATTCATCAATTTGTGCTATTAATTTAGCGCAATATTAATTAAATATAAACATATAATAAATATTTTACGAGCTTATAAGTTCACTTAGACGTGGTTTAACCAACAAATGGCTTAGACTACTTGTGTAATTTTTAATAATATTTGTATTATTAAATTTGTATTTACAAAAATTCATGCATTTCTCCTCTGCCAAAAATTGATATTTTTGAGCATCTTCATCATGGTACTACATATTATCCAGGCGTTTTAGGTTAAACCTTCATGCCTAATCATTATTAGCGGTTTGCTAACATCTTTCATCTTTATTTATTAAATGAATATGAGTTGTTTTTCCCAAATAGTATCGTATTTTTGTTCTGTCTGTATTGAGCTTTAATATGGCACTAATAACTCATTTTTGGTCAAAAATGGACTATGATCATTTTTCGCCGTAACCCTAAATGTAACGAATTTACCCAGTAGCGTCTGTTAACTTTTCAATTTTTATCTTCTGCATTTTAATTGACATAGGACTTTTTCGTGAAAGTAACCATATAGAGTAGACCCATTTTGTTTTCAATATCTCTTCATTATATGTACATATATTTCTTTTATTTTGAAATTAAATTCTTAAAATCTGATATCTTTGCTTAATTATTCGACTCAATAATATGAAACAAATTGCCTTCTAGGGCTGCTAAGTAAAGAAAATTATTTTTTTAGTAGATTTAAAGAGTGGAATTTTAATTCGATTCAAAGGTGATAAAAAGTGGGTTATTCCGTGATGAATTTTCGAAAAAGCCCAATGTTACATTAAATGATTAAAATGTAATTGAATTTTCTTCTTTCTTACAATAATGTTTAAAGACTTTTAAGGTAATAGTAATGATAATGGATCATACGAGTAAAAGTATTGAGAAAATGTATCGGTATCGAATACTAAATACTCGATACTGGAAGAAGGTATCGATATTTTTTTGTGTGCACTTTTATCATAGAATTCGGTGAAATTCTTCTGTTTGGTTCGCACGAAATTTTAACCCTTAACGGCCGAGAGCTTTCTATGGCATAAATACTATGTCCCCGTAGCGGGGCTCTTCGGCCGTTAAGGGTATTAGCTTGCCACTCTTAGAGTCGATAATAGTTGCAGGCCTTTTTAGAAGTGGCAAACTGATTTTTAATTGCAACAATTCTTAAGAAAACTAAATTTCGGTTTTTATGATATGTTTGATGAAGATGTAGTTTAAAAAATTAGATTTTTTCCCAAATAAGATTTTAATATAATTTCTTAGTACAAACTAAATTTTTTAAAAATTATAATGCCTTTGAAAACGTGCAATATAAAGTTTTAAAAATAAGCTTTAACCATTAAATGGATAGCCCAAGCTATTAAATTCGAAAGGCCATGACCTTCAACTGAGAAAGAAAATTATTCATTAAAATTTGTTTTAGTCAGTTTGTGTGTGATATCAGATTAGGACACGAAAAAATAAATCCAACAATTTTATGGGTGGTTAGAGTTCTACTTCAGCCTTCTATGAATTTGAGGAATTCTCTCAAATATCTTCAAAATTTGATATTATTTTTTGGTTTGCGAATGTAATTGATGACAGTTAAGAACTAAGAATTTTGCGAAGAATAGAAAATTGAAAAATATAATAGCATATTTTAAAAATTAGCAGATAGTAGCAAAAACTTATTTGACTTGTATAGAACTAGCCTTTGCAAGATACGTTCACTTGTAAAGTATGTATGTTTTGGATAATTTCTTAAAGTTATGTAGTCAAACATCCAATTCAATAATAAAAAATAATACTAGTCCATAAAGATATATTTTTTTGTTTTTATTGTAAAGCACTTTAGAAATTTACACATTCAATTCCTCATTGCAGCTGTAAATTATGCAGAAATATTTTTGTATTTTGTGAAATTGTTTTACCATTTTAAATTTGGTTTGAAATATGTATCTATAGCATTTTTGATGTCAACTCGAATAGCGAAGATATCGCATTTTGTCTGGCATAGCTATGGGGAAAAAAATTTTTGTTGCTGTTTTTGTTGTAATCCAAACAGTGCGTAGTGCTTTTTGTCTGCCTAGAGGTTTATGCTCTTTACTTTTACTTCACATTTATAAACTGTCTTAATGGCTTCGTAGTTCACATATACCACGTTAAGAAATTGAACAGAAATTCTATTTCAACTGATTTTATCAAAAGCGGCAACATTTTTAGACATTCTTAAGTATGCAATTGCAGCTTATATAAGGGCAGGTAGCAATTACCGTGCAGCCTGTGTATGGTTATTTTGTAGATTCGCGATGCATTTTTTACTTTAAGGCATGAATTTTAAATTTTTTGAATATTCAAATAGTATAACCCCAAAAGGCATCAACAATATCGCGGGTTGTAACCTCTTTAAGGTTTCGCTTCCCAGGCTATTAACCGTAAGTATGTATAATGTAAATGTTAATTAATTCTTGTATTTTTTATTTATGTTTAGTTTTTTAAAGTAACAAACAGTGACTTCAAACTCAAATTTTTTCCTTTCAAATTGGTAATATGTATCTTCATCTAATGAATTTTAATTTTCGATGGTCTGTACAGAATTAAAGTTCAATTCCGTGTTTTAATGGATTCTTTCACGCCAGCTCCTTTCACCTCTGATAGAAGTTCTTTATGAAATTAAATGACTCAGATGATCCGGTAGATATCCTATTCTAAACTTAAAAAAAAAAATAAAAAATAAAAAAAAAATTAAAATCGTGAAATACTAAATATAATCGTGTGTTTAAAGTTACATGTAAATGTTTGATGTTATTCGAAAATGATTGAAAATAAGCAAAGCCGTAATAACACGACTTAAATGTGATAATTCGTTGTTATTACTGTGCTAAAAGTTTCATGTGTATAAAGCAAACTGCTTATAATTTTTATTTAGACTTTTGGAGAATTAAAATAAATGTGAAAGATGAAGGAGATGGGAGGGAATAAAATCGCATCACACCAGAGAAACGAAACAAAAGTATCATTCCATCCACAACCTTTTGCTAGATGAACCCTTTTTGAGAGAAACTCATGCAATTACAAGACATTTTCTGATTTTTTACATTTACATTAATTTTTAAAGTGCTATTGCACTAAGTGTTAAATGTACGTCTTTATGCACTTGTCATTAAGAAAAGCTCACACTTTTACGTCTTCCTAGTTGTCTTATGCTACTTAATTGAAGTGAGCTTAAATATCTCTTCAAAGGATCTGTTTTATTGAACTGTGTAGCTCGTGATTGTATGTAGAAGTTGTGGCTAAAAATTTAAATGTCGTGTATTCAAAACTCCAAATGTACAGACGATGCCAAGCTCAAGACTAAACCGAAAACGGTCGTGTAATCGAGTTTTGTTCCTATATGGTAATATAAGTAAGAAGTTCTCGATTGAACCGAATGTAAGCTAAAGCATAGTAGGTGTTGTGTGAATCCGGTTTAAGTGCACAGTTTGAAAAATAAAAACATCCGACTTGCTTTCTAGGACTTTAATATTTTAAGATAATTAGGTTGCTTCACAAGTAAATTATAGTAGTAGTAACGTTCAATTGTACTCATATGAACTGAGCTGTTCGGGATTTCTGTCGAAAGTAACATGGACCTTCTGAAATGTATCTTATCGTTATTTTATTTGGAAGTAGTTGAATCAAAAAGACTTGTACTTAATTTGTATCGTTTAGACATAATTTGAGATTGATAAAATACGAGTAGATTGATTCCAATATACCAGATAAGTCCAATTTTTAAGGTTAATAGCGATTCAATGAGACAACCAAATTAATTTTACGTATTTATACAATGTTGAAGATTTGTTCATTTTTGGATGGCTGTTTATCGAATAGAGTTTACTTATACATATGTATTTAATTTTATGTAAATTTCACAGAGATAGGTGAGACAATACGTATATATCGAAATAAGAACAAGAAGCATTATATAAAGTAACAAACAAAATTTAAAAAAAGTATATACAATTTTTTGAGAAAATTAACAAAGTGTTATTTATACGAATAAGTATCAAAGATCAAGTGAAAATGAACAAAAAAAAATGTTTACCTTTTAATCTACTTAGGGGCACACATTGTAATTAACTAATTCCATTTATGTACCATCTATGTAAGCAAACAACAATTATATGAGAATACCAAGTTTAAAGATGAACATTATTTTGAAATTTTAAAGCTTTGACAAAATTTTTGAAACATGTAGTATGTACATATATTCTGCCTTCTATACAAGAAAAATCAATTCTACATTAATATTTATATAAACATATTTGATGAAAGTATAAAAAAAATTAAAAAAAAATTAAAAAAAACAAAAAAAAAAAAAAATAAAAAAACGAATACAATGTAAAAAAAGCTGAAAAAAAAACTGTTAAATGACCTTACTAATACTAAATATACATATTACACAGCGTGTAAAAGTACGTGAATCTCAAGTCTTTCCGACAACTTTTCTGTAATGTTTTTTAAACTTTTAGGTGTCAGTTGGAGATTAAATAAAAGTAAGGCTTTTTATTTTGATCGCACGATAATAGGTCAGTGACAATTTTAAAGTTATCAAAATCAGTGTTTTTATTCAAATAATTTCTGCTGCCTCATTTTTCCTTTGCATATTTTATTTCATATAATTTCAATAACTGTAACGTCGAATAGTCACTCCTAGAAAACTTTCGGTAAAATACTTCCAGTTTTTTTTTATAACTTCTACTTTTTATTACAGAAAGCAGAAAAGGCTATTTTAATTGAAGAAACTTAGTTATAGTTATATAATTTTGGTTTTCGATATTAACATTTTGGACCGAATGACCGAAATATTCAATGTCGCTTTAATTTATACTGAGTTGCAGCTACTCTGTGAAGGTATCTATTATTATTGTAAAATTCTAAAAATTGTCGAAATACATGTTTTATGAAACTAGATGAAAAGTAATAGGAAATACAAAACGTTTGAATATTTTTTATAAAGAGGAAGTCAAAAGAACATGAGCATAATCAAAAAAAAATTTGTATTGCCTTTTTAATATGATTTTATTGGAAATACGAAACCCATGAATTAAAATTACAAAATATCATATATACGAGTATTAAAAGCAATTTTGTATTTCTCGAGCCTTGCAAACATTATAATAGAAATTCGGTAAAATGAGTTGCAAAGCTAAAACCGGTATTGGTCATATTTTGGAGGTATCGATGTTAGAACTTGTTTGAATTGATAGATGAGAGTCATCAAATTTTATGATATTTACGGCCATACATGAAAATATTCACGAAAAAAAAAATATTATTAGAAGAATTAAAATGTTATGGGCATGAATAGAAGCGACATTTTGAGGATCTATTTGAAGTGAGTGTGTTTATTTTAGGGTGCGAAATAGTAATGGCGCACGTAAAGCTCACTCTGTCGTTGGGAATTCTTATGTTTATATTATAAAAGTATAATAATCCTTCTCTAATTGCACAATTTGTCTCATCTGACTCCAGTTTTTCAAAAACAATCCGTATTTCTTGTACTTTAGCCTAGTTACGGAATTCAATAAACTAATTTCTACAGTCTTAATTCTTAACACGTTCCAAATACAAATGAAATTATGAATTTCATTTTGATGGCATGGATTACAACAATGCTTTTTTTTAATTTCGTGTGAATAATGTGTTTTAAACGACTCGCTGGCATATTGGGCCCTATCATAACGTTCAAATCGAATTGAAAGGAGCTTTCAAAAGCGCTTTTCGGATAAAAATCCCTAATAAAGTTCCTAAAATTTTCATAAATTCCTTTTATTTACCTTTGACTTATGTTTATTAACTATTGTGTTCAAAGTGTTAAAATAATTCGATTAGAAAAATCCAATCGAATTATTTTGACGTTATGTGCAGAAAAATTAATTAAAAAAATATTCTTATTCGTGCCGTAAATCAAAATCTAAAAATGGTTATCTTTGACTGTATATTTCAAATGCGGTACCGACCGCACTTTTAATCAAATCGAATTCGTGTAAAGGCCACCTGACAGATAACTTTCGCTTGTGGATTAAAAATATCTTTGAAATGCTATATCACTTGTTCCAACAAAAATTGTCTGGTTAATCTATGTAATTATTCAAGGAAAATAGAGTTAAAAATAAGAAAATGTGTACTTTGGCCATTTTTGAAAATTTGTTTGTATATTCAAATTTTTGAATTCTTTTCGTTTTCAAATTCGTATACAACCTTACGGGAAAATTCTATTCAAGCAGTCGTATGAATAAATTATTAATTTTAATACTCCAGCCTTGAAGCTTTCCAAATTAGGCAATAGTTTTGCTGAAGTTAAAGCAAATATGCCTTTAGTTAAAGCAAATGTGATCTACCATAAAAGTGGTATGTTTCATTGAGTTCTATACACAGGGCGACCTAAAAGTCATCCATTCTAATTTAGAACCAAAAACTCGATTTCCCGTACAAATCTCAAAATTTATCTCTCTATGCTATGTCATATATACATAAATTTGATGGCGAGACTTAGTTTTCCATCTTCAAAATTCACTGAAAGCGATCAGAGACTCAGCCTGTATATACATATGAATGGACATACATATATGATATTTAGTTAAATTGCGTGGTGCTTTTCATTTCTAAAAGCACTTCGTAATAATTATGTGTTAAGATTATTAGTATTATGGTCAAAACAAAAAGCTTTATTTCAATAATTTCCAACTGATTTCCAACAATAACTTCTACTAACTACCGTATACTACCTTAAATGAAACAAATACGTACACGGCTTCTTTCTATCAGATAATGTAAGTAAAATAAAAAAATGAACCAAAGATTAAGTGAAATGTAGAAAGACTCATAATTTCGATTTTTTTACATCGTTTTATCCATGTTAACTCCAATTTCAGTGAGACCGACACTATTGACGTAAAGATAAAAATTAAGATTAGTAACACAACAGTTTCAACGAATGCGCAATGGCAGTTACAAACAAATGCAAGAAACCATGAAAGTTATATATTTACTATATATACAATTCAACTAGTGACATAGTGAGCATAGACCCTGAAAAGCAAGAATTATATATCCTTAAGCATTGTGAGCGCTTTCAGAAAGTCACGTATTTTTATAAGAGCATATTACTTGTAATTACTACACTCTACCTACGTATATCAAAGTTTACGATCAGATTTAAGAAACAACAAGGTCAAAATAAACTAAACTAAATGACAAAAAGCAATAATATATATATACATCAAAACAATTAATATTATTGTAGTACTAAACACGGTCAGACGATCAGAGTGTTTTTATTTTCTGCCTCGTGTTTATATTGTTCACTTTTTTAGTGCGCTTTTTCCACGATCGAGACAATGTGGGCTTTTTGTTGTTTTGAGACTTCTACATCTCGACATTTGAGGATCATAAGAATACAATCATTGTAGATTATTCATGGTTGTGAAGTTTTACACATATTTATGTTTACTTTCGTTTTTAAGCATATTTAACGCGTTTTTATAATTCAAAACTCTTTAATGGGGTCATATTTAAATTGATTAATATGTAGGATGTGTTACTGCATCGGTTATTTTGTTTAAAAAATTTGAGTTTCTTTAAATTTATTTAGTTGAACACTCTATTTTTTTTAGATTTAACATTTTAAATTAAGTCAATTGTAGTGATGTATAATAACTTATTTACTAAAATATCCCTTTGCTGTAGGATAGAAGTACTTTGCTATTGCTACAATATCTTGTCATTTGTTTTCATTTTTATTTGCATTAATAAAATTTGTTTTTGTCACAATCGTTATTTTGATACATTTCCTATTCTCTGTATATAAGACTGTGTTTTTGTGCATTCTTTATAGAAATATAAACGCGAACAATGATCGCCACCAAACACCAGCTTGAACCGAGCTTAGTCCAGCTTAAGCTAAACTTAAGCCAATCTTGAACGGGTTTGTTTGTTCTATCATAATTTCTAAACTCCTCAACCGATTTCAATGAAATTGCGTGCATATCTAGAGGATTACTGGTTAAAGGATAGGATATTTATTATCTGGTTCATGCTGGGATTTGGTCGGCTTAAGATACCTCAATTGACTTGAGCTAAACTATCGTTATGTTTTAGAGTGGTATAAGTCCATTCACATGAGAACTGTCTACCCGTTAAGATTTAATTGAAATAGTTGTTAAAATGATATATTTAAAAAAATTGGATTTAGGCATACTGCTTTTAAAAACGATGACATTGAAAATTTCCGAAATTAACGCCTTGTTCAGAGACGTTTTTAAGACCGGTGTGTACGACAAAGGGCTAGGTTATTAATTTTAATCACATTTCGACAGAGATACATTTTGAGGTACGGAACTTATTATTAAAAGAAATGTATTTTCCTCTCTTGATGCTGATTTGTAATAATAATTATATTTATTACATTCAATTAAGCGAACGGGTTTGTCTTGTATTTAGTAATGAATCGCTGGTTTGAAACAGTTTTGCATAACCTTCTTTGGAATATAAAGTTAATCTGAAGAATATACAATTTAATCTTTGCTAATAATAAATCTGTAAGAGGTGATTTTTATATTCCGTCATTACTTCTAAACTACTTGTTATTTTAATGAAATCGTGAATCATTAAAGAATTGGTTGTATGTTATCTATCTTAAGCCAGAGCTAAACCAATCTACAAGCTTCTACAAGTTTGAGTAAGGTTTAAACTAGGCTTAGCACAGCACACGTCTAATGCAGTATACCAAACTTAATGGTAGGATTTACAAGATCGCTGATTTCGAAATTCGACTAATTTAACAATTTGTTTGTTTTAATTAAATGTAAAATTTGTTTGTTCGATAAAAGTAGAAGAAGAATGAAGAATGATCTTCTAGAAATCAATAAAAGGTAATTATCATTACCGGCCCTTATAAAGAAATAGGCATACTATATGAGAATTATTTAATTTAATTCAAATAATGGATAGCCTGTGCTTCATTTTCGAAAAAGTACGATCATATGAGGTTTTCAAAAATTCTTAACTGAGTTTCTTTAATGTTTTTAATATTGCGCAAAAATTCAGGTTATTTTGAAAAGAAGTGCATCCTAACAGTCAACGAAAAAAATTATTTGTGATACAAACAAATTTTTAAGAAAAATAATTTCTATTCATGTAACGTCGAATATACTTGTCCCACTTTTTAGTTTATTTCCCAATTAAAAATTGAAAAAATGCTAATTTGCAGATATTAACTCACATTCATATGAATGAGCATAAACGGTGCTGAACAAACAAAAAGTACACCATAAATTTTCCTAGCTTTAAGTTTAAAATTGGAAAGAAAGAATTGATACCAAGCAAAACAGAAATAAGTTGTTTATGTAATTATTAAACTAGCAAAGTACTTTTTATATACAGTATTAACATCCACATACTACATTATTTTTATTGTTGGGTTTTTTCGATCGTTTTATTTACGATTAATACCACTCATTTATCATAAAACATTAGAAACCAGATCAGACTGCTAAACACCAAGAAAAAAGTTTTTTGAAAATATTAATTATTGCGTCATTAAAGCGGACCTCACTTAAGACAAACTAAAAAAAAAATGAAGAGGAAAAGATATTTAATACATAAGTTTTAAGTGTTAGAGAATCTCATTTAGTTCTACTCCAAGAATATTCGCTTCCGACAATAAGCTTTGGCCGTATTCCAACACATTGGTTGCCCTTTTATTGAAGAGAAGCAGTCTTTAAAACTTATAATGTAAATGAAAGGTAAAAAAAGGGAGACAATGTTTCCTTTTTACAAAATAAAATTGAGATCTGAGCGATAAAAAGGGAGAAGAACATTAAATGTAGGTGAATAAATGTAACAGGAAATGCGTTTGGTGTTTTTAAAAACGCATTTTAACATATCAATACTATTAATATTGGCCCATAAGAGATATACATTTTTAAATGCTACAAATAAATATTTAAGCCCAATTTACATAATATACAAAATGAAAAACAAAAAAAAATTAAAAAAAAAAAAAGCTAAAAACCTTATATACATACATATATGTTGAGCATTTGATTGGAGTTAATAATTAAAAAAGATAAAGAAAAAAAAAGAAAAAAAAAACAAATTAAGAACATGGTCACACACTAAAGCGAATCCACCATGGAAGTTCATAAAATTCACTAAACTTACTTCTAAAGTAGAAATTTAAAAAGTTGTAAACGCTAAATATTAACTAATATCACCAAATTACGTTAATGCAGCAAAGAAAGCAAATGGAAGTTTAAATAGTGAAACTAACATAACATTAAACGAATAAATTTACTGTGTCTTAGTCCATGTTGTAACGAATTTAAATGAAGAAATAAAACGCAAAAAATTACAAAACAAACCAAAAAAAAAAAATATTAGGAGAAAATCACTAAATATTTCCAGAGATTTTAAAATGATATTTACTAGCACGACAGCGACGCAGACCCTGGGCAATTGGCCAATTGTGTTTTTGCAAAATGCCTATATATACTTGTATATACCTTTTTTCTCAATCTTGGACATCTGCCTCGGGCCGCCTCGCAAGCATGTCGAATAAGTCTTATTTGTGCGATAATACTGATATTGTTTTATGATGGTTTCGGTGTTCTTTTTATATATTTTTTGTATAGTGAGGGATTTCTTTATTTTTGTTCCAATGTTTACTGATGTACATTGTTCCCTGAATAAAGTAGTTATACAAAATCAAAATCATGTGTAGTTTTATTTAATAAAATCATAAAAGTTGAATGAACTGAATTCAAAAATTCCTTGCTACCCCTACATAAACCAAAAGTTCACTTTTAAAAAGTTTAAAGGTTTCTTTGAAATGTTTTTTTGTGTTGGATAAGAACAAGTGATCTCTTAAAATATGTATTTTCAACCACTTTTAGTACGGGTCTACATGTGTGAGATCGAGATGTATCGCTGTACCTAAAATTTTTGTAGAATATTTAGTTTTTCTAATTAAAAAATAACGTCGTTGAAAGACTTTCGTTACGAATATATCAAACAACTACTCCATCTTTTTTTCTAATTTTTCAAAGTAGAATTTTATGCCTAAAACAAAATTGAATATTAAAATTCACTCAAATTGAAAAACTTCATGTTTCGCAATTCGATCACTTTAAAATTTTCCAAATAAATTTTTTTTTTTTTATAGTGAAATTATTTTTGTGTTTTATTTTTATTGAATGGGTGATATATTCTGAACAATTAAAAAAATAAAAACTTCGTAGTCAGCCAGACGGAAGAGGTAGATTTCAATGTGGTCAAAATGATTTTTACATAAGAGAATGTAATGCTGAATTCCCCACCCACTTGGCCGATTCACAGCATTTGCGAACATTGCCACGAAGAATATGTTAGCCAAGTTTAACCAAAATCGGTTAAGAAATATGCGGTCTACATGGAAATAAATTAAAATATATTGCGAGCTGAAAGTCAATAGCGATTAAGAAATACGAAAGATTTGGAGTCCAAACTATTTTTATATAACTTACGTAGCCCCTATATCTCTATCCCCTTGACCGATTCCTCCTATCTACTTTAGGAACTTAGCCGAGATGTTGGCGGGATAAACCTATAGGTGAAGTTTGATCAAAATCGATTAAGAAATACGGCCTCGTATCCACAACTTTCGTTATATCCCATATTCGCATATATGTACGAGTATACATGTACAAATAAATTTTATTTTTGAAGTCTACGACCTCTAAAACAAGTTTTGGCATCATTCATTTTCCGAAATCTTCTCACCAGATACGCTGGAATAGGTAGTATTTCATATGAAAGCTACCTAAAAACCAATTTTAGTTTACGAAATTTCAGTTCGGATTTTGGAATACATATCTTTCATTGCGTCTTTTCTTTGGCTGAACTAAGAAAATCTTAAATTTGATTTTGCAAAAAAATTTCTGAATCTACATACATATATATAACATCGTTAAGAGGACGCCATTTTGAATTCGATATTTTGAATTTTTTAAATTTGGCATGAAGTATCAAATCGACCCAAAAACACCCTCATATCGAGTTTTGAGAGCTTAGTAAAATAAGCCTAGTATTCTAAACTTGCCATTTTAAATTTTCGAAATTGGGTTTTGAATTTGAAAATAGCGTAATTAAAATCGCCCCATAATTTATTTAAGTATTAAATACCATCATTTTGGATGTTATATTTTAAATTCTTACAATCGGATTTGAAAACATCGACTCATGCATGCTCATTTTGCATACAAATCGAAGGAAATTTATTACTTAAACCAACCCTTCAGCCCTTAGGATGAAAATGATATTAAAAATGGCTTCTGTATTATTTAAAACGTAAGAAATGATATGCAACTTGCTAATTGCTATAGTAATAACTAGTCTCTCTTACTTCCACCCCTTCAAAGGCTAGTTAAAGTACTAAAATTGCATACGCGTGAAAACATCTCCTCTGATACATCTTGTTATTTGCAATAATCTGGAAAAAACGACTTCCTCAATCTTCACCCCTTCAACCCAAACAATGAGTAGAGCATTCCAAAAACTTCAAAATTGTGCGTTTTTATACAACCTTGATGTATTAGAAGAGTTGCAGTCATAAACTCAACCAAAACTACGATACTAATTTCCTGTTTAAAATACTCGTCGTTGTTAACCACTTTTTGGTATATGTACTTCCTGATCACTCATGCTGATATCGGGTGATAGCCAGGCCCAGGGATTTGAAAGGGTAGATACCACAATCAGATGATAACGAAAAGCATTAGAATTTCCACTACACTTGTTTTGTAGTACTAGAATTTATAGGATTCGTATATGAAAATTAATAAAACAAGAGCAGATAAAATTTTTTTGTAAAATGCCAGTGTACTTTAGAAAAATACAAAAATCATTCTTACATCGACTATTACATTCAGGCAATATATCCAAAACCAGCATTTTCTGTCTTGTAGACACATTCACCGGCAATCCATGTGGAACACACATTTAGTTCGTCATCCAAAAATATAAAATCACCATCCGCACCGTACTGCAAGCTACCCTTTGTGCTTTCAATTTTAAGGCACTTTGCTGGATGTAATGTAGCCGTCTCAAGTGCGTAAACTATCGAACAGTCTAGAGAATAAAATTATAGTTAAAATATATAAATACAAATAATTTTGTTTGTATGTTTTTTTGTTTGCTAGAAACCAATTTAAATATTTCAATTATGAATTGTGTTTGAAGGACAATTACTTTAGAAGTGTTCTAACTTTGAATAGAATATTTTTCTAAATTCTAGTCATCTCAAAGTAGCATGAAAGAGTAATTAAAGACATAGATCTTCTTATACTACTTTTTTTACCAAGTCAGATTTTAAACATTTAGGGATTTCATCTAAATGGGAATAGTTTTAATTGTACAGGGTCATCATGATTAATTAAATTAATTCAAATCGGTGAACCCAATATGCCGATTGAAGTCTTAATTTTGTAGAATTTGTCACTTTCGAAATTTTTATGGTGAACGCACAATGGCAGTTTGTTGAATAATTTTTAAACTTAAACTCTGTTAAATTTTTTTTATATATATTTTTTATGTTAGGGCTAATGAATGCTGTGATTGACCATAAAGTTTTCTGTGATGCAGGTCTGTATGTTATCTCTGGGTACAAAATTGCTGAGTAAAAATCTAGTCAAAACTTACATAGTAGTAGGAATAAAAATCAGAAAGATAACATACGACTTCAAGTAAAAATTGGGTATATTCTTGAAGTCTTGTTTGTGTCTGTAGAACTTCAAACCAGGTCAAAATGAAAATTCCGTTCACCTTGACATTCGCCGCAAGACAGCCAACTTACAGCATCAGCATGATAAACAGTGATTTTACACAAATTTTACTCAGCCAAATTTGTTAAGTAAAATCTAGTATTTTGTGAGAAGTGCTGTCAAACGAAAAAATGTTCCCTTCCGGTGCGATAACATACAGGTTTGTGTAAAAACTTTTACCCGCAGATATTTAATGAATATTTTATCCGTTTTAATATGTCTTGTTGACTTACGTACTATTTACTTGATGGATTTCTGTTGATTTTAAAATACTCGGAATATGAAAATATTAATTATTAATTAGACTGCGTTGCGTTGTTGCTAAAATTCGAAACACAAATTCTTCCTAGATATATTTACCTATTTTAATAGTATCGAAACTTCCTTGAGCTCGGACGTTGTATTGTCAAAACCCATCAGCGAGTGTAAAAATTCGCTGAAATTTTGAATGCATAAGGAAGAATGTAGCGATCGATCATTTGAATTCCGACTCAGTGATATTCGCTGGTAATGAAACCTCCGATAAACTGTGGCCACCACTCATAGAAGTGCGGTGAGTAATGATTAGGCTTGTAATCTGTGATCGTCATAACGCTCAGAATTGGAGAGAGAATATCAATAACTTAGGTAGGTGGTTATTAAACTGCAAAAGGAGCACCCATAGCTTAACAGTAAGCATATTTAAGGGTTAGTGCAAGCTAAAGAAACACCTCTGTCGATATGACCTGTTATACTAAAATTGGTTTCTAATCCTGTAAGAAAAGCAAAATATAGAAAGAAAAATTACCAGTAGCTTTCTTGAAGACCTTAACGCATTCGTCCATGGGTGCTATACTTCCACAGAGGGTATCAGTTCCAGCCACGTAAGCCTTCCCAGACTTAACTTGGCAGGTGAATTGGCCAATGTGATGGATACCTTCTTCCAGACCCATCGCGGAAATCGCATCAGTCACTAGAATGAGTCCTTTGGGATGTGTTCTATGGGCAATTCGAAGAGCGGCAGGATGAGTATGGACTCCATCAGATATTATTCCAAAGTAGACAGTTCTCCCTTCGGGAATCTCATCTGAGGCCAAAAGTCCCACTAGTCCTGGGTCTCTGTGATGGAACTTATAGGGCAATTTAGTACACAATTTTATAGTTTATGTTTGGACTGAGATACTTACAGGGAGCATAGCGTTGAACAAATGAGTAATAAGTGACGCTCCACATTTTACTGCAATTTCCCCATCGCATAGGTCGGCCATGGAGTGGCCAACAGATACAACGATGTTCTTTTGAGTTAAATAGGAAGTAACCTCGCAGGCGTGGAGCTTCTCAGGGGCAAGGGTGACAATGCTGACATCGTCAAGAGAACCATAGGTTTCCAATACCGTTTCTATTCCCTGCAAGACAATCATAATTAATACAAATTAATTTCCTTCCACTAATTGCCAGGATCTTACAGCTTACATTATCAATATCCTTAATTAAATCGATTGGATGGGCGCCCTTCTTCATCGGATTGATGAAGGGGCCTTCCAAGTGAACGCCTAGGATTGTAGCTCCATTCTTGTCGCCTTTTTTTCGGGTAATTTTGGGAAGAACCTTGCGGTAGGTGGTATTTGGCGAGGTAACGATTGTAGGACAAAACGATGTAACACCGTGCTTGAGCAATTCTTTCGCAACTTTATTTACGCCCTCCTCCACGGAGTCTACGTCGTAGGAAAAATCGATTCCATATCCACCTAAAAGAAGTTGAAAAGTCATTGATAAGACGATGGCAAGTCTAATCTGCGAAAGCCAATGAAGAGAATACGTTAAATGAAAAGTTCCGGTCGTGTCGTGGTCAGATGATTTTATGGTGTCATTTGCTTTAATCCCAAAGAAATTATCGCAAAAAGTAATGATAAGGTCTATTTAAAGCTTCTTAAGATGGCAAAACACACATAAGCAACCAGCTCTTCTTATCTTCGCGTTACGGGAAGACAGAGCCCGAAATCTCACCACCACTTCGGCCTATGCACCTTTAGGTCACACATTTTTAGGGTACCAACTCACCGTTGATCTGGAGGTCAATAAACCCGGGGGCGATTATTGCATTTTTGCAGTCAATCTGCCGATCCGCCTGCTTCTTTTCGTCAAAGAACACTTTCTCCGGGTCGATGATTTGCCCGTCGCGCACCCACAGGTCGTCCTCGACGATTTCATGGTCCCTGAGGAGGCGACAGTTCCTGAACTGGGTCAGTAGGCCGGCGGACATCGCTCACTTTTGGCACTCTGCAGGATTGCTGAAGCGGTACCGTACGACCGCGAGGACGAGAAGTCTTTAATTAAAACACCCGGAGCCGAATTACATGGCCCACAGAATCAGTTGACTACAATTCCGGATTGGTCTGCGGTGGCGGCTGTCAGAGTTGGCTAGAATTGTCGCCGTCAGCTGATAACATTCGAGGAGTTGCCAGCTCCTAAATTGTCTTTCGATGGTCTGCATCAAAGTGGATTATTTTCTTTTCCCTTTTGAATTTTTAAAATAGTCAGTTGTGACGACTCACATATGAATCGAACAGAAGCAAATGCAGCAGTTAAATCCATTTTATGATATTTTCCGATTGTTGTAAATTTTTATTTTCACGTAAATGAATCCGAATTTGACATAAGGCGATTATCGAAAACGTTTGGAGTGAAAGTGAATGCTTCCCCTGATTATTGAAAACGCGGGACAGAAATTTATTGCGGATTGTAAATGAGTGGAAGCGATTTGATTCTAGTGCATTTTGCCTTTAAGGGGGTCGTCTCGTGTGCTAGGCCAAAAAAATCAATTGTTTTTTTTTTTGATAAATCACATCTAAAACATGTGTAAAAAAAGTGAGTAAAAGGGTTTCTCTATGGTACAGGCATAGCTGATTGATGGTAAGACAATGTTTTTTTTATTAATTATACAATAATTTTCACACGTATTTTTCTCGAAACACGATTTTTTCGAACCGCTGCCATGATACCTCAAAAACTAGTTAATAAATTCTGCTCAAATTTCTACAGCATCTTCAGTACATCTATTAACACAAAGTAAACTAATGTAATTGAGTTTGCTTCATTAGTTTTTTTTTATCAGCTTAATAGACTCCAAAAAAGTACGAAAAATTAATTATATTCGATATATCGATTTGGAAAAATTTACAAAGTTTATTTAAAAGTTAATAAAAATGATACATAATTTATAAATTATTTTATTTTAATGGTTTTTGAAAAAAAAATTACCCAAAATAGCCTTAAAAAAACAGCTTTCACACGAGACGGCCCCCTTAATGCGTTTAAAATTTAAATTTGTGTAAATCAAATATTAGCAATAAAGTAAAAAGAAATGTCATAATTTTTTTAATCTTAAGCATGCTGCTAATTTAAACTCCGGTGTAAGAGATGAAGATCTTACGACAGGGGTAATTTCGTTTTTAGTTCGTCCAGAACATATTTGAAGGCTGACTATTAAGGTAAAAGTTTTTTATAAATCTGTATTATAAAAGTATTAAGAATATATTCAACAATTTTTCACCAACAATGAACACTAAACTGAATGTCTGATAACAGAAAAATGTTTTTAACATTATTTCTCGTTTCTCTTCGCATCTGTCTGGTATCACGTACTGGTTCATAAAAAAGGCAATAGTATCCATTTCGAGCACAAAATAAAATGTTTTGGGTCTACAGAACACAAGTTTAGGTGAAACAGCTGTTTTTCGGAGTTGCTGTTGCGGATCGCTATCCGGCGTATATATACAGAAATACGACTTCTCCGAAAAAGTGAAACGAATGCGGGCCGGATGGATTCCCGTCGGATTCCATAATTGGCATAAATATTCTTCTAATTGTTAAAGGATTTACTCGTTGCTTTTTCTCGTCAGAAAGCTTATTTATAGCTTATTTATAGTTTATTTACAGCTTCTGAATATGTTGTATAGAGGAAAAGTTGGTAATATGCCCAATGCCCCCTGTAGGTTGTACCCATTGGGTGGAGGATTTGTTCTTTTCGAGAGTATAGTTGCCGGAAGTTCTAGAGATGTCCAGGTTCGTAAGATTAAGAAGACCCAAGGTATACAAAATAATCGGTTTATTCACTTGTTTATCTCATTAAGAATTCTTTTGATTCATACATTATGCATACAATTCTATTACAATTTACATATTACATAGTTTATCTTGATATAGTGATAGCCTTTGTCTGATTATAGCTGCGTTGTTTTTAATGAACTCTACAGTTCTTAGTACGTTTTTTCCCATGCAAATCTAAAAACCCAGGTTTTATCTGGCTTTCTATCCAGGTTACGGGGAAATTTCAGAATTATATTATCAGAATTAAAAGTTAAATGGAACACTTTGTCTTCTAATGCCTTCTTTGGCTGAGTTTTATATTCTATGAAAAAAAAAAAATTCTAGTGGACCTAACTACATTGTATGCGGTATAATTCGATTAATTTCGAGTGGTTTATACCGGATTATACAGAAATAACACGGTGCATGTGTGAAATGTTTACACTTAATTACACCGTGATGTAATTTGTGTTTAAATACTTTTTTCTTTTAATGTAATTCTATAGTGTAATCTTTCTCAGCATAATAAAACGTAATCTACTTTTTTAAAGGTATTTTGGTGAATTTCTTTGTAAGAATATACACAAATACAACGGGCAATTTTAGTTTAACTGAGTATAATCTGACCCAACAAGGAAGGAAAGAATTGTTTCCTGGAGAGTATTCGGTTTTTATTTTTGCCAGGCCAGGTCCTCGGAGTTCTCAATTATTTCACACAAGGGTGGCAACTTGGGCCACATTGACCAATGACTTTATGTTAGGTTCCAAGCACTTAATGAAGAAAGTTTTTATGGGGCCAATCTAGTGCCATCAAACACTTTTTGTTAAGGTATATACTAGAATTAGTGTCCGGATAAACATCAAACACTACTATTTATCTAACTCATGCGCTTAATATGACCCACTGTTCTTGTAGGTATTATAGCCCCGGTGGCCCCATTGAACGTATGTATAAAAACCGTTTTCGATATGATTTAAAATATTGTTTGCTGTTATTAATTAGTGTATTACTGTATTTAGTGGTACTTCTAGATGCCTTATAAAAGACAATCAGAAGTATTAATAAAAAACTCTGAAGAAACAAAACGTAGGCGTGGTGGAGGACGTGCAGCGTTTGAGCAAAGCCGCAATCAACGCACTAAACTTAATACTATACTTAATCCATGTTTTGGAAAGGACATTTTTCTGATGACTTGAGGGGGAAAATTTGGGTGAAATGCCAAAGTTGCGAATTATGGGCACATAATGAATGTACTGGACAAAAAGGTTTATATCTACTATATTTGCGATTTTTGTCGCTAAATTATTGTTGTCTTTTCATACCTGGCCTCTGGGGACTATATTACCATACCAACACATTTGCATGTTATGATATTTTTGAATTATTTTGAAAAATAAATTTATTTTTGAAAGTAAATACAATATAATTTTAATTACAATTCTAACCTTTATTCCTTTGACTAATTGTGTAATTTTGGCATAAATTTATTATCATAATTACGGTTCATATTATTTTTATCACGTAAAAGCAAATTGGAGGCAATATTACTACCTTCTCCTCTAATAATTACCCAAAGAATTATGTTGTATAATAATTACCTAGCGACGTCTAATGAACGATTAAAAGATGATAGACTTTTAAAACTGAGATATTTTTAGGATTCAGAATCTTGTCGACAAAAGGACGACGAAAAAATAACGTACATACTACATATGTATATGTACTTACATATGCATATCGCAAATTCAGTACAGCTAAAACCCTAAATAAATTGAAATTCGAACCCACAATTTTGTGATATTCGTGAAACTGAATCGATTTTAACGACACTCATTATCATGACTGAAAAAGATTATTTTCAGACACTATAACCTTGGATTTGATTACAATTAAAAATATGTAAACCTCACGATAGTAGCCTGAAGAACGGTTTTTTACACGCTCAAATTTGATTCAAAGTGCTAAGAAAATTAAATAAAATACACAAGGAAGGAAATTCTCCACTCCGTTGGTAATGCCCAGTTTTTAAATATGTTATGTATAATATATCTATTAAAATTTTGAATGTCAAGAAGAATGGTACAGAAGAAAGTACAGGGTCTCATCCCTTTGACCAATTGTTTGTTTAAGCGCGACTGAGGTATTGACGTCGTCGCTTCATTTAAGGGTAGGTTACAGATTAGAAGGCCAAAAAACTGACAAATTTCAAGATTTTTTTTTCTAAGTTCCTTTATTAGATATCTACGTGAAACTTTTTGTAAAACATTTTTGCATCCTTCAAGTATGCAAACAAGTTTTTAATTTTTTTATTTTGATGTTTCCTTCTACATGATAGAGGGCGCTCAAGTCGAGCCCTTAAAAAAATCTTGTTTGATGGCGGACACTTCATTTCGGAACTAGCACATCTGAAACAAAAAAGACGAATTGCATCTGAAAAAGAAAGGTTTCTTACATGCGAGTTCACCACATTTAGTTAAAAAATCGATTTAGAAAAAAAATGACGGATGTTCAAAAAAAAAGTAGCAAAAATCGACCCATTTTTCAGCTTTTGTCTGTTGCTAAAACATAATTTTAAAAGACCTTTTGGGTATATTGTGGTGAATTCCCGTATAGGACATGTTAATAAACAAAACGCAGAAAGATTTCTCAAATTCGGTTCAGTAGATCCGGAGATTGAGTGTCCGCCATTTCAAAAAATTGTGTTTCGAGAAAACCGCGTTTAAAGTTTTAGGACCATTTATTTATGGGAGGAAACTCGAAAACGCGCCTGGATAAAAACCGGTGTATCTCCGGTTGTATTACGAATTTCTCAAAAAAATTTTAGGAGATGATTCCCAAGACTCGAAATCGATCCGAAATCAACAAAACAAAAAATCGATTTTTTGAAAATTCTAGTCTGTAACCTATTAGGTACCCTTAATTCAAAATGTGTTGCCATCAAGGTGGTTCATTATTCAGGCTTTAATCTGTCTAATATCTTTGATTCCAAAGTATGTATTTACATACATATCTTTCTCTTTAAGTTTCGTAGGTGCCATTATAAATACTATAATATAAAAAACAATGTAGAAAAATTAAAAAAAAGGCAAAAATACAAGCACACACAATATGAGAATATGAGAATACTTATTTATGTTTATAAAATTTTCGTTGCAGTATATTATGGAGTTCTAAAAACGACGCATAAAATATTTTTCCGATATCTTATAGTCATCTTTAGAATACATATCAGTTTCGCGAATGAGATATCTATAAGATATCTTTCAGAGAATATTTTGTTGAATGGGAAAGATATCGAATTTATGAAATTTTTGAGATATCTGATTCAACAAGTCTTTCCAACATCTCTGGAAAAGATATCTGAAACATTGATTAGCTATATACTGTATACATATAATCAATGTCTGAAATTTGTCACCTAATAGATATTATTTTAAAGAAAGCTTTTTAAAGTTATGTTAAAAGAGATATATAAAATAATCCTTTCAGAACAGTATGCTGTGTGGAAATACGGTATTCAATATAATTTGCATCCAATTAAAGCTAACAATTTAGGTGTATCATAATAGAATTATCTCCAACCATGCACTAATTTAATTTTATTTTTCTAAATACAAGTTTCGAATGTATTTATTTAATTCAAATAAAAAAATGTGTAGTCTTTTTTAATAACTTCTCTAACGAATCGAAGAAAATACTAGTTTTAGAATGGACATCTCATTTCCCAGATCTCAATCCAAATGGAAACTTGTGGAATGAAGTCGGTTGCAATATTGTAAGGCCATCGACTGCCAATATGTACCAACCTTAGATTGAAATTCAGAGTCTAGTATGCGATCACTCCAAAATTTTACTAGAGGCTTGCAGGGCCTGTAATTGATACAAAGGGATTCCCTACAAAATATTAAGATCTCAATATTCCGAAATAACATCGTAACTAATTGTAGTTATTTCATTTTGTATAGTGTGTCATTTATTTTGCCCTTTCAAGTGAATCAAAGGCTGTGATTTTTAGTTATTATTTCCTTAACTCTTTCTCTATATCTACATATAACAAATTTCATTTAAGGGCGTCCATATCTTAGAAAATCTTTAAGTCATCGATTTTGAGTTAAATTATTATAGGAGAGCTATCGACCCAGATTTTAGAAATGTTTTGAATTATTTTAAAAAGTTGACTGTTTTGGATTTTTTGGATGACGTTTATTTCATATTGCAATAGAATATGGTTTGGTTATCGCTAATTTTGATTGGGTCACATTGCTTTTAATCTTATTGTAATTAGATTGCATTTGAAGTCTAAATATAAAATATTATTATAGGTGTTATTTTAATAAAGTATGTATATGTAATGTATGTACTTCTAATCTTTTACTTAATAAGAATCTCCCCCTCTTTCGATGGCAATGTGTGTTTTCTTTCATCTCTTCCTAATGATTTTAAATGTCTTTTCCATTCCTTCACTGCCTCAAAAATTCGACAAATTCGAAATATCTTGCTGAAGGCAGTCTAGTTAATTTTCAGGTTGTTTTTAAATGTCGAAATCGCTTCAATTAAGACACGATAGCAGTTCATTCGCCCGCGCTATTTCCTTAACGCCTGAAAGGGCGGCAAAATAACGACTAACCCTCCACACCCTTATTAAATTTGTAATTTGTTACAACTTGACTACAGAGTGCGGGTAGAGACTGAACACTTGTTCCCGGTAATTCCTGTGCCGAGTGCAAAGCATTTATAATGCAGAACAGGAGAAATAACTTGAGATTTTCTTTCCGTACAGAAAACAATGGAACAATTCAAGGAGCTTTAAGACGCTTTCCTTGACAAATGAAGTACACATATGTACATACATGTGTGGGAACACCGAAAGTTAGTCCTCACTATGCTACAAATATCCACACCAAGTGAGTGAAACTTGTCTGCTGCTGTTTGCTTGTTTGCCCCGTAAGTCGATGAAAATCAGCACTGAGCAGATAAGGAAGAAAATTTACGTTGATCTTGTCATCAAAGGAAGTTCATGTAGCCAGGCCCGTTGACAGCGTCTTGATGATTTGCTAAGTGTGGCAGCGTGATGCCTGTTTGCCGGCTGGTTTGCACGGTTTTGTACCTTCCACCGTGAGGACATTCACTTGCTCGTCTATAGGGCCCTTTCTACTCCACGTGAGCGCAGAGCCCTCGTCGTCACCACCATTCGATGGGGGCGATTTTAGCTACGTGTGGGACTTCCATGCATTTATTTTTTCTTACCTCTGAGAAAATGTCCCCAGGTTATTTGAACTAGTAACATTGTCGAAATCGTCGTTGCAAAAACTAACAAGTTCGGTAAATTGATCTTTGAGCGAGGAAAAGCTAGGATAATGCTTCTACTGGCGGAGTTATGGCAAAACAATTTATTCTTGAACTGGGATAGACTACGAATGACGAATGACCAACTATACAAAAGTAATTTATTCGAATAAGGCGACTACATTCTTTGAACGATAAAAATTGTAACTTTATAAAAGCTAAGGTTCGTTTGTGTGTTTGTTTTTTCAAATCTTTTTATCACATAAAATATAGGGTTTCAAAATGACGAACCATCTTGGGAACAATAATTTTAAACTTTAAGGTATGCCACTAAAATTCGTGACGATTTTTATTCTGGATGACTGGATGCCACTGATTTCGAATCTAATATCAAAATTTGAAAGTTTAAAATGGTGGACTTAATATGCCGACTGTTATTTTTGAAATTCAAGGGAATTTAATGAAAGTTAGCATTAAGTTAAATGGGTGACATTAATTTCGAATCTACTATTACAATGAAAAAATTAAAGGTGGTAGATCCAATGTCCAAACTATTATCAGCTAGTGTCTCAACACTAATTTTTATGGGCTAAAGTCTATGAACCCTACTACAAAAAATATGCACCTATGATACCTTTGATTACTTTATTCACACCAAAAAAACACAAGTTCAGAAATAACATAGAAACTAGTATATATTATATAAAAACTGATCGGAATTATACGGCTGCATAGTAGAAATAATACGAGTAGTTCCATAAAAATTGGATAACTTGAGGTGGCCACGTTATAAATCAAGCAAATTATTGTTGTCAGTTTTTTACAATGTGAATAGTCATTTTTATTAAGCAAGTTTGGAGAAAACCACAACAAATGTTTAAAAAGCCATTGCCTTAACATGAAGTCATCTCAAAAAAGTTCCTTCAACGATTCATATCATTTAAATATTCGTTTTTATTCTCAATTTCATTATTTTATTATGTTTTATAACACTTTATAACAACTAAATTCATTGCAACAAGTTTTTAATTAATATTTTACATTTGCACTAAATAATTGAAGTTTCTTTGCCCCACTATTACCTTGTGCGACATAAAGATTTAAAAATCCAACTAAATATTTTCCGATTTGAAATCGAAGTTATAGTTTTTGAACGTTTCTACCTGAAGTTAGCCACAATTACTGAAAAATGTACCAGGATAGGACCCAAAAGATAACCAACATTGGGGAACTATCTACATGCCGAACAAAATGTTAGTCCCTTGGTAACTAATTTACCAATTACTTACTTAAGAATTTTCTATTTTGTATGTGTTTGTCCTTATTTGTTATTTTTGGGAGTTATTTAATAAGGTGAAAAATAGTTGGATTTTCCCAAATTTTAAAAAGATACTGCCATGTATATGTTTCGTCAGTCCCCTGGAAGCAATTTTCAGAAAATTCGAAATTTCTTCAAAAATGCTATAATAAATAAAATTACTGGCCTTTCTTTTGGAACAGTAAAATAATTATAATTCATCAATTCTAACTCACCAATAGTTAGCACAATATTTCCTTCAAATTTACCCAATTTTCGTGGAACTACCCATTTGGCTACTGAAGTTTCATCAATTTTTTTTTTACATTTTTTTTACAATGGTTCACCCAAATTTTTAGGATACCATAAATTAAATTTACGACGTCTATCACTGAATAATGCAAAATTTAATCGAAAATGTAAATTAAAAATATTTCATCTTAACTTTCTCTAATAATTTCTCCAAAATCACCTTCCATAAAAAATTCCCAACACAGGCCCTGTCTTCAACGCATCACACCCTAGTAAATGTTACTGGAACTTCCGAACGTAATTGGCGTAAGACGGTGTCTTGGATGGCCGAAAAACTCCTTGGCAGATTGATCCCCGCTAACTTAAAATTTTAATGCACTGCGCATTGCAAAAAATGCGATTTCATATTCCCACTGATTTTTTTCTTCTCAGCAGTAAATATAAATTTGCCCGGAATCTCGCCCAGTCCCTGCCCTCTAATAAAAGTGTTCTTCGAGAATAACTTAAGTTTCATCAGAGTACAAACTTCTGGCGTAATTTAAACTGGGAAACTTGCTCCCTTTTATGATAATTCATTGCACGTCGAGAACGTAATAAGTTGCCTTCACTTCCGAATATGTAATTTTCGGTAAGTTGAGCGCGCCGAGTTTATATTTTGTGTTTGATTTTGAAAGTAATCCTTTATTCAGTTCTGGAAAAATTCATGCTATGTCCACTGGCTAGGGCCACTGCCGCAATCTCATTTCATTTTAATCACGTAATTGTGGCCGAAGTAGTCTTCAGTCTTCCCTTCTGGCCGGCGTGCCCGGATCCAGATCACAATGTGCTGATGCTGGAGCAAGAGACGCTCTGAAAGTGTCTACCGACGGGACCGAAATGTTTTCTTTATTTTTTCCGGTTTTTTTCTTTTCTTATACGCCAGAGTGTTTTAAAGTTTTGACAATTTTATGTAAATAACCGCTGTTTACCTTCTCTTTGAAAGTTGTAATGTTGTTGACTTGGTTTGCTACAAACGTTTGAATACTTTCAACTTTTTTACTTTCTTTAAACTTTTATTTTTCAATTGGGTTTTCTTGCAGGCATGTGGTTTTAGTGTATCCATATACATACATATACATACAAAGTATTCGAAAATTATTACAAGTTCAACCACAAAAGTTTTTATATCTAATCTTTACTAAATAGCCTTGAGCTTTATGAATTACACAATAACAAATGTTTGCAGTAATTAATGTTACTAACAAAATTATACGTAAAATTCAAAATTAAATCGTACATGGATAAACACATTTCAAAGTTCAATTAGATTCAATGTGAAATTACAATTATAGGTTTAGAATTCTTTCGGCCCTGTAATTGTAAAGATACGTTTCTGCGTAAAATAATTCTCTTGAGAATGTGTAATTACATTTTCAAAATGATTTTCATTTTACATCTCTAAATTTAAGCAGTAAAAATCGTTTTGTGACTTTCCCCATTATGACTGACAATATGTGTGATATTATAATTATCAATGCAATTTTAAATATGAAAGAATAAATTTTAAATTATAAACTTTTAAATGTAAAATTACCTACATTGAGGTTTCAATTTCATACATTCGCAATATAATAGATGGATTATACCTAAATTATTTCCAAGTTTCAAATATTAAATTCAACATTTTTCACCCTTCAGATCTTAAGGTTTCAAGAAAAAAGTTTTCATGGATATCTTCAAGAGTATGCAGAATTTGTAAGTAAGAATAGATTAGTTACTTAGAGGTTTTTTAAAAATATTTTCCTCAACTTGTTAACCCACAAACGAGACATATGTATGTATTCCTTAACATTAAAACACTAAGATTGAATATTATTTTGCGAAGAATATTGCACTTAATTTATACTTAAGCAATAAATAATTGAAAAAATTCAAAAATAATTCAAGAGTATGCGTATAAAATTTTATTAAAAAATATTAGCTAAATAACTTAACTTCGCATCCGATGTTGTTTTTCGTGCACGATTGGCTGGTGCACACGATTTGACCCATATGTATGTATATGTATGGTTGGTCTGAAACAAAAACACAAAAAATATGCTCAGTAATTACACTATAGTAGTTATCGCGGCTCACGGAAGATTTGATGTTTTGCTGCTATGTATATTTTGAAAACAAAATTATTCAATTTTGTTCGCAATTTTCGGCACTAGTTTTTCTGGTACTGTGAGTGAAATTCTTATTTCGCTACAAATGGTATAACTGGAATAATGATTCGAATATATTTATGGAACCTTTTACATAGGTATAAATCTTAAGAGTTGAAACTATTTTGCGAATTTTTAAAATTAATTTAATTTTGTTAGTTCTACACTCAATTTCCATAGAAAAGTGCACATCATCCTTTTATACTAGGATAACCCTTTTTAAGTCAGTAAATTCTATGTGACATACGTAGCGTAGATATGCTGAAGTGATAAAAACAAGGGACATAAGAACGCATTATTAAAGAAATTTCAATACGGTGCTATTATTTTGTGGACTTCTGGAAGAATTGTTCTTGTAAACAACTTTGAAAGTCAACATAGCATCATCATGAAATAAGTGTTCAACTGTTCGTCTTCTATATTGTTGTTCGAAATAATATTTTCAAAGTAGCAGTGCGGGATTGCTTGAAAGTTAGCAGTAGGTACCTATCAACCAATGTTATTTTCAGTCCCAAAGTTGATCCGGCTTGGATTATTAAAAAAACTTTGGAAACCGCATCAAAGTTAGGATGATATAGGCAGGCATTAGAGAGTTCTTAAAAACATGGAGGTAAATTTGTGTAGCCCTTCCTTTGGTAGACTTTTAGAATATACCGTCCCCAATAAACCATCATACCCGCTATTCTTCACTCACCAACATGGAGTAAGTGGGGCTAATAGAAGTTAAGCTCATAGCAAAAGAACAGTCACCAATCCTTGCCTTCGGGACGGGGTAAAAATCACTTTGATCTGATTCGATTAAGCCCACAATGAAACGAAATGTATAGCAGGTTGGCATGGCGGGCAGGCTGTAAACACCTATTTTCAAAGCATAAACAGTCCTTGCCCGCGTAATTGATGGTGACGGGGAGGCGAGGCGAGGCGAGGCAAAATCCATCCATCCAGCTTCGCTTATCTCATTAGACCACATTCAGCAGATATAGAGGAATACGAGAAGAGCTCAAAGCCACTGCCTCGAACCGCACAACAAAAACATGGCCTGGGAAAAGCGATGAAATTTTCGCTGTTCGATACAATTATGGTTTTGTTTTCCCCCCCCACCCCATTACCCGCAGACTTTTTATGCCATTCGCCGCGCATAAATCAATCAATTCCGCCAATAAGTAGAAACACTGAAACATAGCTAAAAAGCTAAATGTGTTTACACATTTCTTTCGTACAGCCCCCAATCAATTGCACCCTCCATCCTGTTTTATGAGCGTGTGCGCGGACTGAAAATCCATTGGAAATTTGCGTTACAAAAGCTTTGCCCGTCCTCTGCATCCCGCTTAAATGTTGTTATTCATCAATTCGCCCGTGCAATTAACATATTCAAACTTAAGTCTCCCAATGGATTAGCGGATGATGAGCTAAGCTCGCTTTAAATGATTCAAATGTGTCGTTGGTACCCCGGGCATGTTCGGCGCCCGCACTGTTGGGAAAAACTTTTAGCTGGTTTTAAATTAAAGCTTTTTACAAATACCATAGAGGAATTTCTTAATTATAACTGATTAACATCAAAAGGATTATCCGGCGAATCCTGGGTGTGTATGGCTGCCGCTTTGTATGTACGGCGCTGCCGCCGCCTCCGGGACGTGACTATCATAACAAGAAATTCATGGCTTAAGTATGCGAAAAGGAAACTTCTGTGCCAACAATGGAAGGGCCGACGAAATTTGATAAATTCGCCTTGCGGGTAGAGGCATGTTACTTAATTTAGAGTGGAGGGCCACTTTTCCGGAATGCCCTCAAATGTGTTTTACCTTTTTCCCTCCTTGAACAAAGTCTGTTTCGTATTTCAATTCAATCCGGGTAACTTTCTGCCACCGTCCCTTTAAAAAAAAAAAGAAAAAGGAAGGAACCAGTGCTCCTCGACTCGGTTCGACAGTGCTATTCATACCCTTCCTGATTTGGAGCAAATATGAACATTCAAAACGCCTCGGGCGCTTTGTTTTTGTCACATTTTTCCTTTTCCGGAATGTCTTTAAAATGGGAATTTACGCAGAGTCTGCGGATGCCTCTGGGGCCACTGCATCGCAGCCGCGACGCCCGCTCAACATTTTTGTGGTTCATTTTTATTTTAAAATATGCAGAGCATGAGATTTAATTCACTTCACTTTCACCGCAATCGCCGCGGGGATGGACGAATCACTCCATTGAATTAAGCACTTCATATTTGTTTAAGCTTTCAATTGTCCGCGAATTTATTTTCTTTTAATCTTTTGGCTCTGTTCGGGTTAGCGGATTGAAATGGATAATAATAAATGCAATTCTACCCTGCGCCAAAGGCTTTGAGGGCTTGCAAAAAATTACAAAATTCCTGCAGTTTATGAATGAATCCTCAAATTACTGAGAGTGCAGAAGTTAAGAATGGGTATAATGGAATTTTAAGTACGAATTTGTAATAATTTTTCTGTATTGCATTTACTTTTGACTTTCGTCTTACCGGGTGTGTTTCTTTATTAATTCCATGGAAGGAAGAGAACAAATGAAATTTTCACGGAATATACGGTATAGAATTAATAAATAAATGATTTGGAAAAGTTGGAATAAAATTTTAACATTTATTTGTTCTAACAGTTAAAATTGTTGAAGCAAGTCGGTTTAAATATTTTTAGTGAGCTTTTTCGAATTAAGTCAATAGCTGGGAGTTAGATACGTCAATGAACATGTCTCTGGAGGATTTACTTCTGGACGTTTGAATAATAACTTATCCATATCGTCAAAATATTCCCAATTTTTTCGACTGTTCTCACTTGTGCTGTTGTGGTCCTTAATTTTTTTATATATGGATTTAAAGCCCTTCCACTTTCCCATGAATTGATCCGGTGTAAAACACTTTAAGAGAATTCTTTGCATTTCGATAGATATTTGTTCCCAAGCTTTCCTTTTTTTAACGTTTCGAAGCGACTCATATTTTTTTCATAATTGTCTATAAGGCGTTTTATGTCGCCTAGGGTCCACTTCAGTCGGGTTTTTAGTAAAATATATAAAACAAATAGGATTAAAGAAGAAATCTAATTGGTCATAACATCACTCACGTAATTTGTTCCATCGTAGCTGCTGTAGTTCAGTTTAGGTTATTGTCTTATTTGGTACTTTTGACAGTTGGCAGGAGAATATTCCTTTTATTCCACCTCTTGAGACAGATCAAAAGGAAAACGTTCGGAATATTCCAAAAGCATAAAGCATAAGAAACGCGGAACAGAATATTCGGAATATTTTAGATGAATAAAGAAACGTTTATTGAGTGTTCCGAATATTCCGAATGAATAAAGAAACACACCCACCGTGTTACCATTCTACGGTCTCATTGTTACATATCGCCTTTTATCGGCTTACCGTCTTACCGTATTTCTCTCTTACAGACTACACAATTATATTCGTTGCAATATTAGCAAATAATGATCCCAGTTTTTTTAGAACTGAATTACAAATACTTACTTTGACCGTATTACGTGAACCATGTGGACGTATTCCAGAAAGACTGGGTTGTCACGATAATCCAAGCTTAAAATAAGAGCCTGCTTCAAATTTCTGTTTTATTAACATAAAGTACTTTTATTAAATTCGTTCGACTAATTTAAGATATATATAATTATATATATGTCCTACTTAACGTTTAATTACTTTACTCGCATGCGACATGTAATCATTTCGATTTAAAAATTCTCTAACACAACAGTGTAATGAGTGTGGTTACTGAAATTTCACATAAGCTGCTTGTTTCTATCAACATTCAATGCATTTAAGGGGGTTCTCTGGTTTGATGATTTCAAAAAATCGATTTTTTTTTTTTGCATAAATTGTTTCCTCAATATGTCTAGAATATGGTGGTAAAGTGAATTATTAAAATTCGAAGCCGTTATAAAGTTACAGCAGTTAGAAGAGGAGGGGTTCTCTGGTTTGATGAGTACTTGTAACTGTACTTGAAACTTTAAACGCGTTTTTCTCAAAACTGTGTTTTTCAAACTTTCCTCCATCATATATCGAGAACGACTTGGCCGATTCGCTTCAAATTTATAGGGTCGACTCAGCATATATAGACGCACAGAATGAACTATTATCACCCCAAAATTTCAAATATTTCTATTTTTTTTTTAACAAAAACTATACAAAAAACACATGAAATTCGAAATTTTTTGTTCCGAAGTCTGTCAAAAATCCAATTTTCAAAATTTTCTTTTCATCGTAGTTCATTCCGTGGATATAACCGTACAGATTAAAACACCACCAATTTTGTTAATTTCAGATAAGCCAATCAGCTGATTTCGTGGAGGAACTGAACGTCAATTTTTTCGAGGGAGGTGTCTTCAGAGTGCTATAACTTTGGTTGTAATGAATATTTTTAGTTAAAAATTTAAAGGTATACTCTTGAAGCAATTATAAATAACTGATAAAAAATCCAAAGTTCTATCTTTACACTGGTTCTCACAAAAAAATCCCAAAAAAACCGATCGTCAAACCAGAGAACCCCCTTAAATAATAGAGAGAAAAATTTATATGCAATAAAATTGTTAAAAAATCAAGTATAAATTGCCATGGTTATTTTATGATTTTAGACCAAACACCCAAATAACTTAGAAAGAGAAACGTTGTTAAATAACCTAAATGCATTTGAAAAGCAAAGGAAGCTTAGGTAAACTAACTTAACATGTTGTCAAATTATCTAAAAACATTACAACAAATGTATGCAAAGGAAGTTTCGGTGAACTTATTTAAAATCAACATGGCAATCGAATAAGAAAATCTAGGCACAAGAACTCAGCGTATAGGAGAGGTATGTCAATTTGTGATTTTTGTTTTTTTTTCACTTATATAGAATGTTAAAAATACATGACAATTAATGTCATACCATGTTATAATAGATAAATTTATTATTCCTGGCTGTGGCTGTCGATTTTCCTTTGACAAGCAATTTCATAAATGCAGGGAAACCGTCCCAATAATACATATGACTTCAAAAATATTTATACTAATCATTTTTGAATGAGTTTGCACCAGAAAATTTTCTGTTTGAAAAACATCGTTATGGAGTTTTTGTAAAAATAAGTGAATCCTTTAGAGATGAAATTTCACAAAAAGTAGAAAGTGCATGTTCAAATAAAACTTTCGAAAATTTGAATTATGAACCTTCTTAATTTTCACAGTAGTGGATAGATTGACTTATTTGGGGTACCATTAGAAGAATCAGGCGAAGGTTTAGGTAAGTACACTTAGAAAAACTTCTACTTTATAAAAGGGGTCGAAGAGGGGCATTTAGGAGGGAAAGTGTCGGAATAAACGATGATCATAGAATCAATTGGTATATGTTGGAAACGTCTTTCTGAATAATCCTGTATACAGGGTATTACGTTAAGGTCTGAACAGGGGTATGCCAATCGATTCTACATCTCCTGATTAACGTTTCTTCGGACACCCACTTTTTCTCAGAAAAAATTTCGATCTCTCATACAAAAAAAAAATAAAAAACGGCAGAAAAAAGGGCGAAAGTCAAATTTTGGATATCAAAATTGCAATTTTCGAAGTTTGACACGGCATCTCTCGCTTGTATGTTGACGGATTGGATGCTAAGAGGTATCGTTAGAAAGCTTGAAGGCTCAGCTTTGTAGC
This sequence comes from Eutolmus rufibarbis, assembly GCA_963920795.1. Lineage (NCBI taxonomy): Eukaryota > Metazoa > Arthropoda > Insecta > Diptera > Asilidae > Eutolmus > Eutolmus rufibarbis. The sequence goes on along the minus strand of OY987206.1, from coordinate 29,495,741 downwards.
ATGATATCAACTAAGAGGATTTCTGTCAAAGGACTTATTATATTCTATATTATATTTAATTTATATTATATTATTATTAACGAAACACCCTGTATAGTTTATTGGTCGAATGAGTCTGTGATGTATTTCTGTTTTGTTTAATACATATAATGGTTATGATGTAGACAAAACTTAGATTTTTAAATCCAACACGAACTAGATAAATCTGAAAATCTGATATATTTTTAATTTTCGTATTTTAGTTTTTTTTTGAAAAAATTTCAAATTTCCAAATACGACCAATATATATTCCGAATTCTTTTATTTCTTATTTGATAGAATATAAAAATAAAGTGTAAAAGTCACACTTTTTTTAGCTTTCAACAATTCCATTAATATTTTTTTTAATGATTTTTTAAGCAATGACTTTTAAACATATGCACATACATACATATATGGGAAATAGGATGGCCAAATGCATCCGCAAATTTACTCAGTCAACTCCCCTCTCTGCATTCAAATTAGAAACCCTTTTATTGCAATAATAAACGAGTTTTCGATTATTGGAGTACATGAAGATACACTTTTAATATAATACATAATATTTTAAACGTTTCAAAAAAAACTTTTAAATCACTTAATACTGAAGAACGATAGAAGATAATGCTAAATTTAAACTAGTCTCATTTTGATAAAATAGCTACATGTACAGTAGTGGACAAAAGTTTGGAAAGCCTTTTAATGAAAATATTCAGATGATTCTACCTTCCGTATTCATTGCATTTTTTGGAAAGCGATTTCATGAGTGTTTACAGTGTATCCCGTTCTTGCACACACATGCAATTTTTTCCTCATTTTTCCGTTAAAAAGAGGCAGACGAAGACCGATTTACTGAAGAATGCCCATAAATGCGCGACGAAAGTCTGGAAACTCTCATTCACTTTGAATTTTTTGCGGAAAGTGCATTGTTTTATCGAATTAGTCCAGACAATTTTGTTAGTTAAGTGATTAAGCATGGCACCTAGAATAAAAACGTCAAGTGGTGTTGAAGATCTTGTGATAAGATATCGGGATAGAGAAAAGTTATCATTTGGGGAAATAGGAAAGAGGTTAAACATGGGAAAAGGAACCGTATACAAAATATACAAGCGAAAGAAAAATCCTCCTACTCCGAAAAAATGGGAAGACCACGAAAAACTGATCAGAGGTAAGTTTTAACGAAGTTTATATCAATTTATCAAATAAAATTCTGTATTTCCATTCACAGGGCCGATAGACGAATATTCATCGAGTCAAAGAAAGATCCTAAATTAACAGCACCTGAAATTAAAAGTGCAGCGGAGGTCTTTAATATCAGCACGAGGACTGTTCAACGACGTTTGGTGGAGTTTGGCTTGTCAGGAAGGATTGCAGCTAAAAAGCCATATGTGAATGTGAAAAATAGGAAAAAACGCCTATCTTTTGCTAAGGAGCACGAACATTGGACCATTGACCAATGGAAAAATATTCTCTGGTCGGATGAATCGAAATTTAGTTTGTCTTACAGTGATGGCATTCGTTATGTGAGGCGCCCCCTAAAGACTCGATACCATCCATGATACACTGTAGGGACAGTTAAATAAGGAGGAGCGAACATCATGGTTTGGGAAGCTTTCTCTTATTTTGGCGTTGGTTCGTTATTTTGGATAAAAGAAACAATGGACCAAGTAAAGTACAGAGAGATTTTGTCAGATGTCATGCTCTCCTATGCCACTAAAAACATGCCAGATTCTTGGGTCTTCCAGCAGGATAACGACCCGAAACACACCGCGAGGGCGGTAACATGGTGGTTCGAGGTTAATAACGTGCGAATAATGGAATGGCCTTCGCAATTGCCGGATCTAAATCCTATCGAACATTTGTGGCAAGATCTTAAAAGATCTTTAAAAGGAGAAAGATTCAAAAGAAAGGAGGAATTATTCGAAAAAAAAAAGAAAAATGGGCACACACACCTATTGAAAATATACACACCTTAAAAGAACCTATGCCGCGTAGATGTAAAGCCGTAATAGAATCTAATGGAGCACCAACTAAATACTAAATTAAACATTATAAAACTTAAGTGTAATCATTATATAATAAAATAAAGATAAAAACAAAAAAGTTTCCAGACTTTTGTCGCACCAATTAAAGTTATGCTACTTAACCGGTTTTCCCCTTTCTCTTTTAACTGCCTAATAAAGAGTGAATCATACTTAAGTACAGTATCGGGGCTTACTGTAAACAAATATGAAGTCATTTTTAAAAAAAGACGATTAGAGCAACAAATACAGTCATTTGATTATTTCCATAGAATAGGTTTCTAGATTTTTGTCCGCTACTGTATATATGTATATTTTATATTTTTTATACAAACGCTATAAATGAGAGCGTTTTTAGTTGAACGTTTTAGGCATTGGGAAAACACGGAAATATATTAAGTGAAGTGAAAATTTAAGTCAGTACCAGTTAATTATAAAACATAACTACAAATTTACATGTAAAGCGTTTTTATAAATACATCTTACAAAACGAACCATTTTTAATAAAAATAAAATCAGAAAAAAATATACAATAAATAACTAATAAATTGCAATTTTTATATTGTTTCATATTTGTCATCTATTTCTTGTTATAGATAAAGGTTGATGTGAAATTTTAAAGAAATTGTTTACTTTATTTTAATTTTTGTTTTTACTGCTGTTTGAACTTTCCATTGTAGTGTTTTTCAATATAACTTTTAAACAATACCCCTTTATCTTTACGTACATCTTTTTTTACTTCGGATAATACTCTTTGAGCAATGGGACCTGAAAATCCTATGTGAAAGTCACTCATAGTCTGAGTCCCTATGTAAGGAGGGCTTTTTAGCGTTTTTTGAAATATGCTATTCATATCGTCATACATAAGCTTTAAATCAATTCACTTTCACCTTAATCGCAACAGACGGTGGTTTCTTCTATTGAATTAAACAAAAGTTCGTGTTTCCTAAGGTTTCATCAGTCCGTGAACTTGTTTTCTTTTAATCCCTTGGCTCTGCCCGCGTTAGCGGATTGAATGGGAATCGCTTTCAAAGCTAACAAATGCAATTGTGCCAGGTGTCAAAGGCCGCCGTTTGGGTTGCAAAAATGTCAGAAATTCGAGGAGGCCCACCTAGACCTACATATGTAGTATTTTTTGGTGAAATTAAATTAGTTTGTCGAAAGCACGCTATTGGAAACTAAAGGATTTTTTCACGCTTGTTGGAATTAATTTAGCAGCGTGCACCTTCGTGACCTGCCGAAATAAGCGCTGAATGGACCGTTTTATTGCACGGCTTAGTTGTGCCCGCATTCGGGCCGGGAAACAAAGGCCGCCGGCGGAACACAAAAAAATATAACATTTTGTGTGTGTTATAACAAATATCGGCACCGGGTGATGGCTGGGTTTAGGGCCCCACCGCGAAGCGCTAGCTCTAGCCCGCGATGTACGCTAGAGCGGCGACTGACTAGCAAAAAAGGCACCTATGATGGTAGGCTCTGTGCGCCTAAGCCTTCATGAAGTTCGCGAGTGGAAGTCATTGAATTTATCTAACGGGTTAAGCTCGCTAACGAGATTTGTACGCTTCACAAATATGCAAAAACAAAAAGGGCGAAAACACGGAAAAGGCAGTTTGGTCGATATTTACGCGGCGGCGTCAAGTGCCATTTTTTGCTCCCCGCTCCGCTGAGTGACAGCAATTATAGGGGCATTTCACATTAAAGGGGATTTAATGAGCCTTCATCATGCTCATTTAATAAATTGTGTTTTAATATTTGCGTATATCTGCCGCCGCCCGTGCTGGCGGCACGGTTTGACAGCGCCAAAAATATGGGATTTGTAAAAATGCTTCAAAACCCATTAAATGTGGCACGTAATTTAGCCCACCCTGTCGGCCCACTCATATGACCTTTTCGAGAAGCTTAAATCAATCAGCGGAATCAGCCGCGAACGTTGAAATGACTGAATTAATTGCACATTGAGTGTCAGGTTGCTACACGAACGAACCAGATAATCAAATTAATTAAAAAATTAAATGAGTAATTTAATTGCAAACTGATTCCCGTTTTACTGCTTATGTCATAGTAACGTTCTTGTCTAAGAGCAATTTAATTTTTAAAGTGTCATAATTATTTCAGGTTTAATACCAGATCACGCGTGCTTAAATTTAAATGGTCATTGCAAACAATATTTCTATACCCACAAACAGATGTGATACCACTATTTAAAATATAGCGCGAAAAAGGTATGGATAACTTCATAGCTCATTTGGTTTTCGAGTTAATACTTTCACATCTATACGTTTAGTAAAAGTTTTATTTTCTACCGCCGGCATTGTATGAAAAGTTTATGGTACCAACGTGGTGTCACCGGTAAGCCGGCTCATATATTTATTTGACACCATTGTGGTGTCACCGGCATTTAAGGACCGGTTTGCTGATGACATCACCGGACATGAAAGTGTTAATCAATTTTTAATTGTTATTACTCTTAATTAATGAAATAGAAAATTTAATGTTTTCGAATAAAATTTATTTCATTGTTCTGATAATTGTTTTAAACTCAAGTCATATAATCCAAATTGGAGGTATATATCCACTTATTTATTAATTTCACTTCACTATCGCTTTTATGGAAAAAATTATGTAGTATTAATTGTAATTAGGTAGAAACACTTTTATTATGATCTAAAAATCATTATAGTCAGTACAATTGAATTCAACCATTTCAGCAAGAATATATTTTTTATATCAATCCTGTACCAAATTAGGTTTAGTCGCAGAGTTTTTGAAAATCACACATGAATAAAAAGGGATTACTTTTCTTTAGAAGTCTGAAACCACTAAAAGATTAATGCAATTTAATACTGACTGTGGCGTTGATCATTTTTCACTTTGTGAAATTTTTTAATCAACTTGACTTTTTTGTATTATAAGAGTTTTGTTTTGTGTGCTATATCTATGTACGAGTAGTCAGTCTAGTACAAACGATTTTGTAATTAAGTCGTGGATTCATTTTCATTTCTAGTTAAAATTACATAAAACTACTTAATCCCATATTTCTACCGGATCGACTTTGTCTTAGTAATAGCTCACACGCTACTGCCTAATTATTCATTTTACTGCCCAACTGGATTTTTACGCATTCAATTACTTATTTCTCATTTCAATATACATATTTTACTCCTCGTTTCCAGTTTTTTACGATTCATATATTTTATCGGCAAATATTTTATTGAACATACAGTTTGTAATTTCATATATACTACCGCCCATTTAAATCAAAGCCTTATAATTTTGTACTATACATTTTTTAAAACTTAAAAAATCAACTTATTTCGTGGAAGAAAAAATATTAAATAGAAATATTTAGTAACTCTTGGTGAACACCCATCTAATCTGTTTAAAAAAATCAAAAACCTCACATTCAGTTCACAAAAAGAGTTATCGAATGCGAAAGGTAAAAATTGCTTTTCTCACTGTTATTCTGCAGTAGGACACACGCAGAGTGGTTGGCCCTTTTGTGTTTTTGTTTCAGCTCTGGGAAAATCCCTTAAACGTTGGGGCTGTCGTATCGGGGGTTTGGCTCCTTCCTCGCAATAAATTTGCAGGAACCAATAACCCCAATTCCTTTTTCATTGCCCCCGAGTAGTGGGGCCGTCGCCTCTGATTATTATCTAAATTGTATCACATAACGACGGCCCGAGCCCTTCAAGTGCTGGAGCAGCATTTGTATAAAATCGCCGCTCTTTACGGGAGGCTTCTTGGTTTATATCGCACACATATTTAAGGGGGAATTGCGGTGCTCCATTTATCCTGCACCGAGAACTCATAAAAAAATCTTTATATGAAAATATAAAAGCGTTTATTGTTTCTCCAGACTGCAGAAAGGTCGTACATAGGGCGGCGTCCTAGAAACTGCGGCCATCGCAACCCTTGCGTCATTAATCTAAACGATGCTGAAAAAGGCCGGGAAAACTAAATGGACCATTTTATATCAGCGCTAACAATATTGTTGCTGTCCCGGCCCTCTGCTTATTTTTCCATTTTGTCTAGGATATTTGTCTGCCGGCAGGACGATGCGAAAGTTTGCTCATAGGCCCGAATCATTTGGTAACGAATGAATTCGGCTATTGGAGATGATGACCAAAAATTTGCTCCAATATAAAGCCCGGCTCACAGCAGCATTTGCTATTGAGCAGGATGAATTCTTTCGCATCGAGGAGCATCCGGCCGGACGGCAGCAGGATATGGGTCCGGATGGCAGACTCTAAACACATATATCGGAGAATCGAATTAGGCGTTATGAAAATTTTGTACGAGCCGTGTGGGTTTTACGTGAAGATTACCGAGAAATGGATATAGTTGGGGAGGACGACCCGGTCAGGAGATTTCTATCAAGATATTCAACTGTGGGTGGCTGCACAAATAACATGGCAACAACAATTTTAGGGGGCAATTTTAAATTTCGGAATGCAGAGTTAGGGAAAACTAGCAACTAAGTATAATTCTATCAGCTGAGCATTCTTGCCTCAGATGTGTATGTTAGGAGGCTAGGTACAGCTCACTGCAATTTAGTTGATTTTTAGATAGGTTTCATAATACTCGACCTATTGCAGAGATCCTTCTGATGAGACTTCGACAAACCACCACCTTTAAATCAACGCAGCCGCAATCGCAATAAACGAACATTTTTGGTAAAAATTTCAAATTTATTCTGAAAAATTGTTCCACTAAGGACAGTATATTTTGTTAGTAAAAAGTTTCGGTGAATATTATCGTTATCTCGTAAACAGGCGATGGTGGTTAGGGAACTTGTGTTTTCGTTTAATATTTTACGTGCATTAAATTATTTTAGGGTATGCACAAAAAATGTTCCATCTTACTTACAATAAAGTATAGCTACTTTTCATGCGATATATTCATGGGTTCATGGTGATAGTTTTTTTTTTTTTATATAGAACTCGAGACTAAGCTCTAGCTGTGTCATTATTTCGAAAACTTTAAGAGGTAGGTACGGATACAATATCATTGGGCTTAAATTAAAAGTGATCCCTTAAGGATTCCAAAATATCAATCTCCTGGCACATTATATGTATTGGTTAAAGCATCATTATCAGAAAAACACCGGGAAATAAATAGTTTGATTTCCCAAATTGAAAGGCTTATAGTTTTTAAGTTGTAGTAGCTGGTCACAAGTGCAGGAGCATGCTGTATATGATATGTATTATGCATATACGGCGAAACCTCCATAATTGGGACACCGAAGGAACCGGCCTTTTAATGTCCCGATTTCGAGGTATCCTTATTAGAGAGGTTTTTATAAGATGGAATAAAACTAAGTAAAATTATAATACATATAAAAAAACTGCGACATGTACATATATTAAGTAAAAATTAACAACTACTAAAAACATAACAAAATAAAATTACTATGTATTATTTCCTTTGCGAAAAGTGAACGGATTTTACTATATCAAAACGCATTTTGAAGCTGATACTAATACATATATTTATACAAAATTGTAAATGTCGACCTTTTCAAGAGATACGTTTTTGGTTTATTTAAAATTAAGGAATTTTCTTACTTTTCTTAAATCTTGCACGGAGTAATAAAGAGCGATAAAAATTTTTGATACAAGACTCACTAACTAGAACGTACCACTTTCGAAATAAGTCTTGGTAGTGATAGTGGTATAATTAAAGGTCATCCTAGTATGTATGATATATAGTGATATGTATGTACTTAAATACATACATTTCAGTTATTTTTTAAAAAAAATCTGTTATTTGGCTTTGCGTTTTGTTTTGTTCTAGAATTTTCTTCTGCAAAGCGGAGTAAGAATTTCAACTAAAAATGGATGATGTAATGCCAGCATGCCTTGCCCTAAAATTCAACTGTCCCAATTAGCAAAGTTATAATTTCTGATATTTGGTTCTTAGTGTCCCATTTGAGAGGTGCGTCCCAATTTAATAGGTTCTACGTAGCTATGAAAATGATGCAATTTACTGTCCCAATTAAGAGGTGTCCCATCTAAGATGTCCCGATAATTGAGGGTATTTTATATGAAAAATATGAAAAATAGTCATACTGGATTTTATACAACTCAAATAATCACAGAATTCATCAGCGATTATTATGTACAATCATGATAGCCATGTTCTGCCAAGCAAGTTTAGAAGAGGAATACATACACACAAATGCAACTTATTTCTACAAGGTTTCGAACGACTTTTTTAAAACACGGTTGGAAAATTAGCGAACATTTACATTTGCTATTGCGGTCTGTTATTTGCTGAGTATTATTGAGTTTAATTATTCTTTCAATTTCTTATATTCGCACACTAAGTATTTACACGAATAATATAGTTCTTTCTGATGCAAATGTGTTAATGAGCCGGCTAAAACTATCCTTTTTCTCTGGAAGATGATTCTATAGAACAGAGTTTTTAAATCACGTGTAATAAAAAATATTAATATTTAAGACAATCTAATTTGCATCTACTTATAATAATAATGAACTACTTAGCAGCTCAATTTTTAAAATTGTTTAACAACGGGAAGTAAACTTTTGGGTCACCATAATGGGAGTCAATTTTCTCGATATAGAGAGACTCCCATATTTCTTTTCAACTGATAGACTCCAATATTCGAGGTACAGCAGGTCCAATATATAGATACATTAAAAACATTATATATATTGTAGATATATTTGCAATGTTGCTTTATTATAAACAATTTCTAATCGAATTAAATATAAAAACTAAAAATATGGCCAAAACGGCCAGTATTCAATAGTGGGGTCAAAATAGTATGAAAATAATTATTATATTTGTAATCAGCAGCCTAAAAAACCATAAAATTCCGTTGGTATTTATCATAAAACCATTTTCTTGTCAGAATAAGTCTATAAAGTACGTAAAAATAGCTTTTTATTTTATCAATTTTTTTAATGATTCCACACTCTGTAACTCCGAATCTATTTATTTTAGAACTTTCGGTCCATGGAGACTTTTGAACAGAATGGTATGAAACATAATATAATCAAATTTCAGCCAATTTGACCGTTGAGTGCGGGGTTGTTTTGATGACTTTTTTTACCGATTCGTTATCCATCAGAATTGAACCCTATTAATTTTTAGAATGATTCGTCGAATAGTTTATTTTTTATAAACACAGACCCCACGGATTTGTGTTCTATTATCGACTAGCGCGTCAGTTGATCTATTTCTGTACATACCTATGTATATACACACATACATACATACGTATGAGACGACTGTTCTTAGCCTCCGTTTTGTTTTGTGTGTATATGTACGTGGGGGTATATATCCCTACGTGAGGTGTGCACTTTTAGTTTTACCAACGATATTATTGATTAAAATGTGGGTGTTATGTAAAAATATGTTTTTTTATTATGACAAACTTAAAAACTGCCCGATGGTCTCTACCTATTCTTCTGTATTCATTAGTCCTGGGCAATATGTTGGTAATGAAGAACTTGATTTGTGATATTGTTTGTACAATATATATACATAAATATATTTGAAATAAAGGCTATTTGAATTCGTCGTGTCTTCAGAGAGCATACAGTGTAAAATGGCAAGCCACGCATTTACATACAGCAACAAGCGCACGCCCATCCACCATTTGATGAATTAAACAAAAAGTTACATACAAGAGCGAAAACTCTTAAGCAAATTAATTTCCCCCTTGTAGGTACTTACGCTGATTTTCTTACGAGTCGCACACACGTCCGCCCTCCTAGTCCTCGAACAAAAAGGTAGATCCAGCCCGGTGAGCAGCGCATAAAAAGAATTTTATATTCTGAAAAGGTGCTACAATGCCTAAAGAACTCCGCCCGTGTAGTATTTGCTCAAACTTTCATCTAACTTTCCTTTTGAAAGATAAATTATTATTCCAGAAACCGCAGTACGTGCCTCAGCTATTTGCTGGTGGTGAAATTCTCCTTCGAATGTAAGTCAAATACCGGGGCAGAGACAACCGGGGGCGATTACAGCAATGAAACAAAAGAGTTGTGCAATATGTAGAGCAGCGGCGTTCGAAAGTAAACATGTGAATATTTATTTCATCAGCAAAGTGTGCGCAGTTAATTTTATGTGAATTTTGGGCCCTTCGGGCAGGTATCGCTTCACGTTGCCCGGTGCTCACGTTTCATTCAAAGGGCTCGAAACCTGTGGGTTCTATGGAAGGCCATTTGATTTCGCTGGCCCGATAACATTTGAAAAACCTCCGGTGATCAATATTTCGCTCGGCCACATCAAATTCGTGTGTTTGGCCTTTGAAACAATTTGCCCGCCCCGGAAACATTTCGCAATGCTCGTCCCTGTTCTCGCCCGTGCAGAGTTAAAATCCAAATTCGGGCTATAGTTCAGGTAGCTTATAAAATGTAATTGAGAGAGCTTCAGTCATTCATCACGATCTGTTTTGGGGCGGTCCGGGGGACGGCGCTGGCGGGCAGTATGATGCACGGGATATGTGCTCCTGCTTAAATTAAATCTAATGAAAATTTTTCCATATGCAAAATATATTCGCAAGCCTCTTTCCTGTTTCTAATGCCAAACAGAAAAAAAAAGTTATTATAATAATAATAATAATAATAATAATAATAATAACAAAATAGTAATAATAATAATAATATTCCAATAAATAAAAGTTAATAAAAAAAACCCGACTAAAAAATGTACAGCACACGGTCCGTACAGTACACGGTCCGTAAAATGAAAGGCCCAAAAGATTGTACACTGAGCCTTACACTGGGTCGTACGAAGCTGAAATTCAAGTAACGATGAAAACAGCCGTGCACTATAATTACTAATAAATAGAAAAAATTCTATTTAAAAATATTGTTTAATTTAATTTTAAATCACTTATTCTATTAAAGATTTTGGGGAGATAGAAACATATCGTATAGGCTTTAAGATACTATAATTTTAAACGAAAAGATTTAAAGAAAGAATGACGATGTTTAAATAAAGTTTTATTTATAATTTAATATGATATTAAGAATGAGTTATAAGTTACTCCTCCGAAGAACAGAAAATTAATATTTAAAATTTCTTGTCATAAACTACTTTCCTCCTGTTTTTCATCACAAAGATGACTTGATTTTCGAACAAACACACTTTTTTTTGTTGCAAACGTAATATTATACGTAGAAAAATTTATCAGTATTTTTCTGTACGTGGTCATTAATTTTTACCATGATTTTGGAGTTATTAAAAGAATTTTGAGAGAATACTTTGATTTGGTCATAAAGTGAAGTTTCACATTTATAATCCAAGAGCTTAAAACTGAACTGGAATTTCAAAAATGGTGGCTGACTTAATACGAGGAAACATGCTCGTCAACAGAATCGTAAGGGAACAATTTTCTAAAGGATCGAAAGAAAACATTTACTCATTTGATATACATACATTAGTATATTAGTTTTCAATATCATACTAAAAAACAGCGAACCATCATAGCCGAGGAGTATATTGATTCATGTAAGATGCATAAAGAAAAGACTTACTTAATATACTTACTCTTGTGTCATTAGGATTTCTAGAACCTACAATGAATCAAATATTTCAATTAACAGTAACAAAATTAATTAAAAAGAGTTTAGGATAACAACATATGACATTCTATATTTAACTGACCAACTGAAGAACCTGAAGATAATGAAGATGAACATGTCGGTGAATGTTAAGAATACATGAAAATGTCTATACCTTAGATGTATCTTCCTTAATTTTTAATAAATATATAATGAATATGGCTGTTTTATTTAATTTTAAACACACTAAAATCTATTTCTTGATAAAACAACATAAGTCAAAAACAGATTTAATACATTTTTTAATTTAATGTTCATAAAATAAATATATTACAAACAGAATGCTTTGAAGCCTAACTACTATAATAAACCTAAAAAGGCTCCTCGAAATTCATGTATTTTTATGTTACACAGTTTTTATTGATTCCTGAAAAATTTTGATTTCTTGACATGTAATTTTTGAAATGACCGATTCAATTAATGTGGCACAGTGAGTCATCCACAATGGTATTACATCTATTCCTCAAAACATTTCAATTTATGGTTCATCAATATTATTTTTTTGGAGGACAATGGATGAGTCAAGGTTGAAATAAATTGGACTTTCCTGCAAGAGGAAAACACTTGGACAGTAATACAAAAATTTTACTTTTGACTTTACTCTGAATTATTAGAATATTCAATATTTCTTGGAAGAAACATATATTCGAAAATAATGTTTTAAACCACCATTTATTTCTGGTTTCTCTATGTATGAATCAGTGAGTTAATATAACTTTACAGGAAATGTGTAGTCGAGAGGTATCCGATCACATAACTTTGGAGATAAATGTACAGGTTCATTTCTCGAAATCATAGTATCGCCGAATCGATGGTTCGAGTCGCTGAAGACCACCGTAAAAATCACAAAGTCATCTATAAGCTTGACGAATTGAAGTTAAAGTTCTAAGCGAAGACACACACCACTGTAAAGACCTGTATATTTAAGTATGTATATAACAATACATTTTTATTGGTCTACAAAATACAAAATGGAGGCGAACGAACAAAAACATGTTTTTGTCAAACTGTCTCCACTGCACGCAGGAGAAGTGTCTTAAAGTTGATACTGGAACAAAAGGAGATACATTTTCGTTAATTATATTAGTTTTTGTATGGAAGTACAAGGGAAAGAAAAATAATGGAAAGAATAGATTTTCGTATAAGAAGTGACATATTTTTAACAATTTTCAATTAATCGACAATTCTTGTAATTCCATGGGAAATCTATCTAAGAAGCTACAGTTAAAATTTGAAATTAATCGATCGAAAAATGTTTGAGTTCTACTGGACGCAGATTGACAACAACATGTTTTAGCGCTGCAAGTCGTGTGCCGGCATTTTGTATTTTTTTGAGCAATAAAAACTTCCTTTATACAGGGTGGAATAAGATGAGCAATTCGCTATAAGAAGCGAAAGCTCTATGTAGATATCCTTTATATTGTTAAAAAATTATTGCTATATGTATATGCTAATATCATCAATTGATATTTTAAAAATAAAACATGTTTCTTTTTCCTTAAAACTTTTAATTTGCAGCAATAAGAAAAATACTACCAACAGATACAAATATTTAGCATTTATTGGATTTTCTATCTTAACCTCTAGTATAGCGATTCTGACACCATTGACGACGACGTTTTCTAATTGGTATATTTTGTTCGTATTGATGTTTGATCAAAGGTCTTTGAGAGATTTTTCAGTCACCCATTTTTATATAATAATATAAAACGTTCTGTGTATTTATAATAAGTAAATTTATTTACGAACTAAAAAAAAAAAACGGCAATTTTGTAAATTTTGGTTATGCTAAGCTATCGCCAATTTAAGACATTTTCGTTTCATTTTCGAAAGAAACGACGACGGTAGCACTTCAGAAGTGGGGTCTTTCGTCTTCGAGTTTTAAAGACAGAGAAATGTTTGGGAAAAATCAATCATACTTTATGTTTTTTGAGATATGAAAAAAAAGTACCATAAGTTTTTGTTCTTACGTGCATTAAGAAGTTAGAGCTTGTATTTCTGTTTGCGTTAATGAATGAAAATGGCTTTAAACGAAAATATTAAAATTGTTATTATTCTACAAATATAAGATTTTTGGTAGGGAAATGTTAAGGTCCTTCATGAAAACACTTTTTTTGGCCGAAAATGTGTATTTTTCTTTTGCCTATACTACCTGGGTTGAAAATTAGATGAATTTGATCGATGTTCGGATATTGCTTTTTCAAATTAGATGGAGTTTTTTTGCAACTTGTAGCTCTCAAAGGGCCGCAAAGGGTATCTGAAATATGAACTCTGAGTAACCGAAACTAAGACCGAATAAATTACTTTTCAAGCCAGGACGGATTATGCCGGTTGCAGATGAAATCAACAATCGAAAATTAAAACGACTGGGGATGGCTGTCGAGCGAGGGTGGAGGTGTCGAAAAGAAGAATTGCTGGGCAAAGGAATGAGCGGACACCGACAAAAGACCATTATTTCAAAACAAGCCAGAAACAAATTTTGAATAGCCTGAGAAATCTCCGCTGCGAATTCCGCCGGATATAAAGCAAACCGAAGTGCCTGAATAATCCCAAGGAGCGGCGTAGCACTGTTGCTCTGTCCCTTTCGAAATTACCATTTTGAAATTTTCAGAAGCCATAATTAATGGGCTGTTGAAGTGGAGCAATGATAAGACAGGGCCAGACGCCGCCGGGCCGTCACCCCGACCTACAAGAGAAGAACAAATTTCTTCTTATACAGGACGCTAGGAAATGTCGTCAATTTTACAAAGAGCTCTTTCGAGAAATCCACTTTATTTCAGGGCAAACAAATCCTAGTCGGTCGGGGGGCATCGCGGCCATCTATTGTCTGGGGCGATTGCGAAACAAATTCATTTTGTGTTTAGCATTTCAATAAAATAATTATCACTCTTTGAGTATTTTGCAATTATTTTGCTTAATTACCTCTCGGGTGTTCTCGTTATAATGGCTTCGCTTTAATATCATACTTTTCAGCGGCCCCATTTTATGAATGTGTCCGGAAAACGTTTAATTAAATTATTGTGTTTTAACTCCACTTGATGTCGGGTATTGTTTCCTACCCAGTTTTATTCTATCGATGGACGATGGAAAGCGGAAGTCAAATAGTAAGTACCTATACATTTTAAAATTGTATACCGAATTGGAAATGAAACTATTTAAAACCATTTTTAGTCTGGAATATGATAGCAAGTTGGGTTTTATACCCTACACTGACTAGATATATGTAATTCATTTTGATAGTTGTACTCGTATGTTAACATGTTCACGATTCTGCATGATTACGATGTTACAAAAGAAAATGTTAAAAAGCGAATGAAATTTGCCAAATAAAAACAGTTCCATTCAGAATGCATCTCCATAGACAAGCTGCATAAAAAAATATTAAATAATTGGATATGCTGTCTATACGTGAGTTATTAATGCTTTAATTAGAGATAATTTGGAACATTATGATTAAGGGCGCTGTGTGTTTAATCTAGAGTATTAATTGGTATCACAATTACCAGTTATATAATAAAATCATAAAAAAAAAAATTTCAATAATTCTGTTCGAGAAATTGGTTAAGATATAAATTTTGTTTTAAATTTAAGTTTATTTAGTACATTTGAAGAAATTGTGTTTATGGGGACCGAATTATGAGGCTTTATCTATTTCTTTTAGGGTTCCGTAGCCAAACTAAAGGTCCTTATTTATTTATTTCATTCCATCTATGGTTACAACCAACATACAACGCTAATTTGTATAGTAATACTAAAATAAAAATGTTTAGGGAAATTCTAAGCAAAGAATGTACAATTTTTAATTTGCAAGCATTCCTAGACCAGCTGAGATCAATAAATTCATAAACGGAATAGAAGCTTTTTGAGGACTTTATTAGTGGTTCTCTAAAACCATAATTAGTACGGTGATGCAATTGATTTTAGAAGTGATGATGTCCCGTATTAACATGACTTTTGACATTTTTCGTTTAGCATGTAGAGATTCTAAGCCTAAAAACAGACATCTGGCATGGTAATTAGGGATAGAATTAAAATTTTCTAATTTTTGAAATATAAAACGTGTAAAATTCTTTTGAATGAGTTCAATTCTCAGGATGTAGCAGATCTGTGTGGGATTCCACACGATAGATGCAAGGGAAGACCTAATCAATGAAACGTATATAGATTTTAATGTGAAAGGGTTTCGCAATGCTTTAGTATTTCTTTTTAGGAATCTCAGATTTCTAAGAGCCTTTGCTATAACATAGTCGATATGGGCAGAGAAAGAGAGCTTATAGTTTAGCATAACATCAATATCTATGAAGTGTTATACATTTACATTTAGCAATGTTTAAATAAAGTCTACTATTATCGCACCACTTCAATAAGCTATTGAGATCAGTTTTGCAATGTTTGCCTGAGCTGAATTTGGCATATCCAAATTTTTATGAAATTTAAAATCTTAAAAAAAAACAAGGAACATTCTCTGCGTGCAAAGTGGGGATGAAAGTTTTTAATTCGCATTAGTTCATTTCAATTCCAAAATATTGGGGATATGTCATGAAAACTTTTCAATACAGGGATCCGTTTACGAAATATTAAGCTTTAAAGTGGTAAATTTTCTTACAGTTACAAACGCCCTATCAGCTAAATCGCTTTTTTGAATACTAATGACTACGGAACCCTATATAAGGCGCGTAGTCCGACATGAACTTGGCCGGTTTTTTATTAAGAAAAATCGTCTATTTACTAATTTTTACAATTATCCATCGTTTGTTTTCATTTCATAAATGTTCAGGCATTTACGTATTTTCGGTATGGTTCCTAGCTAAATAATAATATATGTACATACAAATAATTTCGCATTTCCTAAATTCATTCAAGTGAACATTTGAAGCAGTATGTGTGTGATTGAAAATGAACAGAATTACCGGTTTTAAGGTGAGCGAACAAGTGGAAATGCGGATTTATTTCCATCAGTTCGGATTCATCGCAGATTTTGTATCAGGGGAATACCGAATTAATATCTGGGAAAACCCCTGATGCGTGTTCCGTAAATGAACTGGTTGACAGGATGATTTAATATGTAAATGAAATAACAATTTATCTTTGCAAATGCAATTAAATCCCCCGTCCGCGTGCTGCTTCGTGCCTAGGTCCCGCCAGAACGTCTTCCGATCAGAGCCATTTGTATTTTGTAGCATAGTGCACCAGGAGCATCAGCAGCATTAGATCTGAGGACAGAAAATGCATTATGTAAAACATCTCCGCTCGGTGAAAAGAAAGTCGGTTATTTGCGAGAGAGCACATTAGCAAACATTTGAAGACAGTTCTCAAGAATGTTGTCTTTTTGTAATTATCCTCTATGGCCCGAGTACTTTTTGCAAGGCGCGCGTTGCGCTCCCCGTTTGTTCCCAGAACACATCCTTGGATCCGGGCAGAGTGCTGGCACAGATCCGTATAAGCCTCCAGGTTCATTGCATACGCCCGACTACGTCATATGTAATCCAGCAAAATCGTGACTGCATACAAAAATTTAAATTTGTGATATCTGCAAATGTTTACAGAGCGTGCAAGATTCATTACCATGACTTACGAGTGGGTAAATGTTCCGCTCCTTATCACTGGGATGGTATCCTTCATGCGCATAAAAGCGCTTTACGTCCGCCGCTTTGCATGCATACATATGTACATACATACATATATCGAATGCAAATCACGAATTGGATACTAATTTTTACAGCGCCTGATTCTGCTCAAGAAATCCGCCGGAATTTGCGGATACCGCCGCTGGCATACGATATACCCATATTTTGCCGGTGGAAAATCGTTGGGTATAATTCGGTGTGGGAGTCGGTTGCAGGACTCACCGGGCTCCTTCGGCTCCCCCACAGATATAGCACACTGTAAAGCAGCATTTATTATCCAATCTCCATTACTCTTATCCAACATGATGACCTCCCCGTATCTATAACACTTCGGTTCGTGGCTTCTTCCGGCCATTTGAGCTTTCCCGAGGAGCGTGGAGCGCACCAAAAATAAAACGAGCAAAAATCTATTCCCTAGGAAAATGCGCTAAAACCTCCGCAACATGGCAATAATTAAAATCCATTTTTATGGGCAGCGAATGAAACATTGTGTCTTCACGTGCGGTCTTTGTTTCACATTTAAAGAAATCCGGGCGGCGTCCGGGCTGAGACCGGGCCGGGACCGTGCAGGGACCGGGCTGCAGCTGCCCATTCATCGTGTCCCAAGAACCCTAAAAGCTTTCGAGGTGTTTTTCCGCCTTTATGTGCCCTGCAGACGGCGGCGACGATACGGTGCCGGGAACGGGATGTGTGACCCTAGCTTTTGTCTGCACACACAATGCACCGCGGCGTGCATGCAGATAAATGAGCCCGCGCGCTTAAATAAGATATCGCAATGTATCAATGCCGCCCGAAATGATCTAAACGAGGCGCTGCTTACTCTTTGCAGATGCGGATAAATATTGCACATTTTGCAGGCGCCGTATTTTCATTTTCTAATGATGCGCCTGTGCTCCAGTGCTGTGCAATGCAACACGCTTCGGGTCCATGATTGGAAAGTATTGTCCCGGGTCACTCTGTTACCACCTAGCGCAAAAATATGGGGAACTGGTGGAATTTTCATTTCAAACCTCGATCCAGCTTCAATATAAAATCCTGAAAATTGCCTAATGCAATATCAAAATTTAAATTTTCCGGCATATTTTCACTGAAATGGAAAAAATAATTGCTATGGATTCTAATAGCTTTGGCATATTATCCCATATTTTCATATCGACAACAGTCCAGACCCATATAATATAATATATTGCTAACACATTTATCGTGACATATTAGAAATTATTTGTATTATTATTTAGGTACTATTGCACATACTGCATTTTGCAGATAAAGGCAGTTGTAACTTGATTATTTTAGAATAAAATTCTTAATTTTGAACAAAAACTTTATAACACGGACCTTTTCTTAAGGGGGCGAACCACCTACCTACCTTTCTATTAAAGAATAATGCGTAAGCATATGGTGCTTTGGATTGAGTGATAAGTTATAAAGTTCAATTAAATTTCCACGATGATCTTGGACAATATCTTGAAGTTTCATTTATTATAGTAATAACTACTGAATTCCTGCGACATTGTACGCGTGGTATTAATTTTATTAATTTCTGATATGGATTATCTCAGGAAATACCTTCAAGCGATTGATAAAACTTTCCAAAGTCTAAATGAACGTTCCTACAAAATTTCTTCAAAATCCGTGAGAAGAGTTTAAACTTAATCTGTTCCAATCCAATATTTTTGACGTAGTATAATCGATATGAATTTTTGATATATTATGTAGTTAATCGTATGGTGAAAATATAAAACTATTTAATTAAATTTCATGTTATTAAAAATGTATACAAATAGGAAGAAAACCCTCGTTTTAAAATATTTTTGAGTTACTTTTACTAGTATGCCAAGCCTATTTCCAACTTTACTAAGACTAACTTTAATTTCATAGGTGCCTTGCATAGACATTTAATGTTTTCTTAATGTCAAGCTATAGATGTTCCGAAAATTGATAATTTGCATGGATTTGATAGACCCATAAGTGTTAAGGAAGTCGTCTCGGTTAGACAGTCAAAGAAATCAATTCTGTTTTTTCTGCTCAATCGATTCTAATACTTTTTAAGAATATATTCCCAATTGTTATTCTGTTTAAAACTCGAGATGTCCTTAGACTATGAGAAGAGAGACCTTTTCCGTATCTGTTCACGAATTTTAACGCGTTTTTCTCAAAACTGTTGTTTTTTAAGTTGGCGTAGACAATAACTAAATTTCTTTTAGTTCGATTTACTTGGGTCAAAATTCATTTCATAGATTTATTGTTTTTCTACCGTCAATGAAATATAAAAATTAAAAAAAAAAGTTGAGTGAAAGTATATTTTTTTAAAAAAAAGTGATGAAACTTTAAAAAAAAAATTCGTTTTTTTATAAATGGGCGTAAACTTTAACTTAAGGTTATTGTTTTACATATTGTTTGATAATTAAAAAGTTTTCATACTTTTATGTTTTAGCTTAGAAGTACAGTTGGGATAGTCTACGCCATTTGCCCCATTTTTAAATGCAATAAAATTCATTGTAATTGTAAAAGTATAAAAGAGAAATGTACAAAGTTTCAAAACAATAGATCTTTCCATTGAGATATCAAAAAGAGTACATACATATGTATATATGCATGTATGTATTTACCTCCCCAACTGTCGTTTACTTTATTTTGGAAATGTATAAATATGTATATATAATTGATCTAGACGAGAGTACAGAGGCTAAAATATCCTTCTACTTAATTTATTCATTCTTAACTTCTCTTCTTCTAAGGCTCAATACTGGTCTTATGCACCGGAGCATGCACTGCATCCAGGTCAGAGTTCAAACTTTATGCGCACGCGACAGTAAATTGCCACAGCATCTTTCTGAGGGGTTGCTTTGTAAAGTACCTAATAATTGAGATAATTCCGTTCCGCATGGCGCCCCAGTATCATGTCATCTCGGGGGCGACAGTCTTAATGTCAAAATTTCCCCAAGTATTATGGATCCTGTCACGGCGGAGAGCAGGACTTATCCCACTAGCTGCAAGCGCCCATTAATCACAGCTCCCTGGCCTGATTCGTGGATCACACTGAGCAATGAAGGGACATTCCCTATTCATTTTAATTACATTTTGCGAGGGCTTAATTCGAATTAATGTCAACAGCAGCCATCACTTGGTTAAACTGCAAAAACAAACCACAGGTGGGGGGGTTGCGAAGGGGACGGTACATTAGTAATAAAGTTGTACCAATTATTTATCCTTGGCGCATTGTCAACGCGGCCACCCCCCCTGCAGTCCCCCAACGACTAATTTTAGTAATTTTCACTCTTCTCTTTTTTGTAGCTTTCTTCTAATTTAATGAACGTGTCTCACACATTTATGAATGTCGGCGCCGGCTCCTAGCGCGCCGTGGCGCTTCTTTTGAGTAATTCCAATTTATGCTGGCGCAAAGTTGGCTTTATATTTAATTAAGGCAATTTCTTTGATATGATAATTGCGCGTCCTCCCGCCCTACCGCGCAAGCTACGTGTGGCTACAGTTTAAGAGGCGCTCCGTCCGGGCCTGCGGCCGCAAATGAACCGCCCGAACGCTTGAGAGGTGGTTGATAAAAACGCGCCTGAGATAAGTTTAGACTTCAATTAGCCACAGACAGGAGTGCGTGAGGACGGGGCCTTGACTGATGGCTGTTCAAAGGTTCAAAGTGGTTGCGCGAGCCCCGGATGAGGCGGCGCGTCGTGTCCCACATAAAAATGAATTTAAATTGAAGGCAACCTCTTTGCTCGAAATTAACGAGAGTGGATGTTACCCCACGTTTGGGGGCACATTATGCGACCCCGTATCATCGTTTATCGGGCAAAGAGGGCGGAAAAAGAACAAAGCGAGCACACCGGCTTAATTCTCCCTTGTCAAAGGTGAAGGCGTGAAAGCAATTAATTACAAAGACGCTAATTTACTCCCTAATTAATTTTCATTGCGGCAAACACTCTTCTTTAAGCCAGCATTTAAGCACTGTGTCTCGTAGCTATTGGCGCTTAGCTGGACTGCTTAATACGAGTCAACATTTTAAATTTTATAACCCCCGAAGGACTTACAGCTTAAAACGGAAAGAACGTAAATAGAGATTCCAATTATCTTGATTTACATGTTAAAGAAGTTATTTCTAGGAAAATTAAATTAATTACATGCTATTTTATTTTATTTCAACGTAGATACACATATAACGAAGACTATGAACAGAGAAAAATTTCTATATAAAATTGAACAAATTTTGCGCATACATACATATGTACTGTAAATATATTGCAAATAGTTTTCTTTATGGTTTTCATCCAAATAGGTATCCTTATTATTATATTTTAAAACGATTTTTCTAGTTTTATTATAATATATAACATCTGTTGCCAAGCACCAGAACTACTCCTAGATTTTAAAAAGTTTTTTTTAGACAGATTTAATATGATATATTACCTATTGCAGCGTATCTGATGTAAAGATTTCGGAAAATGAATGATGCCAAAACTCGTTTCAGAGGTCGTAGCTTTCAAAAATAAAATTTATTTGTACATGTAGTTCTTAATCGATTTTTATCAAACTTTGCCTATACGTTTATCGTGCCAACATCTCGGCTAAGTTCCTAAATGGAAGCAATCGGTCAAGAGGATGGTGATATAGGGGCTACTTAAGTTATATAAAAATGGTTTGAACTCGATAACTTTCGTATTTCTTAACCGCTATTGACTAAACTTAATGTACACATTGACAACATATAGTTCTATGTTGTGCATTAAAATGGCGGTAATCGGTCAAAGTGGAGAGGGATTTTATCAGTTTCTAAAAATGGTTTTGTTACAGCATTTCGTAATGAATTTTGATCCAACTTTTGCGTATGCATTTATTGGCTCGATATCTAGGTCATATTAAATAAATTAAAAGTAAAAAAACTTTTTTAAAAACAAGCTTTTATTTAAATGCACTAAAAAGAATAAAATAAACTTTTCCTTCAAAACTTTTACTATCAACTTATAACGTCATTACACAATTTATATGATATAAAAGCTTGTCGCGAGATTTAAGTACTCGTATTTACTTAGTTTGAAAATTTTAAAAATTAAAATCAATCAGATCAAGTTATTTAATTTACTTGTTTATCACACAGGTAAATCTCGCGACAATCGGTTGAAGATATCTGTTTCAAAATTGAATTGCAAGATTCCACCCGAACAAACATAGTTTCATTGCAAATTAAATAAAAGCTTTTAAAAAATTGCGTGGTTTGGAGAAGGGGAAGGGGGAATTTTCACCTATATATTTCTTACTCGATTTTGATTAAACTTGGCAATATCTCAGATATGTTCGTAAATGTAGTGAATAGGTCAAAGGAGTGGGGTATTCTGAAGTACATTTTAGATTTTAGACTTTAGGTTTTTCGATTTTTACCACATTGAAATCCACCCCTTCCTTCTGGCTATTGCCGAAAGGTCTTTTGTTTTATTAGTATTCTTCTACTATTTTAACCAGATTTGTATTATATTCAATATAAATATCATTCGTGACTATAACTCAGGAAATTCTTAGAATATATCAGGACCTGTTAAGGTGTTTGGAAGGCATGCCACTAAACGCCTTCAGGAAGAAATTAGGTCCAGACTATGATAACTTAATCTTAGTACCATGAGGTTTTTCTACTTAGGTCTGAATATGAGCCAAAATAGGATATCCAGATCGTTAAAAATACTACTACTGGATTAGAACTACGTAGGACCATGTACTCTGCGATTATCCAGCGTCAGCCCTGTATCGCTAGAGGCTGACATACTTCGGAGGCTCTCTAAGAACCCCGCAGAAATATGAAAGGCGACTCCCTAAGTCACAATAGCCTTCAATAAAGGTCTTGATCCGTGTACGGAACAGACTAAGCAGGGTTGGCACAAAAGGTCTTTTTAGGTCGTGTTGGTCATGGGAGGCAGACACGACCTATTTCTAATAATAATAATAATAATAATTTCTAATCAGGAAAACTTTATCGACTTTATCGGATGAACCTGATTAATAATTTCAAATCAGGCAATCCTGATCAGAAAAACATGCCCAACCTGGTCCTGGTTAGGTTCAAGCAAATTTTTTGAATCGGGTTGTTATTAGTGTGGTCTTCCTTTTGGAAGGAATGTTTTTAATTTTTTTGTTTGTTAAGGTATTCTTTGTCAGTTTTAAGAAGGTTTTTATTAGATTTAATTTGAATATTGCTTAGCAAATTGGGGTTATCTTGAAATTAAAAGTACCCGATACCCTCAGTTCTAGTCCTAAAGGCCTTAACATCGTTAATATTATTGACAATATTACTTTATTTGTCTGGTGATTATGCATCGGGCTTTAAAACAGGCCAAATAGATAAAAAAAATTGCATGAAATTAAGAGTAAAATAATAAGTCTTAATAATATAAAGAACTAGAAAGTAGGAACCAATTGGTGTAACCAAAATTGAGTTTGACTTATGGTGAAGGTAATTTGGAAAATCTAGGGTTATTACAACTAATAAATATAACACGTTAATTGTAGTTCTGATAGTACAGGTTTGCTCTTATAGAATTAAGATGAGCGGTTCCCAGCAAACATTTAATCGAGTTCTGCAATTTGGAATTTCGTTGAAACTTGTTTGTTACAGAGAAATTACTACGCTTTTTGCTATAAAACAATAGATGAAACTCTGCAAACTCCGAAATTATGAAATTTACAAATTGATTGATAGGAATATTAAAATCACATTTATCGCTCGATGTTTATAAATGGAATACTTTTATGACAATCTCCATAAACAGGGTTTGAAATTCAGTGCTTATCAGAACTATCATCATTGTCATTTTATATTTGGTTTAAATATTGCACAGAAAGTGTAGATAGAAATTGTTTCCAAATTTTACTTGGCATTAAATATATACCTTATATTATTCAGAAATTCATGGTACATCTTCGAGAAATCCTTTCCAAGATTAATTTTATTTCTTTGAAAATTAAGAAATTTCTTTGGAACTAAACTGTATTTTCGACTAGCAGCAGTAGAAGTGTAAACTCGAATGTACCTATACGCATTTATATAAGGAAATTTATGATTTGTTAACAAAATAGAGTGAATCAGCTACTATATAAATTGTGTAGTAATCCTTGAAGAATTAAACGATTTATATTATTATATATATATTATATTTATTTATTTATTTATTCTGTTCGCTTAATACAAGCTACAAATATATGGTATAAACTAAACTAAATTAAACTAAACTAAACTAAACTAGGCAAGGGTAAAAGAATAAATAACTTAAGGTTGAGGGAATGCAGGGTGGGTTAGTGTAAGGGTTGGTTCGGTGAGTAAAGGGCTTGCTTGAGGGAAGTTTTGTCGACATGGAAGTCGAAAACGGTAGAGTTGTTTGCCTTCCGCAGCATTCTAGTAAAAGGTTCGAAGTGACCGTAATTTGTACGATGATTTTCAAGGCGAAATGTGGGGAAAGATCGAACGTTGCGAGGGTTGGTGTTGAGGGATATGTTGTGTAGGAACTAGGGACAGTCAATGGAACCAGTTAGGACTTGATGGACGAAGATGATATCAGCGACATCACGACGTGAGGAAAGAGACTGAAGGTTGATTAATTGTAGACGACTTTCTGTCCAAGGAAGGTCACGCAACGCGAAGCGAAGGAATCTGCGTTGAACTGACTCAATTCTATTGATGATCGTAGATTGAGAGGGTGACCAAACCTGACAGGCGTACTCAAGAAGGGGCCTAACGAAGAAGATATAGAGAGATTTAGTCACGTAAGGATTGGAGAATTCCTTAGACCAGCGCTTAACAAAGCCAAGGGCAGAGTTGGCACAACTGATGATGTGATCAAAGTGGGGTCGGAAGTTAAGCTCACTATCGCAGATAACGCCAAGATCGCGGAGGGAGTCGACCGAAGGTATCGATTCTCCTGAGAGCACGTAGAACCGAGGAGAGGTGGAGGAGCGCTTACGGGAGAAGGTGATCGATTGGCATTTGGAAACGTTAAGATCAAGAAAGTTCTTCGAGCACCAGGTAGAGAAGTTATTCAGGTCGCTTTGAAGGAGGGAGGAGTCGGATATGTTGGTGATTTGTTTAAAGAGTTTCATGTCATCGGCGTAAATTAAGATGTCGGAGTGTTTCACTACGTTCACGACGTCATTGATAGAAAGTAGGAAGAGCAGGGGGCCGAGGTGGCTGCCCTGAGGTACGCCGGAAGGGGATATAAAGGGATTAGAAATCGAGGAGTCGAAGCGAACGCTGTAATGGCGGCTATTAAGGTAGGAATTGATCCATGATAGATTAGATATATTATATAATTATATGTATTATTATAAGCATTAATTCGAGAGACCTGTGTGGAGTGAAGAGCTTTTTCACATTTTTAATTAATACTCGAGGTTAGGTACAAATCTGCAGCTCTTAAAAGAGTGAAATACTTAGCTTTTCAATTAAACTAGTGAGTATATGTGTAATATGTATGAGTATAGTAATTCGAGAAAAATAAGGGAAAACGAAAATCATCTCGAAGTAAGAATAAATGAAAACTTCTTTCATTCGTATTCAGAATTAATTCGATTTCGTATATGAAGTTCAGTTTTGCTATCCTCAAATTCTGCATATGTATGTTTCGGTTTCGTTATTATACATATTTTTTGCTGGTATATTGGCTGGCTGTTGTACGAACCAAGATACTTTCTTCAATTTGGTTATCAAAACGTTGTGTTCGGAGCTGTTTGTAATAGTTCGAAACATCTAAACAATTCTACAAAAACACAAATGTCCATTTCTTCTTCAGTTAATTTATTGTGAGAGATGAAAAATATCTAGTAAAGTGCTCTCCTTGTCTTTGTAATTTAAAATCAAGCAGATATTGCATACAATGACTATTAGAGGAAGAAAGCAAATTTCTAGGGTATACAAAAACATTTTCATCTCGAATATTCGCAGTGTCACCCCTGATGACCACAATTCTCGCAAACGCGAGAAACCCGGAAATTTTATTCAAACTCATCCAAAATGGCGTTAACAGCCACCCACTTTCACTCGGCCCCAAGCGAAGATTAACGCTGGGAGGTTAAGAGCACTACAATCCCTGCTCGCGAAAAGCGACAATTTTCAGCTGAAGCCTTCTAAATCTAATGGAATAAAACGATTTGATAAGAAAATCCAATTGGCGCTACAGTATAGCAATGAAAAGTAGGAGAATGCTGGCTGTCTCTGGTGAATTGTGCTCCTCTGTCGCGAAGCTGAATGCGGGGCACAAGCCTATTTTATTGAATTTAACATCTTATCAGTAACGGATTATTCAATTTCTATCTATATTCATCGTGTATGCCGGCGAACACAGACTCGCATTCAAGGAATTTTTATGTGCACAACAATGGAACCTTCTTATGAGACGCGAAGCGTTCGCTGGCTCCCCCGAAAAAAAATGAAGAAGAAAACGAAAAAATACTCTGCCGCGCGCAAGTTAACAAACTTCATTTCAACACTTTGGAGACCCTTCAAGATTATTGCAGGGAATTCGATAAATTCTTAAACGCGACGACGACGAATCTTTTTTTTAGGTGAATGGGCGGTAGTCTTGCCGTTTTTGTGAAATTCGAGGACATGAGCTGTAGCGAATAAGGGTTCGCGAAACTGTGCATTTTGGTAGGGTCGTTTCCAGGGGATTCGATATTATAATGTATTATTTATTTTTCTCTACACTATTCACTTTTGTAAACTTTTTAAACTTCTGTAGTGTATGTACAATAGTGGGCTTAGAATACCATTAATTTAATATTATATATAATGCAATACTTTAGTAGTAAAATTCAAAATAGTATGAATTAAAAAACCGGCCAAGTACGTGTCGATAGTACGCGAAAAATACGGTTCCATATTTCTCTATCCCTATATAATGTACATACACTGATGTATGTACATGTATAAAATCGAAAGTTTGTATGTTTGTTGCTCAATCACGACTAAACGTTTGTTACGATAATTTTCATTTTTTGAGTGAAAGTACTACATATTCCAACTTAACATATACACATTATACATTTCATTCATGGGCTTCAAAATGGTGGATCCAAGATGTCGGTCAACAATTGAAAATTTCAGGGAATTGCCAGGAAAATTGGTATTTGGGGGTTTTTGGAGATCCTAATTGCGAAACCAATTTCTAAAGGTAAAGGACAAGGAGGTTAAATGAAATAACTTAACTGATGATGTCAAACATTAAAA
Source organism: Eutolmus rufibarbis (assembly GCA_963920795.1). Lineage (NCBI taxonomy): Eukaryota > Metazoa > Arthropoda > Insecta > Diptera > Asilidae > Eutolmus > Eutolmus rufibarbis. The sequence goes on along the minus strand of OY987206.1, from coordinate 29,468,257 downwards.
TCTAAAGGATGGTTTTATCTTATAGCAACAGAGAAGTCTAAAATGAAAGTTATTTTGTACTTTTTAGAGCGTTTCATATTTTGAAGGCGGTTCTAGTTTTTTAAGAAACACATTTTTAGTACTACAGACAATTATTTCGAATATGCAAAAATCTAGTCACCCTATACCCGTTAACTAAATAGGAAATCTCAACTCACTACAGAAAACAAATTGATTTATCTGCAATCTGCACTGCTATGTATCTGGTATAATATCGCAGCAATATTTATATATACATCAAAAAGCTCCAAATAAAGGGTGTCCTAAAATTCACACAAGATTTGAATTTTTCGCCATTTGTGCGGTAAAGTGTTGCCAACGAAAAAAAAAGACAGCGTGATAGCTGACAAGTTAGGGTTATTAAAAATGGAGCGCTACGCGAAAGTACAACAGTTTCATTGTTGAGCAGTATTTTAAAAATAATGAAGGTTTGGCAGCTACAGTTCGCAATTTTCGTACAAAATATGGTCGGAATGTTGATTTAACTTCATCAACTGTGAGATTAATTAAAAAATTCAGGGAGATTGGATCGATTAGTGATCTTATACACTCTGGCTGTTCTTCAACAAGTCGTTCAACACAAAACATCGAAACAGTTCGTGAGAGTGTTATTGAGAGTCCAGGAACATCAATTCGACACAGTGGTCAAGATTGGACATTTGGAGAAGCTCTCTACAGGGTATTCTCACGAAAGATTTATATCTTAATGCTTACAAAGTTCAGGCCATTTATCCGATATGCTATTTCATACATAACCCTATACTGTATACTTTATGAATCATTAAAACATTTACAATTTTTAATTAAAAACCTGTGTTTTCTATCAAAATTATTTCTTGCGTTAATTTTGGAACACCTTTTTGCATAAAATAAATAGATACCTAAAAATAATGCTAAAGAAGCCGTGTGGGATTCATGAACACGACTTCTACGTCAACTGGCAGAAACAAAATAGTTCTAGCAAGCAATAACTGAAATACCTATGTATATAGGAAGTAATTTCAGGCTGAAATATTTAACTTCAAAACAAGAAAAGACTCAGAAAGTTTTAGTATAGTTCGTTTTCTTTAATGTGTACTATAATAAATTAATAAACAAATACATTTTTAGTACGTATTTCTTTAGTACAATAATAGGTAGAGGACGCCGATTGTAAGCTCTTTTGTTAGTAAATTAATAAAGCGATGGAAGAGTTATTTTCCGGTATCCAGAATACTAAAACAAATATTTCATACAAACATGGTTAAAACAAAAATAATGTCATTATACATATAAAATATGAGAGTGACTATTTTCACCTTAAAAAACGTGAAACCAGAAACCAGAAACCAGAAACCAGAAAAAATAAATTCATTCAAATTACAAAATGCCTATTAACTAAAGATTTTCCTTTTACAAAATGCCTACTAACTAAAGAGTTTCCTTTTACAAAATGCCTACTAAATAAAGATTTTCCTTTTACTGTGAATTTATTTTTTCTGGTTTCTGGTTTCTGGTTTCTGGTTTCACGTTTTAAGGTGAAAATAGTCACCTCCATAAAATATATAGAATATAAAATTTGATTTATTTCTGAGACTTGGGACCTACTGTGTTATTGTATGCTTAGAAAACCGCCCATTGTCTTTTGCTTATTTAGCAGCTTTTTATCCCTAACTAGGTTGTAGAACGTGTTGGATGTTTCTTTAAAATCTTTATTTTGAAGTGGAACATTAAAATTTGTTGTTATTTTCAAACCAATTGCTTCAAGTTGCCTTTAAGCTTACGACGCAAAGTTTTAATGTATTTTCTAAAAGCGTTTTGATGCACCCAGAAAGCACATCGATTGGGACCGGGAGCCGAGGGAAACTATTAAAATCGCATTCGCTACACACGTACTAGAGAGTCTCGTATGAAGATACATATCGCGGAACGTGCCCACCCCGGATTCAATTAATTTTTCATCACCTCCTCGGGAGTGGAAGACAATTTTGCCTGAATGATGTCGCGAACGTGCGAGCTACTTAAGTCATCAGCAAGCACCTTGATATATAAAATTTAGGATTAAATTTTATTTTACGGCGGAAAACTAATAAAATTTCCATAAAATAGCAGTGACAGATTGGAGTTTTAGCGGGAACAACTTTGCCTGTTTTTCTGGCGGGTGTGGGACGTAAAACTTTAGACCCAGAGACCCGAACGATGCCAGGAAAATGAAGCTAGCGAAAAACTTTTTGCGCTGATAACACGATGCAATGTGCAGCATCTTTCACATATGTACGGCGTGGGTGGAACATGTGCTAGCCCGAGATGGCACCGGTGCTGTTTGGGGCCATCCAGGGACAGGGCCCATATCAATGACTGGGAAAGTGCAACTCCATCTCAGGAAGATGCCACTTGAGAACTTCGCCGGCGTCGCGTCGGCGACGTCGGAGTCTTCATGATGTTTGATAAATTTTTTGAATTTCCTGCCTTTTGTTCGGTGTACGGTGCGCGCGTGCCGAAAAACACCCCGGAGCCCCGGCATTTCCGCTTCCTCGCCTGGGTTCCCGTGAGTTATTAGAGTCAGGCCAGGGGTTAGTTAAACTTTCAGTAACACGCCATAGAATTAGCAGAGTCATGAAAAAATAATTGCTCGATGGAAAAGTACTCGTGGCTAAGCCGGAGCCATTTTCCTCGCCACGAAACCAACCACGGCGCTTTGTTTCTGCAATTGTTGAAATCGTTTCGTGCTTCTTTGGCTGTTGTGGCCCTGGCCGCGGATTCCTTTGCCACTTTTTGCATGAAACCTAATTATTGGGCTGGCTAATACTTTGGCAGTTGTTTCCAGACGGCTGGCCTTCACCGGCTTAAATTGATTATCCGTGGATTTTGGGCGGAATGCCATCACGATTCGATTTCGCAAGTGGCTAATACTGCACAATCATTTTCGGCAATTACCCGACGAATGGAAATTAGTTCACAACTGGGGTTGTATTCATATCCGTATCCGAGGGATGTCCGGGGATCGTTCCGCGAATTATTTTCAATTCGTCAACTGTGCATTTGGGCAAAACTCGGAATTGGTGGCAAATGTTTCCTGATGGAGAACATAAAAAATTTCCTCCAAATTGAATTTATTTTATTGATTACAACTATTTTGATAAAACAAATTCCTGGTACCAAATAACAGCAACTAGAAAATATATTTAGGTGGAAATAGTAATTTACCTAATCTACCTAACTAATATTAAATGTACTGAAATTTATAACAGATAAATAAACTTTATACATATTTAGAGTATCCTCTATTTCATAAATCGCACCTCCGCTCAAAGATTGTCAAAACTCAAAATTCAAGTTTCAGTATCACTAAAATAAAATCCCATTAATAAATTCATGTTAGAAATGTAGGTTAGACTCGCAACTCTTTTAGTCTTAAAAAGTTATGAGGAGATCTCATGTTTTTTGACACGGCCCAGCCTTGCGAAACGGCCAAGCCTTATAACGATGACGTAGACTTACTTAGGGCTTGGCTCTACGTGAAATCTCATAACTTTCTAAGAGTAAAAGGTTTGCGAGTCTTGGCTACATTTTTAACATGCAAATGCTTTTGATGAGATCTCAATTCTTTTTGGAGGTTGTTTGTAGCCAGCAATGGGTAATAGAAGACTATTCTATTCTACGGGCGGTCTAAAACCTTTTAATTAATAACCCACAAATTTGCACCCTCCATTCCCTATTTTGAGGTATTGGATGCGAAAATTCACAGATATGTAATTTTTTCGTTATTTGTACGCCAATCCCAGCCTGCATACCAAATTTAAGCTTTCTAAGGCTAAGGAAAGTATTGATGATCATCATGTGAGTGAATGAGGTCAATAACATTTTCGTATTAATAAAAATTAATGTATGTAGAGTTTTAAAGATTAAATTTGGCATATTTCATTAGTCTGGCGATTATACTATCTTGAGCTCTCAAGTACGCTGAGTCGCTTCTAGAAAAAGGCTCGTCTTGGCGGGGACACTACTATCTGACACTAGAAAATTACGAAAAATAAAATTGAATGTTGCTCGAAAATATAGAATTCCGATTTTATATTTTTTAAGCATATATTTGTAGCATTTATAAATTTCGTTTTATTGTTTAAGTAATTAATTTTGTTAAATAAGGTTATACCATTATACAACTAGTCGCAATAGCGATTTGTCGTCAAAATTATTTCAATCCAACGCGTGAATAGCAGCAACAACTGACCTGTGGATTAAGTTTGAAGCTCTTTTTATGTTGTTTCAAAATTTGTGAAAATAAAAGGTAGGTTAGTATAATATATAGTTAATTTTTTAATTTAACAAAACTACGAGGTGCAAGTTTTAATTAGTTTTAATTTTTAGTCTTATTTTTATGGAACGCTGCCAAAAGTTTATTTTCACAAATTTTTGCGCTAAAAGAGGTCTATAAACTGAATGTTAGTAAAAAATCTGAAAGTTTAAAATTAAACTCAATAGCCAATCCCAGTAATTTTAGAAATAGTGGCGCTTACCATATTATAGTTATTCCTAACGAAAAAATATTTCCTAATAATTATTACCCTGGGATTTTGTTAAATGTGGCAATTTCTATAGTTTGCGCTAACAAATTTGATCCCAAACGGCGATTTTTGCGGCTGGGGTTAAATTCGTTTAAACCGTATTTTTATGAGAAAAATAAATTTATATTTATTTTTGATTGCTATATATTTTAAGGCAGATTGGACTATAATAAATAATATAATAAATAAAAGAAATATATACAATAAGTAAAAGAAGATATATTTTTTAATAGCATGGAAGCTAATAAAATCCCACTAGATGTTCCATAAATAATATTTTTAAAATATATGTTTAGAAGATGTTGTTTTTGTTTTCGTATAGGCAGAAATCTTAAATTTAACAGATTTATCGGTACTCTCGTGAAGCCCATAATTTAATATTTTGGCAACGTAGGACAATGAGTCTCTCACGTTTTACATTTAAGTAACAAAATCAAAGGCAAGAACTCTATTAAATCACTACACAAATTAGAGACACTCTGTGAGAGTTAAGAAAAATAATAATTTTATCCAAGAGTGTTTTTTATTTCTTTAAAAATATGTAACTACTTTATTTCACATTTCGAGTTTTATAGTCTGCGACTCAAAATATTTACTTGAGACTCAAGATATACCGTGCGTTTTATGCTTTCTGCAAACGAAAACACGTTTTCTTAACCTGAGCAAAAGGGTTCCTTTTCGTATAAAATTCGCATCTTCGGCGTTGTAAATTTATTAGTCGGTCAGTTTATGGTTAAATGTTTTGCGATTTTGCCCTTTGGGATATTAAAGGTAAACCCTTTCGTTTCAGAGTTAGCTTAACTGAGGATACGTGAAAAAGAACATGTTTACCAAAGAAATCATAAAAATTTTTTATGAGTACTGTGCCACTAAAAGATATTATATTAACGCAGATGATTGAAATTTGAAGTCACAGACTTAAACATACAAGGCAGCAAATATTTATGCAGGAAAGGAATAAAGGGATTTAAATTTTATTTTTCGCTCCACTCTTCTGTGCACATTATAAACTGCATGCAAATTCGCTTTGGACTTTATTTCAGCGAAAAAATCTAAAATGACACATACCTACATACATACATATGTATTGTAATCTTTTGATGTAATATTCCGTTTAAAAAAATAATGCCAAAAAGCCGAATTTTCCCTTCAATGTTTTTATGCGAAGTCTTGGCGTTTCCAGCAAAGTAAGGAACATTTTCAGAAGGGTAATATCTTTTCTATCGTTTTATTTTTAGTTATAGTGATATATAAAGTTAGGGTATAATCTCTTAGTTTAAAATAGTTTTAAAACGAAATTGGGTATTTTGTCTAAGTTAGTTTTAGTTGTAATAAAAAAGTATGATTTTGTAGGATAGGTCCATTATTGAACATTTAACGGCTAAATTTATCAGGGTCAATTAAATATTTTGTATTATTGCAATGGAAAAACGAATAAAAATTTGTATACCATATAAATTTAAAATTGACTAGTTTAGCTGTCACTTATATTTCAACACAAACATTGCAGCTGTACAATTTTTAGCCGCGAAAAAGGGTTCTGCTGCAGATAAATAAAATATTTTAGTCTCTAAATGAACACAATACCAGGCTTTAGTCTGAATAATAAAATGTGTAAACTAAATCGGACTTTAGCTAAAAATACACTAAAATCTAAATAGCTTCTAAATTTTCAGATTTCGTTTACATGCAAATGCATATGTAAGGGGGAGGGAAGGGCGGTGGTCAAATCGCTGTGTAAGTATTAAGGTCTTTTAACTCCTTCTCTATGTATGTAATGCATATTTTAAATTTCAGTTTAATTCAGGAGTTTTAGATCTTCACTAATAGGGTTTCTGTTTCCACGGAACGTAGGAATAGGGTATTCTTCAATTTAAATGTAACAAAAAAATTAAATTCAAAATCTTCGTAAAAGGCGGTAAATGAAATTAATTTCTTTATATTGCAAACATTAACTATAAGTAGATGATAATAACAATAAATATAATCCTAAAAAACCACACATGTTATCTGTGTTCGGTGCATATCTCGCAACGAAGAATAAAAGTTCGTAAAAGTAGATCCCTTCGGTATTAAAATTATATCATGTTGAGCACGAAGAGATGTTTTAATATGGATTTTTTTTTATGTTCGGTGCTAAATTTTCATAAAGAGTGGCGCAGTTCTGGAAAGTCAAAATGGAGAAATCGCTTTATTCAAGTAAAAATTTTACCCTAAGCATCACTTTTTTCAGTCCTAGTCACAAATTATTTTAACCATAGTTTTCTAGGTCTCTAGTTATGTATACTGAGTTAATCGGAGGTAAAACGCAAAATATTGAAAAGAGCTGCAAGGAATGAATATAACTATGTAAATTAAGGTGTTATATATAATAGTTCAACCGAGTAAAATCGATGTAATTTTCATGATTTGTTTTTTAGCGTATAAATTGATAAAAGTCCAATAATAGTACATATGTACATGTCAGATATTTGTATAATAAAAATTTGTGTATTCCCCGAAATGGAGCCAATTTTAAGCAAAGTTTTTTTCGGCAACTTTTACGATGGTCATGATTAATCCTGAGCGACTTATTAAAAATCAAGAACCAAGTAGATTATATTGTGTTCTGAGTTATCACTTTATGAATGGGCTTGAACGACGGATTTGTTAACATTTCAATTTTCAAAAAGCTTATGACATTTTTTGGTAACATTTCTTTTTAGAGGTGTCAAATTCAGGTTTTTGTGCAAAAACTCTCCATTCAGGCCCTTCCCTTTATCATAAAAAACAATTACACAAAATTTGAAATAGATCGCACTTATAGTTTTTGAGTTATCTTGACCAGGGTACTTTACATATGTAAAAATATATAGTTTCGAGATAATCGCGTTTAAAGTTGTAGTTTACATAGTTTAGCTGATCATTTTAGGTTGTCTACAACTTTTGAACCAATGCTTTGATCTTTATGAAATGCAATACAAAAGTAAAAAAAAATCAATTGTTTTGACTCATCTCATCGGGCTGTATATAATCCCTAAATATAGGTATGTATGTAAAATCTTGAAACTCTAAAGCGTGTTTTACTTAGCTTATAAAATTTGGAATTAGAACTTATTTTTGAGTACAAGACCACTCTATAATAGGGTAATTTACGATGAAATTAATTAGGAGAACTAAATTGAAAATATGTACTTATCTACTGTAATTTTTGTCTTTTTACAGTGATTCAAAACGAATTTTTGAACTAAATATTATATTTCAAATAATGACATGTAAATACAAAAAAAACGAAAAAAAATACTGTAATCGAAAATGAAAAACAAAAAATATTTAAAAGCAGAAATAGTCTGTGTCTGTATAGTAGAAATAAATTATTCCATTTTTGGCATTTGGAATTGTTTACTTTTTTAATTTAACTTTTCTATTTCATACTTATTTTTGGATTTTGGTTTGGGTATAAAAGCCACTCTGTAAATATGAAACTGTTATGAAAGCTGAGAATCTCAGAAACGGCTAAAGGGCTTACACCATCTTGAGAATAAGAAAAAAAAAATTGTTTCAACTAGATTTATACTTTTAAGAATATTTTAAGCATGGCTGCTTTTTTCAAACTGGTGTACAAGATATCTCAAGATCTATTTAACGGATTTTGATAAAATTTAAACCACTTATTCTTTATAATATTATCTAAGATGTTGAATAAGGAAAAAAAATGTTAAATATTTATATACATATTATTATTATTATTATTATTATTATTATTATTATATAAATATCTCCAGGTGGTGTAACCCCTTAAGCAGTTAACTGCGTTCGTCGCGTATACATGTCAATCCAAAGCTCTATTGCGGTGCGATTGTCGTGTATACACGTCGTGGAAAATAAAAAAAAAATACCATTCAATATAAAGACTCCAAAATTTCAGTAAGATGCAATAAATATGTATGTCATTTAGTACTATCTTTCCTTTTAATTAATAGTAAACCAGCTATAAATTTAGAAAAAAAATAGGTTAAATATTTTCGTATTGCAGTTTAAAAAATTAATTATTTATTTTCCCCAGTGCATTGGGTATACCTTGTATTGTTTTGTTTACTTTATTGTGTACCAGATAACAGCAGCAATAATAAAAATAAGTTGCGCGCACTATGGAGGTCTTTAATAATTTCTGGTTTATTGCCACAATGTGATATTAATAAGCAATTTTTAAATATTCAATAGCAATACCTTTTTCAACAAATAAATTGTTAATTTTGTATCTAATAAAAATGAAATCTTATTCATTTTACTTTGATTTTTCCGAAAAATTTATTATGGGTCCATTTGTATTTCGTTTGACGTGTATAATCGTCATCGCTTGATTTTAACTACGCACACCGTGAAGGACTGTTAAAAATAAATTTCACAGATAACTGGTTAATCGATTTCAATTAAACATGGCTAAAGAAACATCCCGCTTTCAAACAAACAAAAAAACATTGAAATCGATTCATGATCCCTCTTTTTGTGTCGGGGGTTAAAAATGGAAAGTATCCGTTGTATAATCAAATCAAAACCTCTATAATGTATTAAATAGACGCTTAAATAAGAGGGGAGAAATACTTCAATAAAGTTAAGTAAAATGGTCATTTTGACGGCACATTTACACAAATCTAAACCACTCGCACAGCGAGATACCCATTTTGAACTTGGGAACTTCACCTCCAACCGTTCAGTCAAGGTGGCGATGTGGAAAAAATATATCAATTGGGATAGTGGCCGGGCCGACAGGGTCTTATTTATGGTATCTTCCCCCAGGAAAGGTGAGCTACTGGGTGCAAGACCGAGTCCAGTCGGAGTCTCTGGTTAAGTGTTTTCCAGGTTTAGCCGGATACAAAATCATCAGTGGGAAGGGGACCCAACTGCGAATAAATAAGCCCGACCACATGTCACGGGGCGGCGCATCATAAATATTCAAAAGAGTGAAAAATGTTCATCTCTTCACTATCCACCCAGTTTGCCAGTTTGTAGCCAATGGTCAGCTCTGCAGCGCGAAAGGGGTTTAAATGCGGGATACGGCGATTTGTTATGACAAACGGAAGCGAATTTATCTTCCTGCCTCGTACTATGGCCGCTAGACGCGGATGAGTATGAGGGCTTCGGGCGAAAAATACAATAATGCCCTAATTCAAGACGGGACACCCAAAGGTAAGTCGTCCTGCGGGAAATCGTGAGAGTTTTGAAAATCCTGGAGGTGGTTGGTGTGGCATTTTGGGTAGGGTGCCCATTTCCTGTCACGACCTACCGGCCGTCGCCGCCGTCGCCGCCACCGCCGCAGGGGCCATTGTGGCAATTTGAATTGAAGAATAAAGTTCTTAAGTACAAAATAAATCGCCTCGAAAGGAATGTCGTCTATTCATAGATTAGGGCAATTCTAGAGCGGCTTTTATCGGCCCGGGAAGCGGGGATCTCATTCAGAAAATTTAATATCTTATGTTTGATCAGAGCAGTTAACAGCCAGGCTATCCTTCGCCATGTGGCTGACATTGTTCCGACTCTGCGGCGGCAGGCTGTGGCATGGCGGATTTTAGGTTTGCGAATAACATCGACGCCGCCACCGCCGCCGTCTTGAGTCAGCGAATTCTGCTAATTTGCCCGGCTTTGTGGATTCTTTTTAATTACAACTTAGGGAAAGTGAATGACCACCTCTCCAAAAGTTCGTTCCCGCAGGACTGCAGGATAACGTTTGGCGGCAACTTCTATTTACGGGCGCCTTTAAAGCTCTCAGGCTTAAATATTACTTTTCTTTTATGACCTTTAAATTGGATTTTGGAGTCTTTGATGCGATTTAAATGTTACCCGCAGCTAAGCCACGTCGAACAATTTAACAGCCCTGTTCTTACTGCCTCCCCTGCTACTTCATAAGTTCAGAAATAAATTTAAGACATTTTTAGAGTGCAGATTAAACAATGTTGCTTTAAGACATCTTTAAAGAGCCGTCTGAGAAATATAATGAAAATTATTCCAAATAAGTCTGCCTATCTCGCTGGCAACCATGAATAAATTCAGGGAGGTCAAATCCCTAAAATAAGCTACCTCGGAACCTGGGACCTACTGCACAATTGCAGCCCAGTGGCCATTAGCTTTTGCTAGAGGAAAACTATAAAAACAAAGGAGCGTAACTGCAGAATTATGTTCCTCTAATATTTTCAAAGTCCAGAAGGGACCGCACAGACCGAGCAACTAAGTTGTGGTTAAGCCAACAAAAATCTGTTTCCTCTTCTGTATGTGCAGCCGTATTATGCGCGCCGATATTTTCCCAGTCATAATAAAACAAATGGAAACAAACTTGGGAATCCTTTCGTTTCCTACCTACCGCAGCCTGCACACGTATGCATCGTGGTGCATTCTGTGCAATTTTAGCGTGTTGGCTAGATGTGTGAGTAAATCAGTATACCCCAGAACAAAATTGCAAACTTGTGTTCTACGGTTATGAAAACTTGTAAATTCTCAAAAAAGTTTAGATCGAATTTTTCAGATAGTGCAATTTTGCGTATAGCGTATGCGGAAGTTCATCGGCTTCAGGGTATTTTTCATACACATCCCATTTGCTAAGTGAAATCTATTCATAGGTTATAGAAATGGGTCAAAACGGCAGCCATGGGTGTTATATGATATCTGTTGTACTCGTATTTTAAATATTCACTTTTAGTTTGAAAGCACGCAAATTTTTAATATTTGTCTAAAGACTGATTAAAATATTTATTAAAACTAAACAAACACTTGAAGTAGAAAGTGATACTTATGACAAAATATGTTTTAATGCTTAAAACTAATACTAAACCTTTCACGCATTTATAGAAAATAGAAATTAAAGAAATACAGTTGAAATTGACCTACAAAAATTTCGGCTTAAAGGATTTAAACAAAAATTATACAAAAGGGAAATTCGGGAGTAAAAATATAGGGGGACTTTAGTTTTCTTAAATTATCGGATACAACAAAAATTTTATCGTTTTATATTCGTTTCATATGTTTTTGAGTACACATAACTTATTTTTAACGTTGTCTTTTTTCAATTGCAAATAACAAGATGCATTAAGTATTTTTGATATGAGTTTTAATTCTTTCCTTTTTAAAAGCTTTTATTTAACTGTATGTATGTATGTCCTGGAATTTTGCAGTCAATATTTCACCCACTTCCACTGAAGCTGAAGCGAAACACAATAATTAATGTGACGTTATTCTAAATCCAATATGGTGGACGTCACAAAATGGCGATTTATAATTTCCATATTTACCCTTATGATATGGATATGAAATGAAAGGGCTTGATGAGCGGAACACAATAAGTGAGGTGACGTCATTCTAAATCCAAAATGTTGACAAATACTAGATATAATATTGATTTCAAAATTTGGAAAGTCTAAAAAGTAGAAAATAAAATTAAATAATAAAAAAATATTTTTTAAAAGAAAGCTTTTATTTAACAATAAAATATAAAAATATACTAAAAAGGAAATAAAAGCTTTTTAAAAGTTTTCATTTAACTTCACTTGTATGTATGTATGTATGTCCTGGAATTTCGCAATCAATATTTCACCCACTTCCACTGAAGCTATCGGGCTGAAATTTGGCACACACGTTTGGTTCACGTGACAACGTACGATTACTAAAAAACCACCATTTTTGATCCAATATGGCGGACGTTACAAAATGGTGATTTATAATTTTCATAGTAACCCCTATGATAGGGGTATCAAATGAAAGGGCTTGATAAGCGAAACACAATAAGTAATGTGACGTTATTCTAAATCCAATATGGCGGACGTCATAAAATGGTGATTTATAATTTCCATAGTTACCCCTATGATATGGATATCAAATGAAAGGGCTTGATGAGCGAAACACAATAAGTGAGGTGACGTCATTCTAAATCCAATATGGCGGACGTCTACTATGATAATGCAATATTATTATGATATGGAGCTGAACTGATGATGGAGCTGGAATGTGGCCAAGGCTAAACAATTTTTAGTCTCAACAAAGTATAAGACACTGCCTAATAAACAATACCTGATTCGCGGAGCGTGGCTTGTTTTATAATTCAAATTTAATAGATAATTATGAAGTATAACGATACGGAACCCTCAAGGCGTGAGTTCTACTCGCACTTGTCCGTCTTTTTTTTAATTATTAAATCTGCATTCCATAAAACGTATGAAAAAATAAATATTTTGTTATTTGGTATAATTTAGATAAAACTGCTCTCAGCTATTTTCATCTCCCTCATACAGCAAATAATCCAAAAAATCATTTCTGTATCCTCCAAAACATCTGAATCCATCCATCTTAAAACTTTCGATTTTTAAGTAAAAATAATCTAAAAATGGATACACCAGAAGCAACAATCGTGTGTTTTTATAACCGCGAAATATTTTTTACTTTCAAATTTTGAACTTCAGTCCATTGTGTGGCATATATTATACACCTGAAATATCATTCATGTAATCACGTTAATTATATAGATATTGCCGCTTTTTAAACAAAATATACATTACGCATATATGCAAGTATCAATCTTTTATATATTCAATATATTTGTTGTTGCAATTTACAACAAAAATAAGGCAACATATATGTATATATGTATGTTATGTATAAAATGAATATTTACCACTATTTTATCTGATTAAATTTAATTATCTGCGGTGCAATCTTGATCCATAATCACTTTGCATACCAAATAATGATGAAAAAAGAGACAAAAAAATGTTCCATTTTATCCCATTATGTGCAGAAAGTGATATATTGTTAAATAATACAATTAAACAAAATGTTTTTTTTTGGCCATTAAGTAATATTTAATCAATCATAATCGCTATAGCTTCATTTTTATCGTATGTCTAGATCAATAAACAATTTTATATTGAATTCAAACTTATTAACAGTTTTCCCGAATAAGGGTTTAAAACTCGGATTAACAATGCGTGCATTGTCATGATTTTTACTCAGATAAATTTTTGACTTAAAACTGGGGTGTTTTCATAAATACATCTGGTTGCGCATCCGCTACAGTCAGTCATTCAAAAATTCTGACTGCAAACAAATTCACTGCAATTATATTTTCAAAATTTCAGCGAGCAGCCACCTCTTTGTGCAAGCGCTGTAGCCAGATGATTTGACTTCGTTTGATTTTAAGATGAGAAATGTCGAATTAAATTATGCCGAGGATGACAAGTGTTATGTTTTCTATCGCACGCTTCAACTATGAATTTATTAATAATTTTAGTAATTATATTTTTGCGAGTACAACGTAAACTGACTAGCTTGCAAATAAATCGTTCGAAATTGCAGAACAAAATTTGATAAGTCGATTGCTACGACCAAACTTAATATGTGCCACCGGACGTAACAGATGCGTAGCCGGATGAACTTTTGAAAATGCCCGTGGATAAAAGTTGATGCTATTTTTATAAAATTTTAAATCTTTCCTAGGTGTTTCAAGAAAAATTTCAAATCTAAGCAAAATCTCCTTTTGTTCTGGATAGACGAAAAAAACAAAGCTTATATATTGTGAAATAGGTGTCCTGTAGGAAAGTAGATGATATTTCTCTGTAAGAAAATGTCTTAGCGACTATATTCGTTGTACCTTAATTCGCTTAACCTCAATAATTAATAATTTAGTTGAATGCTTTCAAACTAACTGAATATCTTGTAGAATTATTTTATATAACAACTAGTGACCCGCCCGGCTTCGCACGGCTTTGCAGTGTATGTGACTAATAACTATAGAATGTCTTTATATTTTATATACAATGTTTAGAGCTGTTTTTTCATTAGACAGCACAAACAGATTTTGGTTAGATGTTACACGCGAAAGGGCTACATATAGTTGTCCATGCGAAAAACACTCAACGCTTAAATCTAAACCTGCAACATTGAATGTTTAACCCTGTGATTTATTAATAGTCATTGAAAAAGATAGTTTTACTGGAAATTGCAATCTTTTAAATTGAAATGGTAAATCCGCGGGCATTAAGGGAATTCGGGGAATTAAAACAACTTCTCCAGTTCCACATCCGGTCAGTATTGTGCACTCTATTAAAAAGGTTTTTAAAGATTTTATTTGTAAACGTGTACCATTGCACAATTTGGGTGGATTAAGGTTCCGTAATAAAATAATAGGACACCCTACTTTCAACACCAATTTATGTGGGGGTAGTCCAGAGGGCTGCAAGGAATTGAGAAATTCTATCGGAAAATGAACAGCCTCTTCAAGATCGAGCACAGTGTCTACAGAGTAGTATACTTGCATCGGTGCATCAATTTTTGAGAGAATCAAGTTATTTACTTTGCCTACTTGTTCGTTAGTAGGTGACAGAATTGCTCTCTCCTTAAACCAAGGTATAGTTTTACAACCTATGTTATTAACTTGGGGATAAACATTGTCGACCAATTCTTGAAGGTTATTTACCAAAACGCAAAGGTTTTCATTATCTAGATTAATTCTTCCATTGCCTTGTGATAGCTCATAGCCTGTTTCGCTGCGAGCGCTTAATAATTTTAAATCTGTGATATCTTCTAAGATATTCATTTGAATGATATGCTGTACAGGGCAATTTTGATCTACATTAAATGCACAACGTATCTAACGTATTTAATTGGATAAGGATTAATACTGTATTGTTTAAAATAGCTTCGTAAATAACCCATTATTTTTTAGTAATATGTAAAAGATAAAAAAGGTTACTATGGGTTATCCTTAGGAGATAGACATATGCCATTGCGGACTTTTCTGTAGACCTTTTTAAGATATATAATTCCGTAGTACATTATTTTGATCTATCTCGTAAGGTTTAGCCAGCGTTAGCTATGTAAGCGCCCAAAAATATGTTTTTTCGACATCATTACAAATCTTTGAAATTCTCGGTTTTCCTCTACTATAATATGGATGTATTATACATATAAACCTTCCGGAAGAAATTCTCTAAATGATAGCGAAAACCGTATCAAAATCCGTTGCGTGGTTTAGAAGAAGTTAGCGGAGAAACAGACAGACGAAAACAGCGACTTTGCTTTATAATATTTAGAGATGTAAGTGGATTGCATATTAGTCCATTTAAAAGCTTTATATAAAAAAAAATTTTAATTTATTATAGTTTATTAACTTTCGTTAAGACTCATACAATTCAAGTTTTCTAAGTTTTCTTATTATCTAAAATGGGCCCTTCCACTTCCATAAAATTAACAATATCCATTTCATCTCATCAGGAATAAACCAGGAAATGAACAAAAGCACATGGAGAATGAAAATTAACTTTGGTACGGAGAAACCTGTATATTAGAGTGCTTCTAGTAAACTTTGGTAAATATTATCCTGTATCTACAAAAGTGCATATAAAGTAGAATTCATGTTGTTTTAAGTTTTGAAATATTTTTTACCACAACATTTCAGGGTTTTACTGTCCAGCATATATCTTCATCTCATGCATTTCTCCCATTAATGTTGTTCTCAGGGCACAAACAAAGTAAAGTTCGACCTTAAGAAAGAAAACCGCCAGCTCTTTAACGTGGCAGTGTTAGCAAAAGACATACAGACGAGTTCCTCTTAAACTTAAAAGATGTTGCCCACTGTTCTGATGTTTGATGGAGCTGAAATGAACACTTTAAGTTTAGAAGTGCATTCCGGATGCTTAGTGCTCTCGTAGAAAATGCATTTCTAGCCCTCTTCATCCAATAGAATAAAGCAGCAAAACAATTCCCATGAATAGAATCAAAATGTTGAAAGTTTGGTGCACATATGCACATCCCCCTGGAGCATTTCAACATGAACTTGCCGATGTTCAGCCGCAATCGATAAAATCGGAATTTTTACATTGTAGTGCGCGGGGGAGTATGTGACGGTGGAGCTGGGGATGGAAATAACAATGGATAAAAAATTACCTCAAAACATTTTTACTTTTACAGCACAATCTGGAAAAGTATAGTGATCGCTTTAAAATTTAAAAAAACGGTTTAAACTTGCGATTCTTGAATCAAGCTATATACGATTACTACGTTCCAGTACGTTGGATTAAAAATAGGAAATTCCGAAAATTCCTGGAAATACAGGTTGTATTTATCAATCATTTGGAGAGCTTAAAAAATAAAACTACATAATACGATATTTACGATGTTTTCGTGGAAAAAAAATTAATTTGATTGAAGAATTTTTATAATAACCCTAATAATAAAATTATAGTTTATTTTTATTTATTTATTTATTTTATTTCGCTTAATACAAGCTACAATAAATTGGCTTAAAACTACTTAACTGACTACACTAATAACTAAGAAAGGGAAGACTGGGAAGGAAGAACACGGTTGAGGAGGGCATATCTAAGAGTGTCTTTGTCTACGTGAAAGTCGAAGGAGGCGGAATTGTTGACTTTGCGTATCATTCGGGTAATTGGTTCAAAGTGACCGTAATTGATGCGGTGAGTATCTAGGCGAAAGAGAGGATAGGATCTTACGCTGCGCGGATTGGTGTAGAGGGAGATGGTGTGTAAAAGTTCAGGACAGTCGATGGAGCCGGACAGAATTTGATGGATAAAGATTACGTCAGCGACATCGCGGCGGTTGGATAGAGGCTGGAGGTCAATTAATTTCAAACGATTCTCATAAGGGGGGAGATTAAGGTTATCGATCCAAGGAAGGCCACGTAGCTCAAAGCGGGGGAACCTACGCTGAACGGCTTCAATTCTGCTTATAAGTGTTGGCTGCGAGGGTGCCCAAACCTGACTGGCGTATTCAAGTAGAAGCCTAACGAAGCAGAAGTAGAGAGCTTTTGTGACATAGGGATTTGAGAATTCCTTCGACCATCGTTTTACAAAGCTTAAAGCAGAATTGGCTTTATTAACGATGTGATCGATATGGGACCGGAAATTGAGTTTGCTATCACAGATAACTCATAGGTCGCGTAAGGAACTGACAGAAGGAAAGGGTTGTCCAGAAAGACTATAAACCCGGGGACTAGAGGGGAGACGTTTACGGGAATAGGTAATAGATTGACACTTGGAAATGTTCAAATCCAGAGAGTTTTTCTGCCACCAAGTGGAAAAGCTGTGGAGGTCGTCTTGAAGGAGTAAGGAGTCGGATGGGTTGGAGATACTTTTAAAGATCTTCATATCATCCGCATAAATTAGAACTTTTGAGTGCTTAATTACCAACTCAACATCGTTTATGGACAGAATGAAGATCAATGGGCCAAGGAGACTACCTTGCGGGACGCCTGTGTGAGATGTAAAAGGGGTAGAAACCGCTGAATCGAAACGAACCCTATATTTTTGATTATCAAGGTAAGATTTGATCCAGGAGATAAAGTGGGGTTGGAAGCCAAGGATGCTAAGTTTAAGGACGATGATTTGATGAGAAATTTTGTCAAAGGCTTTACTAAAGTCAGTAGCGATAACGTCGGTATCAACCCCGTTTTCCATAGCTTTAAGAGTACTAGACACGAAGACTGTTAAATTAGTGGTTGTGGACCTACCTTTGAGGAAACCGTATTGGACTGGCGAAAAAAGGGGTTTACAGTGGAAGGACAAGGAGTCGTAGATTATGCTCTCGAAAAGTTTGGGAATGCAGGAGAGTTTAGCAATGGGGCGGTAGTTTGAAACATCGCCTTTGCAACCTTTTTTGTGGATAGGGATAATAAAAGAATCTTTCCAAAAAGACGGGAAGACCCATTCATAAAGAGAAAGCGAGAAGAGAGTAGAAAGAGGTTGGGTCAGGTGATCGGAGCATTTTTTTAGGATAATGGCGGGGATACCATCAGGGCCATGGTTGAAATCGGGAGTGAGAGAGCTGATCTTGGCAGCAACATGAGAAGCATCAATGTCAATAGATGAAAAGGAGGTTTGGGAGCAATTGCGCAAGAAAGAAAAATAGTTGAGATCAGGGTCCGGAGCAGGATCGTTGAAGGATTTACTGAAGAACTCAGCGAAAAGGTTGGCGATGGCAGTAGGGTCAGAAGATGAAGGATCTCCGAGTTTGAGGGTCAATGGGTAACCATTGGATTTGGTTTTAGTATTGATGAAATTGTAGAATTGCTTAGGGTCGGAGATAAGCTTGAATTGCATGCGACCCAGGTATTCGTTGTACAGAGAATCGCAGCGTTCGGAAAAGAGAGAAGAGATAAGGTAAGAAGAGCGGTCCGAGTCGGATCTAGAGTTTAGGAAGCGGTGCCGAAGTTTATTTCTTTTGTTACGAAGCGACCGAAGCTCTTTATCAGGGCCCTCGCGCCCATAAGTGCGATGTGTGCCACACACACGGGCGGCATATCCAAGGGGCGGCAAATGGTCCCGATGTTTTATGTTTTTTTTATTGTATATAAAAATATACTATAGACATTACATCAATTTGTTTCCCATACCTGAGCCTACGTGAAAAGTCTTAAGAATAGTTATTGTATTATTTCGAATTTGAAATAATTCGCGCGCAGCTTTCGGTTTTAGCGTTAATTCGTAACAGCGCATAGGCACGGCGCCACTGTTATTAATCGTTTGGAATTTTTCCCATCTTTTGACATATCGTCAATTGAGTTTATTTCCGTGGAGGGATATAATAATGGGTTGGCACACGGGCGACGTGAGGCCTTACGAGGGCCCTGCTCTTTATCATACCAGGGAGGGGAAGAAGAGATTGTTTTCCTAGGTTCGAAGGGAGTACATTGGGATATGTAGTTAAACAGAATGTCGTAAAAGATAGCGACAGCGTTGTTGATTTTTAATTGGGGATTGATTAGGGTGGGAGATAAGTTTCAATTGCTTAAGAGAGAGTTAAGCTTCTCAAAATCAGCTTTATGGAAATTAAAGTGGTAATGGGTTTCAGAGACGGTGTGAGTGCTATGATAATCATGAAAAAGTGTAAAGAAAAGAGGAGGGTGAGCATCAAGGGTGGATAGAATGTGGCTGCTTTCTGCAACGAGAGAATTAATGGGGTTAGATGAAAAAATCAGGTCAAGTTGACGGCCCAAGTAATTTTTGACACCACTAATCTGACAAAGGCCAGAGTTAGAAAGGTGATCAATAATTAGGGTTTCTGACACTGAAGACACGTTGGTGGGGTAATAGGAGGACTCATCGTCGGAGAGACACCATTGTAAATGAGTGTAATTGGGGAGATGACTTGAGAGGTATTGAAACGGTTATGAACCGCTAGAAGGACGCCGCGACCAGGAGGGCCACAATTACCGCCATCGGAGCGAAAGATACTGAAGTCGGACGAGAACAGTTCAAGACTATTAATATCAGGAGATAAGTTTGTTTCAGTTAGGGCAAAGATATCATAGGGAAGAGACTGGGACTTTAGAAAGATGTGACGAGTTTTGGAGCGTAACCCACGGACATTTTGGTAATATAAGGAAATGCAATTAAGAGGAGGG
Organism: Eutolmus rufibarbis; assembly: GCA_963920795.1. Classification (NCBI taxonomy): domain Eukaryota; kingdom Metazoa; phylum Arthropoda; class Insecta; order Diptera; family Asilidae; genus Eutolmus; species Eutolmus rufibarbis. The sequence continues at coordinate 29,448,286 of OY987206.1, read as the reverse complement.
TTAGTGACACAGTTGATAAGCCCTCAAGAGATTTCAATAAAATGTTATACACATGGGGGAAGTGGCATGAAAGAGACATGTATTGAAAGGGTCAGTTCTAATTGCGGGCTAATTACAAATCCCCTCAAAACAAAAATATTTTTATTGTGTGGCAACACCAATGTACATCCGTTCGCCCCTAATTTCAAGTTCCTGTAATTTCAAAGATGGCGGTGTTATATTCTTCAATTTATTCGTGGTCCAAAGTAAATTATTCGTTTTTTTTCCAAATATTATTCGTAATTCTTTTTTGAAATGTTGCAAATGGTTTATTGAACTGTTTGTCATTGTATATAATCAGTAATTTATTCAATTAGAGGTAAACAACAAATAAAATAACTTTTAGATAAACTTGTAGCTTTAGAGCTTAGCTTTTTAAATTCATGTGCGATATTTATGAAAGGCACGTGTAGATTTCAAAGGAATGCAAAAAAAATGTTTTTTACCATCCATTGAGAACATCCCTTAAGTATTAATTTTCAATTCAATTGTCTTTAAGAAAAAAAAGTAAGACTATTGATTTTCAACTACTTCTAAAAAAATTTACGTACACGTACTTAATAATATTCGGTAAAGTCCAAGGTAATTTTCCTTATTATTGCACACTATCTCTTTCATAAATAATCGTGTCCCTTTCAATACAGTCTATTTATGAAAGGGACAAAAACCCTTTTTTTAAACTGCGCAAATATATGTAGGATTTAAACATATTTTAGATTATTGAGACCATTTAATTCACGGATTACACTGATTACAACTGATTACAACTGATTCCTGTGAAAGAAAACGACTGACTACTCAAAAAAACAACTGACTACTGACTGACTGGCAACTGTGTTAGACCACTGTCATAGACAAGTGATAGGCAACTATGATATTAGCTTGTACTTCCCTGTTCCTACATATATATAATAACTAAAAATAAAGAAAGGTTTATTATTTACTACTATACTATTTATATACAATACTATATATAGTGAATTAACTGAGGTTCCTAATTCTGTTCGCAACCTTTTAATTGGTTACCTCATTTATTTATTACATAAAACGTTCAAAACAAAAATATCCCTTTCATGTTAACTCTTCCTTACACTACTGATCGAAGAATATCAAAGGATATTAAGGAATTAACAACAAATTAATTGGAAAATCGATATCCCGGGCAAATTTTATATACGTACATATATGAATTATATATATGTACATATGTACATATAAAAAGCGATAATACATTATCAATTCTTGGCGCGCTACATAATGATGACATAATATTGTAATATTCATTCGAGCTGTTTTTCAAACATCCTGGACGGGCAGTAGGTGTAATAATATTCAAATTTTGAATTTTTAACTTAGGAGCGACCAATTATAAAAAGAAAATAATGAAGAAGCCTTCAGTTCAGCTGGTCACAAATTTCTATCAAAATAACTTGTTTTCGGGATTAAAATAAAATTAGTTCAAAATTTTTAAATTAAAAAATTGTGCACTTTAATCTAAAAAAGGAAAATAAAAATAAATAAATGTACAAATCTAATTCGTCTAAAATCTTATTTAATTATTAAAATGGAACCTCTCTACATGATCGTAAAACAGTCCCCTGTCGTGTTCTATTCCCAGAATGACAACTTATACAACAAATATTTATTTTCAGTATTAAAATTTCCAAATTTAAAAGTTCAAAAGTTATTAAGTTAAGCTTATATGATGATGATGATGATGACAAAAATTTAGCTTTAGTGATATTATGCGCCACAAACGTTGAGATCGTGATTTTCTAAATTTTGTAAGGATATAGTCTGCTATTTTTCACCAATCCTTCCCAAATCGATCTCATGTAAGTGCCAGAAGGGATGCACGAGATCTTGCACCTGCCGGAGAGCTGGGCTTAAGGGGCACACCTAGTGTGATTGCCTAAAAAAAAGGTGATTTTTGGGAATTTTTTTAAAGAAAACTACCGGATGAAATGTTTTAAAATTTCGAGGATATATTCATACATAATTAATAAACGTGCGCTAAAAATTTAAAAAAAAAAAAAATGTTAGCGAGTTATTTACGATTTCGTAATTTACTAAAAAAAAAACGTCCTAAACGGCTGCAGTGATTGCGGCCTTCCCCGTGACTGAAAACAAAAATATTAAAAAGATTATCAATCTGAAAGGTATTTCCTATACAATGACCCTCGATAGTTAAAAAAAAATGGAATTTAACAAAATGGCAGACTTTGAAAGAAAAAGTGTCCAATTTTGCTCTAAAATGTAATGATTTTCGGCTCGCCAAAATTACATTTTCATACAATCGTAAAACTGGAGGGTCATGGTACAGAGAAATATGTACAAAATAAGCAGAAAAAAAAATTATAGCGATCGGATGATTTGTCTTCGAGTGACAACTGCAGCCAATTTGAAAAATTTATAATAGTTTCGAGAAAAACGCGTTTAAAGATAAAATGATTGATTTTATTGTTTTCAGTAGATCTGAATATATCTGGCTCCGCAAACATGTGACGTAGTTATAAACAAAGAAATTCTGCAAGGATAATCCTATGTATACATTTCTGTATATCTGAAGGACACCAATAGAAACCGTAAAAATATTATATTATAATGGATTGCCATGGCCACAGGGCCCTAACAATAACTCTGGTTGGGGCCGTAGCAAAGGAAACTTTCTAATACCTGAGCGGCTATACTTTAGAAGGCTATAACTCAAAAACTATTTGAAATATTCATTCAAAATGTTATTCATTCACTATGTTATTTTTAAATGTATAGACTATCGAAATATGCAAAAAAAAGAATCGATTTTTTAAAAATTTCACACTAGGTGTGCCCCTTAAGTGTTCAGCTTTATGTACTCCGTGTTCTAGTAAAATGTGTTACAACGTCGCTACAATTATAATTGACGAGGATGAAGACAACCGCGATGATCCTCCGCTTTCAGACGAGCAGCCAGAGACGGAAATTATAACCCAGCAATTTCCTTCAGTCTCAGAATGCGACTGTGATTAACCAGGACCCTCAAAAAAACCACAACATTGAGCGTTTTTAATTACTGATTTGTAAGTTTTTTATACTTTTCCATCTTTAAAAATGATTCTATAAATTTTTCTTTCGTCGAATACCCACAAATTGTTATTAGAAGTGTTTAAAGTCATCATCATCATCATCATCATATCAGCCGAAAGACGTCCACTGCTGAACAAAGGCCTCCCCCAGAGATTTTCACAAGCATAGGCTCATTTCTCCTAAAATACAAGTTTCCGGTTTTTGTTTTTTTGCGATTGAAAGAGAACTATAGCATAGGCATAGGCATAGGCATATAGACTTTGTTTTGTGCTTAAATGAAAGACTATTTTTACTGCAACTTCGTTTCCCATAACTTTTTCCATAGGTTACATACTTAGTTATACCGAAATGAGAGTAAAATTAAAATTTTCATTTTTGGGAAGAAAAATGGCCATATATCGAAAACAATTGAACGCACAGAACTGTGGTTAGACTTAAATTGTTGCAAATTTAATGTATTATACTTTAAAAATGGTAAAAACGACTAATATAAAAAAACTGCACAGTTTATGAGTTATAAGGCAACTGAAAAAAAATTGCAGATTTTCACGAACATATTACGCAGAAAACACAGGTTTTTCGAAGCTGTAAACTTGGGTTTACATTACCCTAACTGGTCCTAACAGCATATCAAAAAATCAGAAGTACATCACGCTTTGCGAGTTTAGCCTTTAATTATGTACGAACGGATGCACCCGACATTTAACAATTTTAAAATAAGAGGTTGTTAATGAAAGCGATATATGTAATTGCTTCTATGTTGCTTGATAATGCCAATGCATAAAATGGAGTAAATATTTATAATCATCATTTATTATCGTGGAACTTAAGTATTGAAACGATTTTGTATTTAAATGTGGTTTTTGTACACTTTACCTAATAGAATCAAGTTTATAAGACTGAAAAAGTAGATATTTTTGAACGTAATTAGAATAAATAAATTTCCCTATTTACTGAAATGTTAAAAGAACTCCTTATTTAATAATTGATACTTTGTAAATTTGTATAAATCTAAATAATTCTCATAAATATATATTTACATTTAATCTGGTCTTTTCTTCAATATATGAATGTATAATATGTACATACCATACCTACCTGAACATAAACCTCAGAAATAACATTTAGCTACAAAAACATAAACTCGGACATAAAAACATTGTTTTTAAAGTTTTCTTTTTCTCAAGTGTATAGTTTCGCTTTATATATGTTTCTATTATCCGAGTAAAAATGTAACAGGCCCAAAGAGAGCCCAAACGAAGCACGGCACGAACGTTCTATACCCAAATGAGGCACAGTGCGCTGGAGCAAAAATTTAAGCTTTCAACATATAGTCTGCTTAATGCATCCAAAACAGTTAAAATAAGGCATGGTATACATTGTGTTTCAAAAAAACATTTAAGTTTATTGCCATATCATTAACACTTCAGAGGTATACTGACCCAAAATGTGTCGCAAATTCCATTGTGACAGTTAAAAAATACTCTGTGTAGCAGCTTTCGTTGATTTCGTATGTGTGCAAAAACACCAAACACATAAGCAGTAAATAGCCCGCTACACATGGGACGATTTTTCGCGTACAAGCACGCATACAAACATAAGATTGATCGTGTTTGGGCAACTTAACTTGGCGTACAAATATAAACCGTCCTAAAACTGTCCCAAATATTTCTTGCCTTTGATTTTTCCATGGTTTTACTTTGTTTACCATTTGTCAAGAAGAATCGCTCCGACATTAGATCGTGGAGTTGCGATTTCTATCTTATAATTTAGGAGGTGACTATTTTCACCTTAAAACGTGAAACCAGAAACCAGAAACCAGAAACCAGAAAAAATAAATTCACAGTAAAAGGAAAATCTTTATTTAGTAGGCATTTTGTAAAAGGAAAATCTTTAGTTAGTAGGCATTTTGTAAAAAGAAAATCTTTAGTTAATAGGCATTTTGTAATTTGAGTGAATTTATTTTTTCTGGTTTCTGGTTTCTGGTTTCACGTTTTAAGGTGAAAATAGTCACTCTCTATAATTTAATCTAATAATCTAGTTTATTATAATTTATAGGAATAACCCTTGTCTGTGAAAAGTTAAAATTCGGGAGTAAATCACTTTCTCTAAGTCCGCTCATGTCAAATATTGTTCTGGAAATGATGTCGTACACAAAGGTTGTCACAAATTTGTACGCCAAAAAGCGTCGTCTTGAGTGGTCGGCTTATGCCTGCGAAACGGGCGTATTTTTGAATTTCCATGTCTGTTGCGGGCGCGTATATGCCTGCAAAACGGGAGTATTTTTCAATTATTGTCCCTGTTTTGGACGGGTATGTGCTTGCAAAATTGGCGGCTAGGTTTGGACGCGTCTATGCCTCTGAGTCCGTGCCTCATTTGGGCGTGTATATGCCTATGAAAAATTTTATTCAGGTATATTTTATGTTTCAGACTTTTGTCCTATAAAGGGTTAAGTTTTCATAAACTTACCGTGTTTAAATTTAATATTTGGTAGGAAATCATATTTTATTTTTCGTATGTAATACCTACACAGTCATTAAACCCTGCTATTTTAATGTGCTCGCTGAGTTTATCGAAAATATTCCCTCAGTTAAATCCGCAATGTGAAGTACTCAACTCCCAATAGCTAGAAAAAGACAAGCAATTCAAGGAAACAGCATTAAATTGCCGTTATACTAAAATAACAGAAGTGCTATTGCGCGTTATTCACGTAATGGCTTAAGGACGTAATGAAAGTAACTGCCGCGACTCAAGTACGTCCGCCCCCATGTCGACGTATTAAAAGGTTTTCGCACCAGTTCTTTGCACTAGCGGCATTAAGGTTAATATCCCCGGCCATAATTACCACGCGTGCTTTCCACACCGCATTAAGGTGTGACAATCCGCATAGACCGAATCCAGCACCTTTCACGGCGAACTAAGGAAACTATTCAAACGTGTTCGCCGGGGAAAATCTTTAAAAGCGCCATAATAATTCAATAAAGACTCCTTGACTGGGGGCACCCGTTGCGCGGGTGTGGCGGGCTTAAAGCAGCTAAAACAAAACAGGTAAAACGATCACGTCCTTTAAGTCATTTACTCTCCGCTGTAGGAACATAATTTCTCACGTTTTACCCTTATTAACTAGCGGAATAGCGCCCTTCTTGAGCGCACCCCTCCTAACTACATTGATTACGTGATCAAGTTTTGTGTGCGTGCAAACTTTTCTGCTTGTCTTCAGCTTATTCCTTGAAACTGTATCCAGTCAGTTGAGCTTTTTATTAGCAATTTTTCGAGCATCAAAAGCGAAAATCTAGAGAACTCCTGCCGGAGCCGCTGCGAATGAAAGAAAGCGGCAAGAAGTGCCGGCAATCAAGCGCTTCGTGGGGCCTTAATTTTTAATTCCTCTTAAGGCTTTATTAAACGGGCGACACAATGCCACCTTCATGGTGCGTGCCTTCGCCAACTGAGGGACGATCCCCTTTTGTTATTACTCCTTTTACTAGTTGCTCGCGGGGCTTCTTCAAAGTACGTTATCCTTTGACTTCCAAGGGAATTTTTTAAGTGTGCTCGTCTTAAAGGATGTTGGAAAATATCCAGGTACCTTCGAATGGATTTAAGGCAAAAGCCAATAAAAAGGTTGGCCGTGGGGAACTGCTTTATGATTATGTATTCTTCTTGAACGAGAACGACCATACTTTAGGAGTTCAAGGAGTGATGAGCAATTAGCGACTGTTATCGGGGGCGTGAATGAGGGACACCAGGTAAGGGAATAAAGATGCATGAATGCAAAAACAACATAAATTATTTAATTATAACAAATCTTTACAGGACGTCTACTGTTACAAACAAAATTAAGCGGGAAAGCCGTGTAATTTGTCACTAAATTAACATTTAGGTAAATATATTTTGAAAATAGAAAAGATATGCTTAAATTAATTTGTAATTTTATCAATTTATTTGGTAATTCAGTCTTCTACACTCCAAACAAATTTCGATGTAATTTTGACCTCTTTTTGGAAAAAAATAGAGTTAAAAAAGACAGACAAGTGCGAGTAGAACTCACGCCTTGAGGGTTCCGTACCTTTATACTTTATAATTATCTATTAAATTTGAATTATAGAAAAACAAGAACAAACAACATTGTAGTTGAAAAACATGTTCTTCCATACATTCCATTTGCAAATGTAAGTTTGTACGCACAATATTGAGAGAATTACCATGTTATTTTAAGACCAAAGACTTCTTATAGGTTTTCCTGTCTATAAGTAAAGAACTAATTTCTGTATTTTTTTTTAAAATTTTAGGCTCGATAGTTTCGGAGGTAAGGTAGTAGATTCGGAGCAAACTGGCTGTGACAGACGGACAGTCAGACACACGAGTGATCTTATAAGGGTTCCGTTTTCACATTCGGACGTAGGGAAACCTAAAAATACAGGTTCATCATAGAAGTTTGTAGGGTGACTTAAGTAAAAGCCTGACTCCTAATATTAAAAATACATGAACCTAACTTATCTCTATTCATAGCTCTTTTCGTACATTTTGGCGAACAAGCTATTTACCAGTTATGTTATTTTATTATGTTCTTCATTGGTCATCTATTGTGGGAAATAATTAATTTTTGGGAAAAAAAAAGTAAAATTCATAGAATATTTCGAAATGTTTTAAAGCTTTTTGTATGTTTATATAACCTATCATATGAACAACATTATAAGCTGTTATTTATTAATAATTTTTTATAAATGGTCAAAATAATGTCTTTTAAAAAGGTAAACCTTCTACAACATGTTAGATATGTTCCTTAAAAATATCGCGTTGTGAAAAATCACGTTATAAGAGACACTAATTTAATACGAAAACTGGGATTCACTTATATGTAGTTGATCGAGAATGTTTGAGTTATCAAACTCTGAGCTTGATTCATCGACAAGTTCGACTGCACTTCCGGTAGTTTTAAGTTATAAAATCTATCATTAGAGATTGTTTGCTCTTGCTTTGCAAATCTTCACAAATTTCTTGATAGGCAGATAATAAGGAATTTTGAATATTTATTGAGAGTAGACTGGGGCTGGCTCTGATTCACTGAATAATATTACCCAATTACTGTAGGAAAATTTCCGCATTTCCTAAACCGCGCTGTAGACGTACAACGCTATAGAAACACAAGTAAAGGTACCGCGTTGTAGGAGGTTTATTTTTACTTTTTAGAACTATTCTTCTCGAAAATGGAAGCTGATTTCCATTTAAAAATTCATAATCTATGGAAAAAGTTTTATAGAAACGATTTGCTAAATGTTCGGAAACAAATTGGTGTTGACAAATGTTATCAGCACAGTAATCAGTGCGAATATTCGGCTACTTCTGGAAATGTATCGTCTCGTGTTTTTTCGTTGTCTCAAATGATTTTCATCTTCATTTGCTCTTGGCTTTCATCGGCCTTTGTTGGTCCAAGGTTGAACTTGTTGAAGAGGTATGTTAAATTTCTCATAGCCTTGGAAATTACTTCAAGGTCATTCGATCAAATATTTCCGTATAGGTATATATATGGTATAATATTTTATCTGTTCTATTCACAGGCATACAAAAATTGTATTAAAAAATAAGTTGGCACAAAAAAGAAAATTAATTAATTAATTAATTAATTAACAGTATTAGTTGATTCTCATAAAATATACGCAAATTCTGAAATGTGGGGTATACACTCAAATTTATTGATTTGCTTTAAGTGTTAAAATCAACCAAAAGAGGAGGTAAATTTTCAAATAAGAGACAGTCAGATGAAATGTTTCTGAAGTTATTTATTAACTTTCTAGTAGACTAATTGAGGCGTCGTGGACAGAGACAAAATTCCCCTGAGGCAGTCGTGATAGCAGCTTAATTTGCATTATTCACATGTCCCCTGCAAGTTACAGTGGCGCTTGGCAAAGAAGATAAATATTCAAAATGAATCTCATTGCGAAATTGAATTTACTAAAGTCTGCCCTGCAGTTGCAGTGAAGGGCCGGCTTTACCGGAAGCAATCAATATCTAATATCGAAGTTGTTTTGGGAGTATTTGTCAAGCTCATGTCCCCTCCTGGTGCAAAATTATAATCAAGATCTATAAATAGGATTGTGGCGTTAGTAGCGCAGGGACAACTTTGTCGTCAACTTCCTTCCTCCAGAAGGAACTTGAAATGTAAGCAGATTGCATTATGAGTCTGAAGTGGCAGCCCCCGGGTGTGGAGGCGTTCCTTAACTCAATAGCTGCACTCGTGCTCCCGCATCAACAGTCAGCGTCCCGACCAGCTTAAATTCCCAGTAAAATTAATCGTGGAATTGGCATGGGAACGCTTAAAAAAGTGATCGCTTTGCCAGAAGGCGACGACCCGCCCCCATCCACTCTCGGGGGTGCCCATCAATTGCGATAATTTCCCATTGAATTTGACGAAATAAGCCCGGCGGGGCGGGGGCGTTGCGCCGAAATCGATATCTCATTCAGGAGATAACCGTTTTAGTCCGCTGCCCATTTTGAATTAATAATGCTGTAAATGTAAATTGAATATGTTGGCAGAAACTGGGCCCCTCCGGCCCTCGTAATCAGCTGAATCAAAAATGGTTATATCTACGTTTAAAACAAAGTCGATTTTCCAGTAGGGTTTTGTTGGAGCGCGACCAGCATCCGCACTATCAGGCAGAGCGTTAACATTTGTTTATTGATGTTGCCCCTTATTACACACCCTGTTTTATTGCAATAGAGACAACATTAGCCACATTGTGCCAGTCGCCACCCTCAGTTATGAGTCCTTCCGCATCTGCCAACAAAATGTACACTGGTTTGCATTTCAAACTGGTGAATTTTGCATGAGTTTCACTGATCATATTATTTTTTTACTTTCTAAAAAGGAGTGAAATAAAATTGGTCACTTGAGAAGATTTTATAATCAAAGCAGAATGTTTCAGGAATCCCTCTAATTCAGTAGAACGAATTGAATTATGTATCGGTTACGTTTTCGATTTTCCGACCGAAGGTACCCTGACCTTTGAAACCCCTTTTCTCCTGTTCGGATGTTCCCAGCCGCGGAAAGCATTACTCCTAATGTCATGCTTTCTCAAGACTGCTTCTTGCTGTTCTTTAAACCAGATACTCCCAGCGATATAATAAACGGTTTTATTATGAGAACAATCACGGCGGATGCTGACACGTGAGAGATAATTTCCAGGGAAAATGCCTAACAGCAATGTTATTTCATAAATATTTAAACGATGTACAACTTTTGCCCTTTCGTGTGATGAAATGAAATGGCAACTGAAATGTGAAATGTGTTCTAATTTTGCTTTCACGAGCCTGATGGTTGAATAAACCATTTCAGCGCTTCGTCAAGAAAGATTATTTTCAGATTAGCCAAGTTTTAAGAGAAAGGTCGCAAAGTAAACCGCAAAATGTTAAAAGTTTTGGTAGTTTAGGTATTACCTAGTAAGAGAGCAAGTATAACCGGATTATCCGTGCATAAGGTCAATGACCTTTTGTTAATTTTTTAACCTTTAAACCTGGATGACATTTGAGAATAATTTATTCTCTGCTTTTAGCCATGAAAAGGGCAGCATTTTCCACACAAGGCACAATCTTGGCATATAAAAATTTCAATTTGGAAAATTTCAATATGTATGACTGTTGTTGAGTAACCCGGTTTCACCCGATGTATAAAAATTCAAAAGTACTATTTAGTTAAAGACTTCAGAAATAGTCAACCGTCTGTGTTACATAGATTCATTAAAACAAAGAGAGATATAGTTTATAGACTATCCCATGGGAAGTTGTTTTTTGCCGGGACTAAAAGTATGCTACATTTTGACCTATCACATAAGTATGTAGGTACATACCAAGTTTCATTCAAATCCGTCCAGTAGTTTCCGTGTGGTGCGTATGCACAGAAAGACAGATAGTAAGAAATTTTAAAAATTGTTAAGTTAAATCAAAGTTATTATATTAAATAATATCCTATCCTATGTATATTTAGATAATTTGCAATTTTTTTTAGACAAATACCATGCAAAATTAAATTTATTTTATGTGGTTAAATTGAAATCAATTATTATATATAACCAGACTAAATTTGTTATACCAAAAGTAAATCATTTAAATATATTCTAGCTAAGGTTGAATTTCAATTTGATTAAATTAAATTACTAAATTGAGGAGCAAAAGTGGAAGAATAACTTTTGATTTTGAAAAATTAATAACGAAGTAGGTAAGAATAAGGTTAACTGAAAATTGATGGTTGCCACATATTTTGGATGGTCAAAATATTTTAAAAATTTAAACAATCATGAAAACAGAGCATTCTTTCACTTTTGCATTAAGCTCTTTTATGCATACATATTTCGAATTTATTATTATTTTCTTTCAGTTATTTACAACAATGAAATACAAAATGTTAATTACATGTTTTATAGCTAACCGATAAAGTCTTAAAGTCGATTAGTTATCATAGTTATTTTTAAAAACTTATGGTAATTCACCCAATGTATTGTTGTTGGAGCACAGAAAACATTAAAACGAACAGATTCGTTTCGTCAGTCTGATTTCAGTCCAGATTTTTAAGTCTGTTGTTGTTCAGCCTGATGTCAGTTCATTTTCTATCTTTCACTTTCCGTCTCTTATTTACTACTTAAACTTTCAGTTCGTTTCGATCGACTGCTCTTTAACACAGAAAAATTCGTAAATTTGACAGTCTGTTTTCAGTTTAATTTTTACATACGGAGAGTAAAATATTTGAAAATTTGTTAAGTGCTACAGCGGAAAAAATTCTAATATGTGCAAACGTTGAAAAATTTCAGTTTGTGTTTAGTCTTTTCAGTTTCTTGCTTATCATAGGTAATATAAAATTTTTAGTTTGGCTTCAGACTATTTCAGATTGGATTCCGTCTAAAACTTAATTTTCAGTCTCTTTATCCGTTCTTTTTTGGTCTTATTTTTCCATCTTGTAGTAATGTAGATATTATATATTAGGTTATTGTTTACAAAAGATGTTAAGTATGATAGTTATGCCAATGATTGTAATCATCGCGGCTATGAGCAATGTTTTTTCCTCCATCGGCCAAGCAGCAGAGGTACGCCGTCAATCAAAATGAATTTTTTACAATTAAATAACCTTTTAAGCGACCGCCTGTTCCGTGTTCGCAATAACCACGATAATTTTTTATTTAAAACCTCGCGCGTAACCTAAATGCCCCTTTCCACTCCACTCATCGTGACAAAGTCCAGAGCCACTTAGTGTCACAGGGTGTCGTTTATTTTGGACATTACCTACTGTTTGCCATAAAGATATTCTCGGAGTGATTTCCGCCAACCCGGCTGCGGGCCACCTTTGGGGGGCCAAAACCCTCTGTGTACCCTGGACGGACAGTGCAAACTGAGAAATTTACCTTGGGAACATTCTGCGAAAAGTGTGTACAATGAGGTCCGCCGGGCAAATATTTGCCATGGTTTAAGTGGTGAGAACCCAATGTTCCTAGAGCAATTTTGTCGAGGAGCTCTTGATAAAAAGACATGATGTTGTTTCTGCTTTTTACGGCGGAATCCGAAACCCTGATGCGGCATATACATTCAGATATTACAAATTATAATATGATGAGTTAAATAAATATGTATATCAATACGAACGTTTAATGAAGTTGAAACGCATTTTTATGTTGACATTTCCACCAGGAGGTAGGTATTTAATTAAGTATACTAATCATTAGGAATAATTAAAATTCTCTGTACACTGAGAGAAATAATAGCTACCAGGATTTTTTGTTATGTCTATCGGCTTTCACAATTATCAGCGAAATAACGATAGTTTATAGCGCTGAAGTTTATTAAGCAATTTGCCATAAACAATACCTATATATGTATATAAGAATTCTCTTTATTCAAGCATAGTATTTACAGCTACACAAATGTATATGTAAACATGCTTTACAATTTTAGAGTTTTACATTTCTGTTAAAACCTTCAGAGCTATAAATTATTATTAGAAATTTCACTTTGTATAGCTACCAGTCAAATAGCTAGACCTATTGCGCTCACAGAAAATAAGTCCAAAATCTAAAAAATATAGCTGGAACTATAATAAAATAGTAAAAAACAAATTCTATTAAATTTAAAAGCTTGGATATAATATTTCATAGCTGCAGATATCATATTACCTTATTCGTTATGGGAAACTCCACTCATTCATCATAACGAATAGAAAAATATTGTTACAATTTTGTCCGCAGAGCGGCTAGCTGACAAAATTCCACGATCGGTTCCTCGCCGGGGGACGGATTTACACTTATTAAAATTTTTTTTTGAGAATAAATGCTCGTACGCTGGGGCAGACGATCTCAAAAAGTGGTCGGTGTTTGTTCCGGGGCACTAGCCAGATCTCATCAGTCTGGCTGATGGTCAGTGCCCCTGCCACAGACGCCACGATCGTGCGGATCGATCGTCGGTCCCCATATCCACTTGATTAAAATTTCAAGCGTGAATTACACCGAAGGTAAATTTTGTAACAATATGTTAAATGATTTTTATAGCTAATAAATGTGCTAAAATTTATGTGCAATCGGAAATCCGTGAAAAGTGCGCGAGAATTGGCCCTCCTTAAGGGGTTACATGGGTTTCCTCGGGTAAAAAACCGCTTATTTTTAAAAAAATTTTTTTTATATAAAAAATTAAATATTTCATTCAAACTTTTTATTGCCTTAAATATACACATTTGACAAAGAATTTCTGAAATTTTTGTAGAAAAATATTTAAAACTCTGCCATTGCGACGTCATTTCCGGTGACCCCTCGGAAAAAAGGTGCTTGTGCGTTGACAGCAGAACTCATGACAAAATCAACTGAAGTAAAAAAAAAAAATGCTTGTTTCAGTTAATACCCTAAACTAGAATTTGGACGAAGGAAAAAAAAAAGTGAAAAGTGGATTATTGGCAGACCTTTTTAAAAAAAACTAAAATTTCGGTAAAATTTGCCCTTCCTTTTTTTTTTAAAAAAATAGTTGCAATTAAAAAAAAAACTCCTTCGTCGAAGTCCTTGTCAATAATATCTTGAAGACGTGTGTAAAATTTCATCAAGATCGGTTCAGTAGTTTCCGAGAAATCTTAACAACCGACTTTGAAAATACAGTTTCGAGAAAAACGCGTTTTAAGTTTTGAGTGACAATAAAAAAAGCCCAATTGGTTTTGAGCGCGCAACTTCCCAAGGCTCTATCTCCGAAACTATTACTCCGATCGACTTGAAAATTTAGGACAATATTTTAGAAATGTTGTAGAATTTAATAAGACAATAAAAAGATCGATTTTTTGAAGCCGTGAAAACCATGTAACCCCTTAAGAAAAGGTAAGTTAAATTTGTAAATTAACCAATAGTGCAAATAGTTTTCTAGTTCCCTTTAGTACCACAGTAAATAATGGACAAGCTTTTTCGACGGGATTACTTTGATGACTGGCAAACTTTTAAGCATGTTCCCCACCCCAATATAAAAAGGCACGATACAAATGAGCCGCAAGCTCACGCGCATAGGGCATTTTCCTATTTTGCATAAGATGGGTAACATTCACACACTGCTCCTCGTCTCATATTAATAGGTGTGGCCACGATGCATATATGTATGTACTTCTCACTGCTATGTGTTTAAATCTATTGCGCTATGGTTTCCTTACACATATTCTCGGCAACTCACCTTATGCGTATAACTTGTAGTGTTTTAAAGTGTAGTTTAAGCAGCATATAATTAAAATACATTCAACTTCATTATAAATATGAGGGTTCAGGATATACGTATAGCAAATGCAACCACACTCAAATATATTATAGTTTATAAGAAGGCGTCGCATACTCCATGACACGAGAACTTTTTGGTCTTAGGCAATACAACTATGAAAATAGCAATTACATTTATACTTCGGTACTTATAGTCAATAGCGCTCTATTATATTTAAAATATATAACTATTTATTTATATTTCTTATACATAGATTTGTGGAAAGCCTTCTCGTGCGGCACAAAATAATTTAATATGTATAGATTTGTGGAAACCCTTCTCGTACGGTATAAAATAATTTAATAGTGCGCTCCGGTCTAAGTCCGCAGTCATAAATAGCAAGTCTAGCATAGTCTAGCAAAGTCTCAGCCTGCAATATCTAGCAGACCGCCTACCTGACTCGTTTAGAAGTTAAATTCACTGCAGTACATTTCTATAAACAAACATTACATGTATGATTTTTGTTTATGGCTTCAAAACAATAGATTGGGTTTTTTTGTAATTACATACATAATATTATGTATGGAATTTGAAGAAATTTCACGGCACCCTAACACACACTTTAGTATCAATTTATATTTCGAGATATGTGTTCTATTGCTCTCAAAAATATAATTTTAGTAAAAAATGTGCTTTATACCAAACTTTTTTACCATACAAACACATCGGGTGCACGAACGTGAAGGGAAATTTATGTTTTCTTTGAGGTATTTCGAGCATCAGAATTTATTATTCTAAATATCGTGAAACATATTTTATATTTTATGTAGTTATTCATTGAGCAGTTGAGTATGCTTTAAGAAAAACGGGAAATATGCTCATGTCTACTGAAACCATAAATGTACCTTACCATGGGAATTTTAAGCAACTTTTATTTTGACTCCAAAACTCCTTGGCTTGGCATAAACTTGACATTATTACATATAAAAGTAGGTAGTAGTAGTGTTTTACGAGACTAATAACAGTGCCACGAGGTGTTTATGAAGTATGGCGCTATAATTTTTTAAGTTCCCTATAAGTTTTGCTTAGCTGCATGTCAATACGTTTGTACTAGGTGAGTGTTTTATCAAAAATTGGTTTACGGCGGTTACAACAAAAAGGAATAGGTTCACCAGTTAATTTAATAGTAGGCAGGTCGGATGGTCAGATATATGTATCAGTATATTGTCTTTAAATATTACAATGGTTTGTGATTTAGATGGATTAAGTAGAGAGCATTTTTCTCGGCTCAACTAGAGATTAAACAAGTTTATTGGGAGATCCAAGTTGCAATAATTTAAAAGCCAATACTCTATGCTAAAACTTCTCGAACAATTTGTTGAAGTCAATGTATACATAAAATTGATTTTATAAATTAATCAAATAACGATTAGATAAGAAAAGTTAAAAATTCTTTTATAAAAGCCCCGAAAAATTTAGGGATAAACGGCAATTAGGCAATAGGCCTATAATTTTCAACTAAATTTCTTTTCACTCTGTTAAACATAGGAATCATTTAATAGTATAAGAACGACAATTAGAATTAATTCATAAAATTTACTCACGAATCATAGCCAGTTCGATATTATCAAAGTTGTGAACAGTCATATTTCGGAAAAAGCTGAAGAAATTGCTTGTGCAAGCTCAATTTTTCAACAAGACAATGCGGCCGTCCATAGTGCAAAAGTTATGATTTTTTTAAAGAAATAAATGTTGAGGTTTTAGACTGGCCGGCAAGAAGTCTGGACTTAACCCAATAGAAAATCTATGGGAACTTCTTTCAGGACAGTATATAGTAATGGACGCCAATATTTGTCAACAATTAAGCTAAAAGGCGGGATAAGAAGGGCTTTGAGCGAAATTTCCGATATTTATCTAAAACACCTAGTAAATTTAATGTCACTTCGGCTTTTTGAAGTGATTTTAAACAAGGGTGGCTAAACAAATTATTGAACTAAATTTCGTCCCATTCAACACCATCAAATACTCATAATGCAACATACGTTTATTTTTGTTTCCATGAAAATTGTATTCAATTTTTAGTTTTTACTTTCACAAACTCTTTTCGTTTATATGAATTATGAAATTGTTACGTTTTTGTTTTTGCTATTATATGAATTGGTGTTATAAGTAGTATAAGTTTAATAATAAATTACCTACGTTTACGCTACAGCGAAAATTTAAAATTAATGTGAGCTTCTATTGAAATGAAAAATGACGATATAACTTACATTTTGAATGCACATAATAACAAAATTTATGATCCTAACATCATAGCAAATCAGATGAATACTTATTTTTGTAATATTGGAACGGAATTGAGTGAAAAAATTTGTAAACCTCACAATGTTCCTCTTGTCTTGCCTAATAGTAGTTCCAAAACAATTTTTATTTCACCAACTGATTCATTTGAAATTTTGAAAATAATAAACAATATGAAGATGAAAAATGGAGGAGTTGATAATATCAATATGAAAACAATTAAACAATTGTCTGATGTTATTGTCAACCCTTTAGTTCATATTGTAAATATGAGCATTGAAAGGTCAATTTGGCCTGACGGCCTTAAGTGTGCTGATATTAAACCCATTTTCTAATCAAAAAATAGTCATATAATCTCTAATTATAGGCCTATATCACTTATATCTAACTTGGCAAACATTTTTGAAAAAGTGATATATTCTAGAATACTTGATTTTGTCATGAAGTCAAAAATTTTATCCAAAAAACAATTTGGATTTTTAAAAAATTTGGAAACTAGAGATGCATTCGATTTTTTAACGAATCACATTTACAGTAAACTGGATAAAAGTATACCGGTAGCTGTATCTTTCCTTGACCTTGCCAAGGCTTTTGATACAGTCAATCATAAAATTTTATTAGATAAATTGTTTAATTATGGCATTAGAGGCAATGCACAGAAATTGATTTCTAGTTATCTTAAAAATAGAAAACAACGTGTTAAAGTAAATGGAACAATGAGTGAATTTTGTGAGATAAAAACTGGTGTTCCTCAAGGTACAATCCTTGGGCCCTTATTTTTCATTCTATATATGAACGAGCAGGCAGACAAATTGGCCAAAGAAGGTGCAACCCTCGACGAGTCGATAGAGGAAGCAGTTGTTTCCTCCCCGAATATCGTCAGGAAGGGCATCCAGCTGCACTTTTTAACAAGCGCAAACAAAAGGTGGGCGGACCTTGAAACATGCGTAGTTTCTAGAGCGACCTGGCCTACCTTTAATCTGAGGAGAACGCTGGAGCTTCTCAAGCTAGCTCGCGTGGACATTGCCAGAGTGGTGGCGATACACACAGGCCACTGGCATGTAGGGGAGCACGCAGCAAAACTAGGAATACCTTATAACAGCCACTGCCGCAGCTGCAAGGACCCTGCAGAGAAGGAGACTCTTTCTCACTTCCTGTGCAGCTTCCCGGCACTAGCAGTAGCTAGGCACCGGGCGCTGGGCAAGCATTTCCTGGACAGCATCAACGATATATCTTCGTCTAGGATCGGAGAGCTAGTTCATTTTCTGAACTCCACAGGCTGGCTCTGATCTACATATGTATAGACCTTGTTAATTACTTCTAAAAACCGGGTCATACTCATAGGGGATTCTGTGGTTTCAAAACGGCGCAACCAGCGCTAATTGGATCCTGATTAGGAGATCGGGGTCGCCACTTTAACCAACCAACCAACCATATATGAATGACCTTTTGCTTAATCTTCCTGAAGGTATAATGTTATCTTTTGCTGATGATACCTACTGCAGTTATATCTTCTGATAAAAATTGGCAGTTGGTTGAATTAAACATGAATAATTATCTTAAATTAATTTCTAATTGGCTGGCTATAAATGAACTATCTTTAAATGTTGACAAGTCTGTTTATATTACTTTTGGCAATTATAGAGATAGTGTTCCTTTCAATTTTAACTTAGAAATTAATGGAACAAGCCTTAATAGAGTGGAAACATGTAAATATCTTGACATTATTTTCGATTATAGAGTGAGATGGGAGGGCCACATGCAATATATTGTAAATAAAACTAAATACTTGACTTTTATTTTTTAGAAGTTCTTGAAGGTTATGCTACCTGAAACTCTTTTAATGATTTACTTTGCTTTTCTTCATAGTATTATCAAATATCGAATTATTGCTTGGGGTGGGTGTTTACTAACACATAAAATTATTTTGCAGAAATTGCAGGTTAGATTACTTAAATTCATTTTTAAGGATCATTTTGTTACTTATAAAAGACCATTGAATTTGGATCAACTTTTTGTCTTGGAATCTCTTGCTTTTCATTTCAGAGAGTTAATGAATAAGTACAAAAACTCTAACAGTATCACTAGAAATAAAAATCGTTTATTACCTCAAATATGTAAGACAGTTGGTGGTAGAAATAGTTTTATTAAAGCTATTCAGCTTTATAATGGTCTCCCTAAAGATCTCAAAACTTTAAGCTGCTCTAAGTATTGTAAATCCACATTGAAAAACTGGATAATATCTGATCATATTACCTAATTACTTGTACAATCAACAATTATAATATCTATTTTTGTTCAATTGTTATTATAGAGGAATTTATACAGCTAAAAACTTATAAATTTTATGTTTTTTGTTGAATTTTTCTTTGTTCTATTTTACTTGAGTTGCTTGGATGTTGTGAATGGACTATTTACTTGGCTATGTAGTAGTGTTTGATTTGATTTAGTTTGTAAGTTATCTTTTGTAAGTACCCAAACCTACACACAGATATTTTCTATATGTCAGTAGGGTTTACAGGTATCTATATATATTCGCTATGTATTTTGCTTGTAAACTTTTTGATGAATAAATAAATAAATAAATAAATAAATAAATAAATAAATAAATTTCTGTTTCCACCACTGTATGTATGTGATTAGAAAAACTAACTATTCTTTCAGCCAGCTAATTAAATTAGTTGATAAAACTAACACAGTGAGAGAAAAACATTTACAAAATTAGTTTGTTTCTCAACTATTTTAGTTGGTTTCCCAACTAAATATTTTAATTTTAGCAACTAATTCAATTAGTTAGCTAAAAATCAACGAAAACAATATGTAGTTAGTGTTTAAAATCTTTTTTTTTTCAGTAATAAACTAGTTTTCTAGGGTATTTTCGTTTGCACTAGTTTTATTTAAATTAAAGCTGCTTGTAATTTAAAGCATTAATGCGTGCTTGTCATAAATTGACTCTGTTCTGTTGTGATTAATTGTCAGCTGGTAGTGCAGACAATTGTTGACGATTTATAAAGTCATCTTTCATGCCTTCATGCTATATGGAGCTCCAATTTGGTTTCAATGCGCTCGAACACACATAAAAAAATTACAGACCATCCAAAATAAAATTCTTAAAATGATTCTTTATCATTGGGTTTTCAAAAATAGATTTTCCCCAACAACCATATGTTCTTTTAAATATTTATTTGTTAATACAAACTTAGTAATAATATAGTTGAATGAATTTAGGATTCTAGCACTAAATTGTAATATTCCTATTGTATATTACTATTAAGGTTGAATTGAAATAAATCCAAATGAAAATGTAAATGTAATGTTAAAATGATTCTTAATTTGCCATGGCACTTCTCCGCCCTGGAATTGCACAGTCTTGCTGAAATAGAACCTATAGAAGCAAAAGCTAACATGCTCGCAATCAAATTTTTTGGAAAATGCTCATTCTCAGACAATCCCTTGATACTAGAGCTATGCCCTGTAAATCCGTAGCAGTAGTAGTAGTTTTAAGTAGCCTTAAGTTTTAAATTCTAGTAATAATTAAGTAGAATAAATCTTCATTGGGTTTTTCTATAAAACATAATTTTCCCAAATATTGAATTCACCTTAATTATAATTACACATCTGCTAGACTATATAATAATAATACAGTTGAATGAACATAGATTCCGGCACTAACTATAAGACTTTTTCATTGTATGTAATTTTTTTTTATATGTTATATTCCGAAATAAATAAATAAATAAAATAAAAATAATACTTTCGTCTAATACAAATTAGGTTCTTCTAAAATCGGGTTTGGCTATGAACATATTAACAAATGTATAATAGGAATGTTTAAAAATACAGCATAACGGAGTGATATGATAAAAAAAAAAGTACACAAAAAATTCAATGATAAAAACATTTTACACGTTTATATACTTAAACGCATGTTTTTGGCTACATACGTAAGACTTGGAAAATAATCAGAAAATAGATGATTTTCAAATTTTAACCTCTTTTTTAAGGGAGGTGATATCCCAAAAACCCTTCACCAATGTTCATAAAAAAATCTTATTTCTCAATTTCCGCACATTTCGTGACTTTTCTCTGGTTTAATTATAAGTCTTGCAAAAATGAAATTATATTAGATACCTATGTACTTCAGCAAAGTTAACTAAGTAGATAATATAATTTAATTGAATTGTAATAATTATAGTAAATTAATAAAATGTAGAGGGCTTGAGTGTAGAATTACCAAACTATTATAGAAAGCTTTATTAAGTAATATATGTAAGTATATTGTTGCAAAAATCAGGTTATACAATTTTGTATTTCTTGAAATTTCCAGATTTATGTCACAATTTACGGTTCTGATCGAATTATACAAGGTATTCGTATTTGTGAAAGCTTTGAGAAATCCCTTTTGCCTGGGTGCAATTAACTCACTGACCATAACTGCCCTGAAATGAGCGTAAAAATGTCCAGCGATAATTTTTCAATTTTCAGCAGCCTTTAATTAACGAGCGGTCAGTGGTCACAGACATTGCTCCGAGCAGTGGCTGCTGGCCAGCCAGGGACATTCGACACCAAAGCCGGGTGTCAATGTCCAGCACGAAAAGATGTGTCCCTTAGCTGGGTGAATGCTGTCAGGCGGCATCGTTTTCAGGCGAAATAGCACACATTTGACATAGTGCTAAATTCTGCTGACATTTCCCTGCGATTTCATTTTCCGAATCGAAGGCCAGTTGCTCCGGCATCAGTGGCTTTGCCTTTTCCGGCATTTTTTTTTTTTTTTTTTAGAAAAACCTTCAAGAAAGGGCATAGCCGGTGACATCCTGGCTCCGCTCGGGCCTTCGCATATGTGCCAAACTACTACCGGTCCTAGCTGAGTTCCTGCATGTGCTTGGTGAGTACGGAGGATTTTAGGGCGCATGTCATGCACGCGACCGACTCGGGATAGATACCCACGTCGAGTCCTGAAAGGGCAGATGCACGTCGGGATGGTGCTCATCCTGAACTTTGGGACTTTGGGCCGGGAAGCTTTTTCGGGCAGAGCCCCTTTAGGATTTATTCGCTGGCGAAATTCGTGTTAGTTCAGAGCCAGGATCTGTGGGCTCTGGTGTATCGCGAGCCGTTCCCGAACGACATAAATTCCTCGTGCTTTATGCTGATGTCGTACAAGTTGGACGTATTCGAGCCCTACGTACAGCTCGGAGCGACCGCAGCTATTTGATAGATTTGAAAAGTTTTGTCGGAAGCGAAAATAGTGTGCATACCTAAGGGTTTGGTTATGCCCGCCCGCTGAAGCCAAGGAATTTCGCCTGGCGTGGATCTACCAGTGATTAAAAATTGAGATTTTGCCCCCTGGAGCAGTGTAAAAAAAAAAAAAAAGCAGAGCGGAACATAATGTGCCCACAAAGTGAGTGATGGGACCCCCCAGTGCATGCCGTAAAGTGAGTTACTGACGCTATACAAAGAAAGGTTAATTCAAATTAGACTGGGCGGACTGGCCGTAACTTCTGAAACTTTACACGTTTCTTCACGGATTTAATGTGCTTTCTGCTTGAATAGAGAAGTTCCGGGGTCGTAATACCATTTGGACAGGGTTGATCTTCCTCTGCAGTGTTTTTCGCGGGTTTGGAACCCACCAGAGAAGCACTGCTACCACCTCCACCACCATTCCCATTGCGACTTTCTTCGGCTCTTCGTACTGCCGGGGACTTTGCGTTTAATTTTTATGAGATTTCGTGACTTTTAAAAATTTTATCTTCAATTAAGCGAGCCATTCGAGGGTAAATTGAAACAGTAAAGAAGGCCCGAAGAGGAACGCGAACTGCGAATCGTTTCTGCGAAAGCGCGGGGTTTCGGTGGGGTTCTTTTATATTCCTATATTTGAATAAATCTACTAGTGATCCCCGGTGCAGCCGCTGACTTCGACGCCTATCGAGGAGACTGTTTAATATGTTAACATCGTGCTAATTACTTGTCAGTTGGAGCGTAATTAGATTTTACCACCTCTGGTAAGTGCCCGAAGGTGGAATTCATTATATCGGCCCTGGGGAATAATTTCATTATATAGTTTGTATTATATAGTTTTGGTTTTTCCTTTATGCTGCGGTGTTCAGTGCTAATGGCTAGACAATGTTAATGTCCCTTAATAGGGGTTAATTTGGGATAATGAATTGCAGTGTGTATGAGGAGCACAAATTAATTGGTCGCCCATACAATAGTGTGATTCCTGATCGATTGATTTCGCCGATTGTGAAGATTTATGTCCATGAGGAATGTCTGCCATCTAGACCCGACCGTACACCCTACTAGGAGAGGAGGTATTTTGGCGACTGGAGCTGCTGCTACCATAGTAACCGGATGCAGTCTTAACAGGTAAGGTCATTAATTTTTCAACCCAATTAACTCCCAAGAATCCCATTATTATGGCAAGAATGCGAAATATCCAGACACTGCCGCTTTAATTGATTCATTAAAGTTTCGTTGTTATGTACTTAATGAATGCTGCAGAAAACTACGAAACTGACCTAGTATCAGTAAATGCAACTATACCCCCCGCTTTAAAACCAGCTTCTCTCCCACAGTTCTTGGAGTTAAAAAGCAACAAAATTTGTAAAGTTCCACAAAGGTTTATGTTAATGCACTTCTAGTGTTCGAAGAGGGAATAATTATAAGAGGATTTGAATAATTTTCCTCTTCACTTAAAGTTATTTCGATAAAATGCAAATAGCAGGCCAGGCCCATGTTCCAAGCCCTTTCTGGTGTAATTTTTAGGCAACCACTGAATCATCGCATGCGGGGGCGGTTTTGCGTTCGCGCCTTGTTCAGCGGGATAAAAATAAAATTTATACAAAAAAAAAGGAAAAATTCGTAAAGGCGACATGGGGAGGTATCGGCCAACGCCTCGTGCGGTTGCAATTACAGGGGAAAGCTTTTAACCATTCTTCGCTTAGTGCCACACCAGTTAAAATATTTCTCGCGTGCAAAATACGGCAGGCGCCTGGTGCACCTTTTCGATTTGCAACGCCGCTCTATAAGTAAATTGCATTCGAGACGCAACATTCTCTGTGGATTACCTGCATATTTCTGGTGCGTTTCAATTATGCGGAGCAAATTCTAGTTCATGGTCTTCAAATACGTTTGGCTTTGATCTAGATTTTATTTAAATGGTAAAACTGCAGTAACATTTACATATACATAGAATAGTTAAAATACTTATAAATATATATAAAAAACATCATTCATTTCCGTTGCTTAGTGCTTAGCTGCACCGAACCTTTAACTTAAAACTTTTTTTGTGTAAATATTTTACCTTTGAATCCTGGCATGATGAGGTTCTACATGCCCTACCCCTTTTTAGGGAAAGACTTATTTAGGAGGATGAAATTAATACTTATTGTAACATGTTTTAACTGGCAACAAAACTTTATCTTTTTTTAAATATTTTAAAATAGCGACTGCACAACACTTCCATCGTAGTCCGGATTATTCCACGGCGTACAATCTAGCGAACTTGAAACATTCGTAGAAAAATAAAAATTCGAAAAATGGTAGTGCTTCAAAGCAAATATTTGATTTGATTCGATCATGAAATTGTTAGGTTCACAAAAAATGGTTTTGAAAAAATCACTTTTAAAGTTAGAAAACTCAAAAATTGTGTGATTAAATGACCTACCTCCGATTTCGGGGTCTCATAGTAATCCCTCAACCTTCTTGTAGAGCCATTAAGCTCTTTCTTACGTGACTTCAAAGCTTCTTTAGTCGAGACAATACCAAGATTTGAAAGGATGGTATAATGAAAGGCAGACGTCCCGACCCCGGGTTTATACCTGCTGGGCAAGCCGAACAGAGGTCAGTATCGTTTGCAGGCTATAAATTTGGAACGACTGCGAGTTTAATTCTAAAATTTAAGGACGATATTCTACACGTCGTAAAAACCTTCGTGTAGTTTAATAATTTTTTCGAGAAAAAATAATGTTATTTAGGTTTTTTAAGAGGATATACCCTTGATAAAATAAAAAAAAAACCGTTTTCAGCGATATTTGGTTATTTGATCTGATATAATTTTTGTGTATTTCTCCGTATTTTTTAATTAACGTTTTATATCTCAGCAGTGGGAAACTCGAATTTTGGACATTTATGATTGTAAGTGCTCCAATTAGAAACTCATACATCTTGAATATTAGTAGATAGACAGCCGAAAAAAAATGAATCCTGTTTTTATTTGATTTAGAAACACCCTTATGCGATATTACAGATAATTTTAGTAAATATACCTTTTAATAGCAGATTTTCCGTTTATATTTTAAGGAGGTGACTATTTTCACCTTAAAACGTGAAACCAGAAACCAGAAACCAGAAAAAATAAATTCACAGTAAAAGGAAAATCTTTATTTAGTAGGCATTTTGTAAAAGGAAAATCTTTAGTTAGTAGGCATTTTGTAAAAGGAAAATCTTTAGTTAATAGGCATTTTGTAATTTGAATGAATTTATTTTTTCTGGTTTCTGGTTTCACGTTTTTTAAGGTGAAAATAGTCACTCTCATATTTTAAATACGTATCCTACCATCCCTCTGCTATTTTCTGTTGTAGACACTTTAAACTTGTGTTGTAAACATTTTTTCTATTTGTAATTCTTAATAATGTTATTCAAAAAGCATTATTAAGGCAACATTTTGGCTTTCTAGAGATCTCGAAGGATTACCATGTGTTTAATCACAAAATAGTATTACCTCATCCATCAACAATTTCCGCGTATGAGCATGCATTCATGCTAATAATTTTCGAGATATGTATATATTTGATACATCACAATGCGAAAGATAGTTTGAGAAAAACACAAAAACTACTTAAAATCTATAATCTGACGTCGAGCGCCCCGCTTGATTTTAATCTTTATATCGCATAGGTAGACTTTACGGGCTTGGGAAAACCGATTCGAATTATCTTTGGCTTGGTATGTAGTAGTGTTCAATATATAGTATCTGCCAAATACTAGCACCCAATAGTGAGTTATTACCGAGAAAATTGGCCTGAAATTTCCCTCAGCACTTCGAGTCTAACCAATTGAAACTATTGCAAAAACAATTTTTTTTCAATTATTTCTTTTTTTAAATTAAATAACGTGCAATTGTGTATTAAAATTAACAAGTAGAATTAATTATTAATTATTGAAATATATTTTGGTTATTCCATTTTAATTTTTTCTGAGTTTCATAAAATACATATACATATGTATGTATGTAGGTATATGAAATCACCAAATCTCTCGACGATAAACATTTTTGATCGTTTCATTCGACTTAGCTTTTGAGTTGAGAAATTCTATGTACGTTTAATTTCGTGCAAAATTTCATTAAAATAAGATATGGAAATTGAGAGTTACAATGAGACACAGAGATTAATAGAAAAAATTTCTTTAAATATTTTTAGGGTGACGTACTACAATTTTAAATTTTGACATAAGCTGCATTATGCAAAACTGAAAATCGTATTTATAATATTTTAATATCTAATCTAAAATTTAAAACGATCCTTAAAAAAACATGTGCATGTGGTGGGGTGTCATTGTTTACAGCTCTTTAAATCAAATTATATTTTACTCCTTTTGTCAAAATCTAACGATTTGGAATGATCCCTGTCACCGTTTTTAGAAATATGTTTTTTTTACAATATCTTTCTGAAAAAACGCCATTTACTTTGGAATTTATCTTAAATATTGCTCATATTCTGCACTCAAGCAATAACTAAGCAATACTAATAAATAATGATCACTAATCATCAGGCATACACATATAAATATGACTTTTTATAAACGAAGTGGAAGCTGTATTCTTTAACTGATCAAAATGAAATTTTCAAAACCACATGGCTGTTGGAGGTTTAAAACTCTAATACTTTATTACAATTCTATGTAAAGAGTATAAATTGAATAAATGTTCAAATAAAAATGCAATGACCCATGTGTAAAACTCATTGCAGCTTCATGTCTTTAAAATACTAAAATTATCGTTTTAAGCTAGTGCTCTTAATATGGTGGATATAACGTCTGAATATAGCCCGATATTCTTCCCATTATTTCTAATTAACGAAATTCCCCACGCTCAGTGTAGCACTCGAAAAATTGCACACTTATCGGACTACTGTAATCATCCAGCAAACTACAAGTATATAGCTAAACCGAGTCCCTGTGCTAATACAGCGTTTTAAGTTTTATCCCCTTACCCCGAATTAATTATCAATTGTAACTCAGTTTTACACTTAGTTCCGATTTTATATTCCTAACGTATTCTGCAATTTCATTTCCCGAGTGGTAGTTCCGCCTTATGGCCATGGAATGAACAATACTTTTCCCCAGAGCCCAGATCCGAGTATTTCTGCTTTTCTGTTGTTTCCCTTAATCGCCGGAATTTAATGGACCACTTCGCTCGAGGGTAGAATAAGTGTAAAAGATTTTATTGGCTTTCGCATTGTTCGATATTTAAATTGCGCTTTCGCTACTCTTGGCCGCCTCGGACGTGGGAAGACTCTGTGCGCCATGCACGTTATTTTAATTAAATTTAAAATATCCTTCTGCTGCAAAAAATGCGAGCTCCTTCGAAGGAGGTCGAAAGAAACGTCCCAGACTGCACAAATAAAATAAGAAGAATTTATCTAATCATGCATTTTATTAACTATTCATGAATTTCAAATCCTTTCGCGCCTTTGGCAACAGAACAAAATATATCTCAAGAAAAAGACGGGGCAGTGTGCTCTGACGGGCTGCAACGTTATGGATAATTTCATGGAAATCTGTCAGCCGGCGGTAATTCTAACTCCATTGAATTTTAAATGTGTTTCGCTATGCATAGCAGTTTTTCTGCTGGCCAGAAGCGGGTATAATTTCAGCTTCCCTTAAAGGAACTCTTCCTTCTTCGGCTCAGTGCAATGATCATTTGAATTTCCCCACTCACTGACTTCTCAGGACTTCTGCAAATAAGTTATAAAAGTTTCGCAATGTTGCTTACCGCCGGAATTAGCACCAAATGTCAACACACTTTTGTAAGACTTCTGATTACGTCCAAGTTTATTCCGGTTGTTTGTTGCATTTCTTGTGGACGGCTCGGAGTTCAACTTCTGGAAATAAGTGCGTCCGGCCAGACCTTCGGAAGAGAAGTGTTGAATAGGTGCTGCACGGTTCCATGGTTGCATTTGACTTTAAAGGAGTGCAGCAAGATCGTAGAATCTCTGCATGGTACACTGAACTTACTCTGCAAATCTCGAAAATCTTGCAAATCTGATGTAGAGCGAAAAATGAATGGGTTTTCATTTAGGGCATTTTAGTCTGGTCTGCGACGTATGTACATAGAGAAAAGTAGAATACTGCGATGAAAACTTTCATAGCCATTTATATATATGTTAGGCCCGAAGACCGAAAACGCTCATTGGACGGAAAAAACGGCCACATCGCGTTCTGGCTGCCTTCAAACGCACAGAACGCGTTCTGGCTGCTTTTAAACGCTCGCAACGCGTTCTGGTAAATGCCGAACGGCCAGAACGCGTTTTGTCATTTGTCAAACGCTCAGAGCGCGTTCTTAATGTTTGATTCGTATTATGTGCCATTTTCTACCTGCGTACAATAAGATTCATTTTGTACTTATAAAACAAATGAATTTCGTTTATTGTTCCACACATTTAACTTATTTTGGAGTACGAAATAAACTTAAATTTATGATCTTTTCAGTTAATTCAAAACAGTTCAATTATCGACAACTACAATTAAATACCAAGGACTGGTTTTTTCAAACTTTTAATTACTTTACATAAGTACATTACTTATTTTTACAAATACTGCTTGAATGACATTTCGAATTACATTTTACATTCAAATTGCGACATGTGCATTTTTTATCAGTACAATATCGTTTGCACTTACAATAAACAAAACCTTGTTTGCTTCCGGAAGTACCTAGTACCTAAAATTTATAATTGTAGCCAATAACAGTACGCCTATTGTTTGAAATGAGTTGACAAAATCTCAAAAAGACAAAAGGTTATTAATAACTTTTCCATTTTAATTTCATTCATTCATATTTTATATGCTCGACAATATAAGTGTTTAGTGTGAATTTTTTCCAAGAACTGAAAAACAATAATTGGTAATTAAATATTGTTGAATGACTTTTCAATTAACTGAAAAGATCATAAATTTAAGTTTATTTCGTACTCCAAAATAAGTTAAATGTGTGGAACAATAATCGAAATTCATTTGTTTTATAAGTACAAAATGAATCTTATTGTACGCAGGTAGAAAGTGGCACATAATACGAATCATACATTAAGAACGCGCTCTGAGCGTTTGACAAATGACAAAACGCGTTCTGGCCGTTCGGCATTTACCAGAACTCGTTGCGAGCGTCTAAAAGCAGCTAGAACGCGTTCTGTGCGTTTGAAGGCAGCCAGAACGCGATGTGGCCGTTTTTTCCGTCCAATGAGCGTTTTCGGTCTTCGGGCCTAACATATGTATATACCCTATATATTGTATACTTTTAGATTTAGCGATCAATTGCTTTGAAGTGCTTTGGAGAGTTTGAAATAAATCTCAGAAACTTTCAAACTCGAAGATGGAAAAGCAATGTATCCTTATAAAGACCACAGTGTGTTGAGTAAACCTAAAGGGCAAGGAGCGACAAAAAATGTCCAATATGATTGGTCCAATCGGAATGTACCAAGTAAAGTAGACATTTATTATTTATTGGACATCCTAATATTCAAATTAACTATACTGGTACATATATGTACCTATATGAAATTGTGCATTAATCATAAGTCACTAAAAAATGCTGTTTACTTAAATGTCAGATTGCGGTAAAAGTATCCTCAACTCATACTCTATTTAGTGCTTGGTACTTGGGGGTTTTCGGGGTTGCTGATTTCCACTCGACTGTTAAAATGTACGAATTCAAAATGGCGAACTGTCAAGTTTTGAAGTGTATGCGATTTCCACCAAACTTGGTACTTGGGGGTTTTCGGGGTCAGTTTTTGTATTACAATTTTTATAAGAGGTTGCTGTAAATATTGGGCTTTTATCTGAAAACGATGAAAAAATTCCAATATTTCCAATAAATAAGTATATCTTTTCATAGCAAATTTTCTGTTCATATTTTAGGGGGTCGTTTTTGCTCTAAAATTATCAAAATGATATTTTTTTTTCAATTTTTGTTTTTTTATGGAAAGAAAAAGATATTGTTGTGAAATTTTGTAGGTACATATTATAATTTAAAGTAAAGAAAAGATTCTTTTTTGAATTATTAAACTGAAATTTTATAGCAATAAAGTTGTTTTAAAAAAAACCGTTACAAAACTGACCATTGTCCGACCGTCTGGATCGTCGAAATTCGGAATATTATTTTGTATTGAAACAGCTATAGTCCGAAATAGAACGCAATGCTTTTGCCAGAAAATAACAAAATGACGAACCTTTTTCGAAAAAAATACTGAGGTTAGAAAATCGGAAAATTGTACACCGATCCTTTTAATCCCAGCTATAGTCATAAATGTGTACAACAACATATTGAAAAATCAGAACAATCGACAGAGTCATTTTCTTAAATCGTGGCAATGAGTCATAAAAACATGGGGAATAAGCCTTTATTGCTATAAAATTTTATTTTGAAAATCCAAAAAAATACATGTACACTTTGAACTATAAAAAAATACATATACACTTTAAGCCATAATAAATATACCTACACAATTTCATATTCTTCCATAAAAAAACCATCGCTCTGTTATTTTTTATTGTAGACATTTTGAATTTGTGAGCAACTTTTCCATTTATATGTAGTTCCTAATGATGTTTTTTAAAAACACACAAATACCTTACATTTTGCCAAATTTCAAATTCCTATACGTTACGTTGTTTTTGAGAAAAATGTCTCTGACAGACAGATAGAGGTGTTTTCTATTTGAAGTACGAAACCCTAACATTTGGAAAAGAATTTGATGTTTTACATATCTCAACTAAAAACGGATAGAAGAGTGATGGTATGAAATTCGTTCTACTCTTTATTAGTTAAATTAAGAGACGTTCGACATTTGCCTTGCATTTCAATGGCCTATGAAACCAGCAAATACGATATTTTCCAAGTGTGGAGGTCTGAACCAACTTGGAAGTTAAATTCACTTTCTACTATTATGTCAGTTTGAAAACTGCTTGTCAGAAATAAAATGTCTAGTCTCTAGGTCTTTAATTTACTCAAAGAGCTCAAGAACTGTCTGATAAGTTTTTGATAAGTTTCCTAAATTTTTGGGTTCTGTGAACTCTTATGCAATCGCACATACGACTTTCTGTGCTCATCTTCTCAGAAATAACGGAAGCTTGAGGAAAGCCTGGAAATTTACCCAACTACAACTTTTGCAGCAACAAATTGTTGACTAAGCTATTAATATTTGCAATGATTATATCTGGCGAGAAAGTGAGAAATTTTTGAATTAACTCTTTGGGATCAAACATTGTAAATTTACTTTATTTTGTGGCTGATTTTCCCACGCAAATTACGCAAAAGAATTAGACTAATTAAATCGTCGTCCAATTATTTTTCAGCTTTAAATTGAGTGTCAATATCACAGGAAGTTTATAATTGAAATTGTTTGAAGAAGAATAACAAACATTTTTAAATTTGTAGCTTTTCCTCTAATGCAAAAGAAAAAGACTTCACCTTCACAAAATTTCTGTATTTCATTTCTGCTTATTTTATCTCAATTTCCTTATTTTCTAATAAAATGCTACATTAATTCTACTATCGTTGCATTTTAAAATTACAGGAAAGTCAACAGAATACTCTGGATATTAAAAGCTTATGATTTGTTTTATACTTACTATCTCCAGCTTAAGATAGTAGAATAATCGCAATTTTTTTGTTTTTCCTTAGAAAGCTATATTATATAAAGATGATTGAAATTGGTTTAATGGTGACTGAGAAATTTAGTTGAAAAACATGTTCTGTGAAAAAATTATGGTAAAAGAATTTCTTTAAATATTAAAAGTCAAGCTCTGATGGCACAAAAACTTACTCCATAATATTACAATTATATCTGAAATTGTGAGTTCCCAGAAATCTGTTATAGGGAATGTATTCTATGGAAGTTTTTAGACATATTATTTTAAAAACTGTATTCAAACTTGCTCTAGATTTACATAATTTTCCCCAGTATTCAGGATCAATTGTAGGATTTCCAAGCCATATTTGAATTTGATAATAAAAGTGTTGTTGAGCAGCAGCAGATGTTTATTGAGTCTTCGTAGATTTGGTAAAAAGTGAATATCTTAGAAAATCTATTGAATCTACTACATATAGTGGCTTTTGGCGCTCTATAAACTGCTACAAGAAAACGTAAACCATGTTTAAATAAGCCTATCCCTCGATTTGCACGGTACTTAATTTACATGATTTCACTTTAACATGGTTTTTAAATTAAAACAAAACAAACATTTTTGGATTATGCCATTTTTAAAAATAAGAAAGCTCGATTCGTTGATGGCCAGCAATATTTTACATAACCAATAATAATTTTTTTATACCTGACGGGTCGTCTACATATGATTTTTAAGACCGATTTTTAATAAATTTTTAATCATAGCCAAGAAGATTATTGGGCCGACTTTATTTGACGAATAAATCTATCTGCCAATTGAAAAATTTGCTCTTAAATATGTATTTTTGGCCGATTAAGTGTTAATGCACCGAACCGAACGTGTCGAATATTGTTAATTAATGGTACGTTTTTAATTTCTTCAGATAAATTGAAAAAGCATAAGCATTAAATTGTCTCAAGGAATTAATCAAACCGCGCTTTTTTTAATTTAATCCTTATCTCATTTTACATGGTAATAATGAACATATCTTCGACTTTTCTTTATCTGCTTTAGATCGATTTACACGGTTTAAAGTTGAATTGAACATATCCTACTATTTTGTATGAAATATGTCTGGTTTTACACGGTTTCGGTTTGCACTGTTTTTCCAGGAACGTATCGACCGTGTAAATTGAGGAGTAGGTGTATATTGTTATCGTTCCTACTTCGGCACAATTTATAAGGTCGTTACGTGTTTCGTTCTTATACTCGTACCAAGAATAGTCGTTCAAAACTGACGTAAATTTAGTAATATTATTATTTCACACAACATTTATAACACTAATACCAAGTGACTCTCAATTTTTAGCCTCTATCTAATTTTTTTCGTGTTGAATGTCTTATTTTCCTGGACAATAGGAACGATATTGAGATCTAAACAGAATTTTTATGAATTGTTTGCCTGTTCTGTGTGAACCTAAGTATGTACATCATGCTAAAACCACTGTACGGCTTTTGATGAAACTGCAGTATCATATGTTAGTAACTTAGCAATTTTTGTTATGGAAATCATCGCGCTATTTTTTTTATGGTCTTTAATGTCTTACAGAAATAAAGTTTTAAACATTTCCGGGAATACAATACAATGTAAAGATTAAACTTATTACCAAAGAGTATCTTAATTAATAAATAAAAGGGGAATTCATCCGCTTGGATAATACAAAATCAATTCGAAATTATTCCAAACCTTAACAATTAAAATCCCTGTATAAATTGGAATAGAGCAAAATTTGATATGTTCTGCATTCTGCCATCATGGAGGAATGCAGTTTCAAAATATTTGTCGAAGTTTCAATATTATTGCGTGATTCAGAGCACCTGTGGCAACCACCGACGCATATGAATTTCGCGTTTGTTTGTAAATTAGTTGAATCCTTGCGCTTGAAATTAGCAGAGGATAACAAACACGAGTATGATGAGACTATTAAAAGCCCAAAGACATGCGTGACGTGGCTTGTTAAAATTTTTTGAAATTAAACTGCTAAATCCCGCTGTAATCTTTTCGGTGCTGATTTCATTTGATTAACAAAAGCACATTAAAGTCCAAATTCCCCATACGCTCAGTAGCTCGCTGGCAGGATTCGCATTGGTCGAAGTGGAATGGAATGGTACAAAAGTACTTAGTGCGGCCTGATTTAACTGCTTTTAAAAAGCCATCGATTTTTCTTGTGAAGGGAATTTTTAAATCTCGTTGAGTTTATACCCGTGGGTACGTTCACATTCACAGTCGTAACAATACATATATTAAGTATTTATGTACTTTGCGATGAATTTTTGACAACTAATGCCTTCTAAATGTTTAAAATTTCAAGCAGAAAGTTTTGTTTGTTGTTCCTATTTTCGTCCTTTTGTTTTGGAAACGACATTAAAATAGGCTGACATTAATAATTATTTTTTTATTTTTAAAAACAAAATTACACCAATTATCCCTTGACATTTTATCCTTGCAAAGGGTAATTCATTAAAGTCAATTAATACGCAGATATCTCCGTAATAGTATCTGTGCCTTAAAATTAATTACTAAGTCCGGGTTTGTTATTTTCAAAGGAAAAAGGGGACAATTGGTTTAGGAGGACTTCATTTTTCCTCAAAAATTCATTAAAAATTAAATTCGGAGAAAATTTCAAAAAGTCGGAAGCTGAAAATTTTGCGAATGTCTGGACAATAAACAACGGTGAGGTGGCCTTGGGGTTAATGTACAATGAGACAGTCCACCGAAATGGGTTAACTTTAATGCTTACGGACTTTAACCACAGCTTGGTCACAAATATAGTCCATGTTCTATTAGAAGTTATAAAAAAGGAATAACTCATTTTGACAAATATACTTTTAGGAAATTCAAATTTCTGAAACTCTTAAAATTCTAGAAGTCGGTTATTTCTGTAAAAATGGCTCTTTTATATGGAAATTTCAATTATAAGGCACTTGTTTTAAACTTTACATAAAGATGCAAATTGTTAATCCGTCTTCGAAGGAACAAAATATGAAGCTAAAATTTATGAAAAATATCATTTTATCCCTTAGTTGCCACATCGGCGTACTAGACACCTTACCTCTTTTTAACTTCAGTTTAAGCCAATTTAAGTTTTGCAAATGGTATTTACAGTGACCTCCATCGTCAGTTAGGAGGACTATCTTCGTTCTAGAATATTCAGAATTATTGTAAAATGGTATATTGTACATAATTCTAGTTTGGATCGTTCCGGGAACTTGACTGGTGCCCTCAGAGACCCCAGTGTGGCAGTTGTAGTTATTCTTATTACAAAAATTGTTATGCATTTTTTTGCATCATTGTATGTAAAAGAGTAATTATATCATGCTTTACAGTGTTACATCTTCTTTTTCAAGAAAAGATAATATTATTTAAGTATTATTATTATAGATAATACTCGCTAAGATGATAAAAAAACAAAAAAAAACAACAAAACATTTTTTTTTCGGTCGATATTTGATTATTCGATCTTGAATTTTAATTTTTATGTGTTATCATTTTTTACATTATTTTATTAGTTAATTATTTTTTTTAAAATAAATAAACGTTATCCCATGGAAAAAATAGGTGTATACTTTCAACTGCCACCAAACCAACTATTTTTTTTACTTAAAGTGGAATATTTCAAGAGTAAAATTAAAACAATTTGAAACCTGTAAATTAAACATTAAAATATTTATGATTTTTTTGTAGCAAAAATAGTGTTTTTTGAGTTTTTAATTTTTTACTCTTATTCAGTATTATATTTTTTCAAAAAGCTTTTATGTATGTACATGTTTATATACTTATAGAGCACTGCTTGAAGAATGCCTGGCAATTTTTTTAAAATTAAAATAATCAATAGCTTACTCATCGTAAGCATTTTAGTAGCTGGGGTACCAGACGACCCCAGTGTGGTAGCTATGTATGTGATTCTGGAGAGGTGTGACATACATAGGTAAGGGTTAAAATAACTTGCATCACTATTACATTAAAATTCGTACAACGGATTATTTTAGATTTATTTAAAAAAAATAATCCTGTAAAATCTAGCTGGAAATTTTAGAACTCAGTTTCTGATATTGCTTACTGAATTCGGATTTACAACAGTAACTGAGTAATAGGAGAGCAATCAATTTATTTTGGACTTAGCATTTATGGAGAGCATTTTTTCTCGAAAATTTTTTTGCGTTATTAGACTATTATTTCGAGTTTAAGACAAAGGTAAATTATTTAGTATGTCAATGAACTTATATTCAATTTTTATTTTAAAAAATTACAAATTAAAAGAGTTATTGTTATAAAACTGAGCCTCTGTAGAATAATATCTACTTGTTCGGTGGGCGGATCCCGTCTTTGAAAATAGTTGGTCTGGAAAATAAGTTTTTCAAGCTATGTATTATATAATATCTGCATATAAAAATGTATTTTTCGTTCTATACCTAGCCTTTTTGTAAAAACAAAATTTCCCAAAATTATGGGTGTTAAATAAAATCATTTTGTCATGAATTTTAGTCCTATTCGGGGAACTCAAAAAGTACTAATTTTCAAAATAAAATATATAATAACTTCGTCATCTATCCATTTTTTGGTTTAAAATTTGTTTTACTTATTTTGAAATTTATACTTTGAGAAAATGGAAAAAAAATTCAGATTTTTTTATTGATTGACGCAGGGATCTTAATTTTTACTTCAAATTGTGGTCGAACTACTGCTTCAATTCGCGCCAAACCATTGCAATTGTAATCCTCATAAATGTAAAAAGAATTTGCTTTACTAAAATAGTTTACTTTAAGTAACTAAAAGTTCAAAAATAAAATATATTTTATAATAAATCAATCACTTCTTAAAAAAAAAAAAATATATATATTTTATCTTCAAATAAATGTCAAAATGTTCTATCTTAAATCAAGATTAACAGTTGAAATCGGTTTTAAAATGCCTATCAAATTGAAATGACATCTCAAACGGAGATGTTTATATAAATTTTTATTTGAGCTGGTTTCTCTTTAAAAGATAGTTGTTGACATGTGTGGTCCCAAAAGTGGACATATTATTTTCAATAAGTTGTTTATAATTATAAATTTTTTAGGCAACCCGCATCAATTAGGCGTGTATGAAAAATATTTTAGAGGTGGCCTTCTGATATTACTGTAAACAGTTTGAAAAACACAGATTGTTTTAGTTGACGCCATTTTTATAAATATGATTGGTGGAAAATATGAAAGACGAAGAGATTGACACACTTTCTATTTAGCGTATACTTAAAAACACCTTTCATAAATTTTATAAAAGTCGCAACATTAAATGTGTCAATCTGTCATACATGACATCTTATTTTCAAAAACTGTGTTAACGTATTTTAAGTTAAAAGAATTTGTATCTAATCCCATTGTGTCAACTTTTATTGAAATTAAACTTACAAACATTTTTGATTGTTTGTCAAATTTTATTTGCTATTAATAATAAGAGTTTTTATATATGTATGTATGTACGTACAGTTTAAACCTTTTCAGGAACTTGGCAAAGCGTTAGACATCGGTTGGTTGGGTTTGAATATCTCTGTTAAATTAAAATCTATCGAAATAATTCTTTCATCATTCTTAAAGATATATATTTAGAATGTGGTGCCTTCCGAATTTTAAGGAGTATTCCTACTTGAAGCAATATGTCAATTAAAATGTATAAGAAATTTTCCCATTAGAAGCCAACCATCATGACTAAAGGAGCAACATTGTAATTTTGTGCTCCGCTTTGCAAAAACCAACGGCAGACATCCGAGGCCAATACACTTAAGCGAATTTTCTGAGTGTCTCTGGCTCAGTGCATTTGGTTTATATATTATTAATGATACGTTAAATATTTCTATCTCGTCTTGCCTTGCACTTTAAAATCTTCACGTGTCAGCCACAAATATTGCTTGCTCTCAGTATTTTTATTTTTTTTCTGTTTCTGTTAAATCTATACTGGAAATCTCTGGAGTCCGAACACTCTCCTCTATGCTGTCAATTTATATAACGTAAAGCTGAGGAAAACTCGCTAGAAACTAGGTGCAGACAGATAAAATTAGACAGTATCCGACTGCTGGCGGCATTTGGCTGGCAGGACATGAATGAATAATGAAACACACAGATGATAAATATAATAATGCGCTTGGCATTCGTAATTTTATATAAGAAACTCTATCCTTACAGTTGAGGTTTAATACAAGTTTGAAAGGAATGAAACCAGTTCTTGAGATTATTTTGAATTCAGACGTTGCATTGCCGTATATTTTTCCGAGTAAAACGGTTTGTTCGGCATGTTGCTTTTAATAGGGTTGCATCTTACCTATGTACATAAGTATTTTAATTTTTAGGGAATAGATAATTTTACCCGCTATAAAGATATTTATGCATTCATATTTTGGACAAAAAAAAAATGTACATAGGTTACCTCCCCTACATGAAAAGTGGGGATGAATAAAAAATTGACTTATCCTAACGAGTCATTGAAAAGGAAATTTAAAATTATTAAGAGGTTCCTTAAACCGTTTTGCAAAATTATGTTCCGCTTTTGAAATATTCGACTAAAAATGGCCATTTTCGATTAGGTTTGAGGCGGCTCTGACTACAATTTCGGAAAAATCTGAAAAAATCTAGATAACATCGTTGGTTACAAACAGATGTGGATGTGGTAATTGCATAATTCATACTGAAACATTAGCTGTGTATGAATAGTTACTCGTATTAAAAATTTTGATTTCGCGAAAATAATATTAAATTGTCTGGACTTATACCTACTTTGCGTCAAAAAATTAACATCCAAAAATTTATCTGGCAGTTTGATGCATTTTGCTCAAAATTTAACATCTTGATATACGTGACGGTTTTTAAAATTCAATTCAATGAAAAACTTACTATCTGACCTGAAGCAGATAGGAAAATGAAAAGAATAGAGTTAATATTGATGTTTTTGGATTATGAATGAAATAATAAATCACATTGGCTTCGCCACGATGCGTCTGATTTAACTTTATCCGTTGCTTATTACAATCGAGTACCACCACTCAAATAGACAATGTTTTTTTTCGAATTTCTCTTATGACTGTAATTTATGGGTTCGATTTTAATGCTGAGTCCAATTTAAGAGTAAAACCCTCTTTGAATCGATTTTATCGCTTGTAGTAACAGCTACGGAACCTTACACTATGCATGGCCCTACATGATCTTCACCGGTTTTTTAATCTATTCTAAAACAAAATTTGTTGAATCACATTTTCATACATCTAATTCTGTCTTGACTATGATCTGATAAATGATTGTGATAGTCAGTTACTAGCAGCATTTCCATATACAACAATTAATGCGTCTTTAGTGATTTAGCCAAATAAATTTAAAAGCTGAACTTTTTCGGTATACTTCACGTGGATGTTGTCCCTTAAGTACACATTTATGTACAGTAGGTACATATTGGAGAGTTTAATATTTCAACATGGATTTTCATCATACAATCCCGGATCCAACGAAATTATCTCGTTATGTGATCCAGTGCCCATCCCAACGGCCATCTCACTCACATCAATGGACGTAACGCACCTTCAGTGAAAGCCATGTTTTCAAAACTTTTACAAATCCTCAGGGAGACAACATTTGCTCTCAGCTTTTTGTCCGAAGTGTTATTGTTTTACAAAGGCCACATATGCTTTGTGGTATAATAAAAATACTTTTGTAAAAGCTTAAGTAAAAACGAAACATATTCTATTACCATTGCCCTGCAGCCTGCAAACTCATATCTAATCGGGTTGTCGTCGTATCAGGCCTAAATGATATCAGTGGTAATTCATTTTGTCCACTCCAACTAAATACTAACAAAACAAAAATACCCAAACCACTCGCACTGTACGACCCTCTTTAGCCCACAAATTAGTTGTGGTTTGTAACCCCAACCGTATGGGGTGCACTTTATTAAATAATCATTAACTTCGAAGTCAATGAAAACTTCGAAAGGTATTTTCGGCCCAGTCAGGCATGGAAAGGGCTTCAAATTTGGGGATGGTAAATATAAATTCAAGACGATGGCTAAAGGCGAAGATTTTAAAATTTAATTTTGTGCGTCGTATTGGAAAGTTTCAGGGCTTTTCATGAACAACGTCTTGGCGATGAAATGAGAATCGAAGGATGTATCCATGATTATTATTGGTTCTATACATGACGAAGTGTCCTTGACTTACATATTATTTCGCTTTATGTCTCGGGGTTTCCATGCACACTGTGTAATTGTGATATAGGTACATATGGGGGAAAAGAAGAAATTTGTGGGTATCAATTCCTTGAAATTAATATTAGAAAATTGGAGTACAATTTAATTTAACTTCTGTTTTCTTTCTCCAATTTGCAGTTTTTTATTGCCTTAAGTTTGTTACTTTTTCATGAATTTTGATGAACGTTCAGATTCAACGTGATGAATATGCAAAAATTCAGATTTTTTGAAAATATACTTTGAAATTTCAAAATGTGAATGTTTTCCTATAAACTAAAAAAACTATAATATACCTAATACATAAAACTACAAATTATCCTTAAATTAAAGATGCTTCCATATTCTTGAAAACGACATAACTTTTTCATATTCCACCATTTTGCTAATATCGAAATATTTATATGAAGATGAAACTGATACATTTCGGGCCCTGGCATAGTCGGGTAATTTAATTTAATATAATAAAGTCTTAATAACACTTTAAGACCGTTTGTAAAACTTTTATATTTTCATAGATCATGTACCTACATAAGATGTCGCAAATGCGATTCACGCAACTTTTAAAGATCAAATTTTTTCTGCAAACATTGGAATTGAGATTGGAGGTAAACCCAACTCACCTTTTGGATAGAAATTGAATTTTATAAATACACGCGTGTCGTGTAAAAAAAAATGATATTATAAGTGGTTTAGTGCCGCCTGTTAGTTTATTTATGGCATTCAGTAGTTGTTTCGTTTAGTGTCATTGTAATTGTACTGGATTTAGGAATTTAAGTGAGATCGATTGTATAAGGTAAGTGACCCAAATAAGGCCTACCTTAATTTCTTTATTATCTAACTAGCGGGTTTATAATACCAATGCACTGGTAATTTGAAATACTTATATTTATTTATTAAACTTTGTAATAAATGAAACAAAATTGCTTTAGAAACAAAAATAACACTTTTGTGAACACAAATAACTAAAAAGTCACTTTGGCCTTATTGGGAACCCTGTGTCTTAATAAAGCCTTAATAAAAACAAGTAAACATTCAACTTCAAACAAAACAAACAAAACAACAATTATATGGAATACAACGATATTACAGCTTTTTCACTTATGTCAGGAGATGGCTACACGTAAATTATCCTATAGACAAGACACAGCACACCGTGTATAAATAAAAATAAAAATATACTTACTGTTTACTCTGCCAGAATTTTATAAAAATAAGCGTACGCACCGCGTTATTGTTGTTTTCGACTGCAGGTTCCAACACGCTCGCGGCACGGGCCACTTGCTGTGCTTGTGGGTGTTAGTTAATGTACACGCACACATCTACAAACATTGGCGGCCTTTTGAAGTCGTTAAGCGGGAAATTTAAACAATAGGCCTTATTAGGACATAGGCCTTATTTGGGTCACTTACCTTATATGTAACATAACTAAAATTAACATAAATTCTTCATACAAATTTCTAAATAAATCTAAGGCATTTTTTGAAACTTAAATAACTCTCCATATGAACATAACTTCGAAAACAATTGGTTCTTTCATGACACTAGCCTGGATTCATGTCCATTTGAAAATTTGTATCTCATAAAACCGTATAAGACAAATATAGCAACTGGCACGTATTTAGTTAGTAGAAGTAGAAATATATTAGGCAAATTATGGTACAATAATTTTATCATTTTCTGGATACATGACAATATTAAAAAGACGGACAAGCGCGAGTAGAATTCGTGCCTTGAAGGTTTCGTACCGTAAAGCTTACTAAGTAGTTATTTTATGTCGCCTATTATGATATATTTGAATCTTCTATCATTTTCATGAATGTGAGTGGGACTTTTAGTATGAAAATGCACTGAAAGATAAATCGCACATCAAAATTAAGAAAATTTCTTCTTTAATCAAAACGGAAGCGAGTTTGATCAAGTCATTCTTGATTCAAACATTTTCTTTCTTATGTTAACATCAAACAAAGTAAATTCCTCAAGTTGTTACTTATGTAGAAGTTTTTAAAAAATGT
Source organism: Eutolmus rufibarbis (assembly GCA_963920795.1). NCBI lineage: Eukaryota > Metazoa > Arthropoda > Insecta > Diptera > Asilidae > Eutolmus > Eutolmus rufibarbis. The sequence goes on along the minus strand of OY987206.1, from coordinate 29,406,079 downwards.
TTCCCTCAACTTGATAACACACAAACGTGAAAACATTTTAATAATCATTAATATATCAAAGCTGAAATATGTATTCCTTAACATAAAACACTTTAAGATTGAATATTATTTTGCGAAAAGTACTGTACTTTATTTATACTTAAGCAATAAATAATTGAATCCGAATTGAATTCGATCAAATTGTAAAACTAAGCGTTTAGCTTAAAATGAATCTGGAAAGGATAAATCTGATAAAACCGTACTTAAAAGTGTACGTTATTAAAACAAGATCGTCGTTTTGAGTTTACACTTCGATTAAGTAAATCCGTGATTACGTCAAAATCATATTTGAAATGTAAGTACATTTTTTATAATTATTCCTTTTTTTTCTCTCAGTGAGCGCTTTAAAAAGCCGTACCTTTTAATTGCGTTTAACTAAAAAAAACTTTTTCAGCAGTATGAGGCTATAAACCTTAGCATTCGATATTAATTTCAACTGGATACCTCAAGCTGTTCCTGAGAAAAAGGGCCTTGAGACACGGATTGAGGTAAAGAACCCTAAAAAGAAGTAAATTTAACCCAAATATTTACTTTTCAATGATGAAATCTTAGATACGATATATTGGCATTATTTATTTCCGTCAACTACCAAATGTTTGTGTGAATAGCAAGTAATATTGCTATATAAAAACTTAAATTTCCGTAAGATTCTTCTATAGAATTCTAAAATGTGGTTCTTTTATACCACTTTTCCTTTAAGTTGCATAACATGATAGTTGTATTAATAGCAACCGATTTTGTACATATTTTACAATAATAGCAAATAAAATAAAACGTTTCTGTTTTAATAAGTAAACATATTTTAGTAACCAATATCACTATTAAAGGAGCATTTATATTAAAGCCATTTATGATAACTAAGAGTTCGTTATTGTTTCATTAAATGTGTAGGTGGCAAGTAATTTATCCATTATATTATGTACATGCAAGTACTGAAGCGAGGTAGTCATTGTTATATAATAGATATTTCGCAATACAATAGGGTTTTCTCAAAGCAACGATTGCCATTATAGAGGTTTCAGTGAGCTCATCCTTCCCCAGTTTAATAGCTTCAAAAAGCCGATGTGTATTTTGGAATAATTCAATATGTTTCAATTATAGATAGAGTAATCCGACACGATTCCAAATGCTGTCTATCAATAGGAGTCATGTTTAAGGATGCTTATAGTGACTGGTAGTGGCAATTATTCTCTTAATCAGGGGCATCCCATTCGCAGTCCAAATACCCTTTGTTTTCACCAAAATGAAACGGAAATTTGATTGCACTGCAGAATACGCACAACGAAACGGCTTGTTTGGGGGATATGCCGCAGGGTTTCCAGTTTTTCAATCAAATTTTCATCTCTTAGACCGAATTTGGGCATCGATTTGTTGCATTCGTGAAATTATATCTGCCGGTATACGCGGTGAAATAAGCAAACCGAGGACAATTTCATGCGAAATTGCTGTGAAGTCAAAGCAACGCATAGTTAAGGTTCGCTTCTCAGTTCATGCATTACTCAATCATTTCGCGCCAACCATATTTCAAACTTAATTAATAAAACTGGCTGACTGGGAGGGAAAGGGACGGAATTGAATCGGTAGCCTCAAACTTCTGCAAATAAATTGGAAAGTGTGCAATATTTCCGGCACAATAAATCGGTGCACTGACAGCATCGATTTGACCGGGCGGCGCCCGGAGATGAAAAAAAAAAAAACAGCGGCGGCCAAATAGCGGCCGGCTAAAATATCGGAGCCCCTCTAAACCGAAAATTTAATTAAAAATCCTCCGACTGGCCCTGGTGGATTATCTAAAATAAATTTCATGAGTTCGCGTCTTGTCCGATTGTTTTCCTTCTTGCCCTTGTGCAGGCGTGCAGTGGCGGCGGCGACCAGCGCTAGCAGCGCGGAGATAATCTAAATCTGTTAAAGTTAACAAGAGTGGAAAATTGATGTTTTTGCCCTGTGAATGGGGCCAAGGGGAGAGCATCCAGTTCGATAGCGCAGGGCGCAAATTCTACTCCAATAACCAAACGTGTCTGGATTGTGGAGCAACGGAAAGCAATAGATAGTTTGGAAAACGAGTAGTCGGGGGCGCACTGTAAGATGGCTTACAGTGAACTTACGTAGCAATTTCATTTAAATCCTCCAGCTTTTGGGGTGTAGGGCCGCCATAGGCTGGCCGGGAACAGCAGTAACCAGGGCGGGGGCTGCAATTCCCCAGGATATTCCCGTGAAATAAGATGCGAGCAAAATTTCCATTTTTTTTCAATATCGCGTGCTTTGCATCGGTCTTGTGGGCTGATGTTGAATTCGCACGGGAATCTGCCGCAATGAAATCCCTGCTTATAAATGCTGCCGCATTCTCAGATTCTGATTTCCTAATAAATAAGGATCCGGACGAGGACTGGGAATTCATCCTTTCGAACAATCGATGTCCTCCTGCAGACTGTAAAGCCTCGGCGGCATTAAAACCGACAACAATAGCTCCGAGGTTTGCCCCAGAAATCTGTGGAGTTGCCGGCGTCCACAACTGATACGCTCATCCGGTTGTCCTCGTCGGCCATCCCCTTTTATTTGTATGTGCAAAAGTTCAATTTGACATACGTCAAGTGCTTCTTATCTACCATTATCCGACTAATGATGTTTATAATTAGACAAGCTCCTCGAGGGATTAATGCCCATGAGGAGCACAAGTTGAAAACCACTTCCCCCGCCCCTGTAATTGTGATTTTCATCAGAGGATTAATCACGACTCGTCGGATGAGCACGAGGGTTAGGAGTTCGTTCCCTTTTATGACGCAATCGTTACATTTGATTCGAAGTTGCAATCGCTTGTGTAGTGTCAATCCTTTGTGTGTGTGTGAATTGTGATCGGTTTTGCTTCAATTAATTCAATGGGAATTAGCTTAGCTTTTATTATGTACATACGTAATGGAAAAATTACAAGCTTAATAAGCTAAAATAAGTAAAATCGAACCCTTACTAGTCACGATTTCTTGAAAATAATTGAAATTAGAAATAGCTGCACTTAGCAAATTAAAAAACCAAGTGGGGAACTGATTGAGTTTGAGGTCTTTGCACGGATTTTGATAAAACTTTGTAGGAGTGTTCATTTGAAGTCAAAAGTAATGAATATTTTCAGAAATATAAATATTCTGTTCGTTTGATAATTAAGTAAATACAATCCACACAAAGTTTTCAATGAAATAAAATGTTTATTTCAACAAATTTGCAAATAACTAGAAGTAAATAATTAATTGAATTTTCTTTGGCACCTTGTGAACACTAAATTATGGTTAATTTTCTCGACTTTATTTGCGAAAGGCAAATAAAGTTATTGAAACAAATTATTGTACACGTGTTTTTACGTGTAATTAGGTACCTAATTAAAAAAATTTTCTTTATAATTATTTAAAAACAAAATGACGGCGCAGCAGAGAAAATCTCCTTTTTTTAAACTAATTCCTTGGCTGTACCCCTACAGGTCACTATTTTGCATTTAGAACAAAAAAAAAACATATTCTTGAAATATTAGATATTCAATTGTCTAGTGAAGGACATAGAATTTTTTGAAAATATTGATAAGAAAGAAAAATTGCATCGATTTTAGGTAAAAATCAATTAAAGTCAATCAATCAAAAAAACATACGTCCTTCACTAGATAATGCTATTATGAAGCTACAATTGAAATGTGAAGTCAATCGGTTGGGAATTCAAAGCACTAGAGTTACGGGAAAAATATAGTTTTGAGAAAATATAATCTAATCTAATCTAATTGAACAACTAACCATGTGGGTTATAAATGTGAAACAGTAAAAAATTGTTACTAGCCGAGAATTGTTGCAGAAATAACGATAATTACGAATGATTTATAAAAACTTTATCGCATGCAGATTCTCAAAATTTAGAAATGGTAAGATAAATTCATATAAAGAGTAAGAAACTCAAAATTTGTAGTTGGTTATAAATCTTTAGAACACAAAAGCCAAACATAGTTGATCATTTTCTGAATGGAATTTATGTCACCGTTTTGAATTTTCAAAGTTGGACCCTGAATTTTAAAATAACCGACCTTAAAGCCTCCATATATGTACTTATTTTATGAATTTCAATGAAATTTAGTATTGTCTACCATTTTAAATTTTCGGATTCCTACATCGAATTTGAATTCAGAAATCGCAGATAAAATTTATAATTTTCATTTCATTTTACTACTTTGTAAATATTTCATTTCAATTTACTACGCTGTACCGTCGTTTGATCCTTTTTTTTTACTTATACCCTTCGGCGAACTCAAGATTTTCAATTAATAATAATACAAAAATATTTTTTTTAAAAAGCTTTTATTTCCTTTTTAGTATATTTTTATATTTTATTGGTAAGTAAAAACTTTGTTTTAAAAAATATTTTTTTATTATTTAATTGTATTTTCTACTTTTTAGTCTTTCTAAATTTTGCAATCAATATTATATATTGTATTTGTCAACATTTTGGATTTAGAATGACGTCACGTCACTTATTGTGTTTCGCTCATCAAGCCCTTTCGTTTGATATCCATATCATAAGGGTAAATATGTAAATTATAAATTGCCATTGTTCCGCAAACCTAAAAGAAACTAATTGAAATTAAATATGTAATATAAAATAAATAGAAAATTAAATACCAGCACCTAGGTCGGCATAGGTGCATATAGTCCCACGATGAAGTCCAATCTGAAATATAAGACAGAATTAATAACAATGAATTACGTGACATAGTTGAAATTTTAGCTCCTAACAAATTAAAACAACAACAACATGAACTACTCAAAACATTAATAGAACTTAACGACCTTTATGATCTACAAGATAAAACCAACGAAAAATTAAAGACAATAGTCCATACAACAAATTGATGACAATTCGCAACAAATTCGCGGACAGGTCAGGGAAAAAACCGCGATTTTTTTCGCACCTTGACAGGTGTTCGCGGAAGTTGCGAATCGCCACATATCAGCACAAATTTCACCCGGTTTTCGCGAAAGATCATAAAGCACAGCCCTACACTTAAATTAATACATAAAATACTTACATTAATTGCTGCATCCTGCTGAAAATTGCACTAAAAGTACTCGATTACACGCACGACACAACATAAACAAATTAGACTGCCAAGTCATCTTCTTCTTCAGATGAAATGACAGATATATAGAACTTTACATCGCGAACACGATGAAAACAACAATTCCGCGATGTTATTGATAATTTTCGCGAAATTCACGTTTATTTTAATCGTAATAAGTCCCAATGAGTGGGAAAGAGAGAACCGAACAGAAAGAGAGGATCAATTTTAAGTCTCCACTAAAAGAAAACTACTAACCGGGTCAAACCATAAAATGGTGATAATTTGAATAAACAAATTAGAAAGTAAAATAAATAAGGAGCTGAATAAAGGAAAACTTAGCCGAATGGAGTAGAGGCCAACATTGGTCACCGACTGAAATGATAATAAGAATTTTTGATGGAGTAATTTATGGAATATTCATAATTAGAGTTAAATTATGGATAAACACAGGGGAAGTTAAAGGCTATAAAAGCGGAGCAATTTGATGAATCCTCCTCTTTCTTCAAGTATTTTTCCCAGCAGCAGGTAGCGTAAAAGTTGACATAGTGGCAAAAACATTCCAACCAGGAATTTTGTCAGTACATGCAACTTGTTCTCTTTCAGCTCGTTGAAAACAGAAAAAACCTAGTTGTGATCGTTGCCCTCAACTAAACATTTTTAATTAAAGTAACTAATTTTTTCCAAACGAATAATTTAATATTAATTTTCTTTTTATTTTTCCTAATCTTAATTTTTTGTAACGCGATATAATTTCTTAGAATAATATTTAATTAGAATTTTATAATTGAATTAATAGATTGAATTGTTTGTTAAATTATTATTTAAGTTTTGTTGAATTTGAAATAAATATAAAGCGAAGAATACTGAATGATAAATCCAGTTTTATTATTTACCGCTACACCTACCTCATTTTTCAGCACTATATTTTAAATATTTTCCATTGAAAGGAATAAGCATTCGCAACATATTTTTTGGTGGTTCCATCCAGGAACTCATTCAACTCTTTGCTTAATTCAAGACAAATTCGAACATCATAGTTACTTTAATTAAACTTCGTACTAACATTTGTATAACCTCTAACGGTACAGTGTACAGTTTACAATGCCACAATTGAAGGAATTATTAGGACGCGAGCAACTTCTACGAAGACGATTAGAACAATCAATAGAAAATGGAAGGAATCTGCCGATAGAAAAGCGGACACGAGGATTCCTTGAAGCCAAACTCACAGAGCTGCGAAAATTATGGTCAGATTATGAGCCCTTAGATCAGACTATTCATGAGCAACTGTACAAATTACCGTCCAAAATTCCACACCAATACATAGTCGACGATCATTACAGCAAATTAGAGTCAACATATTGCCAATATGTAGGTGAAATTCTAGATGGTATGCGAGATGTATCTCCATCAGAAATCCCACAATCAACAAACATTTTCACACCACCACATCCCGTAGAGCAAGATACAAATATTCTACCAAAAATCGCCTTGCCTACTTATGATGGAAATTATGATTCTTGGCGTGCATTCTACGATCTATTTTGTGCACTTGTGCATAACAACGCCAAATTAAAGCCCGTCCAAAAACTCTATTATTTAAAAGCATCGTTAACTGGGGATGCGGAGAAATTACTCCGCCACGTCCCAATAACAAGCGACGATTATATACCTGCTTTATTAAAGTTGAGGGAGCGGTATGAAAATAAAAGAATTCTTACCAATCATCAACTTAAGGTGCTTACAAGTCAGGCGAAATTAGCCACGGAAACAGCTGCTGGATTGAAATCGCTCATAGACACTACAGAGGAGTGCTTACAACAGCTAAAAATCTTAAAAGTAGATACAGGAACGTGGGATGTGTTGATTGTCTATTTGTTAGTTCAGAAGCTACCCTTTCAAACGTTAAAACGCTGGGAAGAATCACAAGGAGCAACACAGCAATTGCCTACCTATGAGCAATTTAAATCATTTCTAACCACCAGGCTAAAGGTGTTAGAAGCCATTTCAGACACAGTGGTTCCCAAGCCAAAACAGTCCAATGCGACACCTAAGGCGACCACAAAATCCTACCATGTAGTAAAAACTACAAAATGCCCAGCATACAATGAAGAGCATCGTCTTCATAAATGTAACAAATATCTTAAAATGGATATAAAGAATAGACGAAAACTAGTATCATCTACAGGACGATGCTATAATTGTCTTTCCAAGGAGCATAGTATTAAAGAATGCACCAGTGAACAAAGATGCTTTAAGTGCAAAGCAAAGCATCATACAACTTTGCATGAAGAAGTAAAAATGTCAAAGGTTGACAGTAAATCAAATACAGACCAACCTCAATCACAGCCTAATGATAGTAAGGAAAATCCAGATATCACACCTGGTACGAGCCGCAGCGCTGCAGACAACAATGTCACTCAATCTTATATGACTCGAGAACGATCATATGCCCTCCTATCAACAGCATTAATAGTAGCTCAAGGACAAGTTGGAAGGCCACAAGTCCTTCGTTGTCTAATTGATTCCGGATCAGAATCTTCATTTATTACACAAGCAGCGTGTAATAAATTACAAGCTACTTGTATACCAACGACAGTAAATGTTACAGGACTAAACATAACGCAAACTGGTGTTTCAAACAAGCAAACCACGTTAAAATTATGGTCACGCGAACCGGTTAACAACAACGAAGTTCTAGAAGAGAATTTCTTGGTGATTAAGGAAATTACAGATAACCTGCCTTCTAAAGTGATTACAAGAAAAAACTGTAAGCATCTAAATAATCTTGTTTTAGCCGATCCAACATACTGGAAACCGGACAAAATAGACGCATTATTAGGCGCAAAAATTTATGCGAAAATTTTGCGCGATGGTATTGTAGCAGGGACAGATAGTGCTCCTACAGCTATAAGAACAATGTTTGGTTGGATACTAATTGGAACTGCAAAAAATGAAACTAACAATGAGACGAAAACATTTACAACACGAACCTCGTTGTTAGATACGCAGCTTCAGCAATTTTGGGAAATTGAAGAGGTATCAACCAAGCCAATTTTAACAAACGAAGATCAATTGTGCCAAGATATATTCGTCAGCACACATGAGCGTATGTCTACAGGCAGATATCAAGTAAAACTTCCGTTCAGAGATAACACCCCACCACCTTTAGGTGAATCCCGACAGCTTGCAATAAAACGCTTTCAGACATTGCAAAGACAATTTGCTAAAAGACCAAACTTCAAAGAAGAATACGAAAAGTGTCTAGACGAATATATACAATTGGGGCACATGGAAAAGATTGACCCTCTTCAGGACGATGAGCAATGTTACTATATACCTCACCACGCGGTATTTAAAGACAGTACAACCACAAAGCTGCGTGTAGTGTTTGATGCGTCTGCACGAACGTCCAATGGTCACTCACTAAATCAACATTTACTGAAAGGTCCTACCCTGCAACCAACATTATTCACTACATTATTGAATTGGCGAAGATACAAAATCGCAATGAATGCAGATATAGAAAAAATGTATCGGATGATACACATTCATCCAGAGCACAGAGCATATCAGCGGATTATTTGGCGCGATCCCATTACACTTAAGATGCAAGATTACCATCTTAATACGGTTACATTTGGCACAACGTCCGCTCCATATCTTGCCATTCGAACAATACAACAGCTGGCTGAAGACGAACAACTTAATTGGCCATTAGCGGCAGAAGCGGTGTATAAAAATTTCTACGTTGACGATTTGCTCTCAGGAGCAGCAGATATAGAGAGTGCTAAGGATCTACAACGACAACTGATTAATATGATGAATTCTGCGGGTTTTGTATTGCGGAAATGGGCGAGTAACGATGTCAGAATTTTGCAAGATTTACCTGTAGAATATGTCGAATTAAAAAACTCACTGTCCTTCTCAGATACAGAATCAATAAAAACTTTAGGAATAAAGTGGTTTCCAAAGTCAGATCACTTTATATTTGCTATTAAAAAATTGCCAACATCTCCTAAATACACAAAACGTAATATACTTGCTGGTATTGCCTCTCTTTATGATCCGTTGGGCTGGCTTTCACCCATCATAATAACAGCGAAAATTTTGATGCAAGACCTTTGGATTTTAGGATCCTCTTGGGACAGCCCTGTCTCAGCAGCAATTTCAGGTCGATGGGAAGCCTTCGTACATAGTCTGGAAGAATTAGAACACATTAAAATACCAAGATGGGTACGATATACAACAGAAGCGTGCATGCAATTAATCGGATTTTGTGACGCATCATCCAAAGCTTACGCTGCAGTACTCTATCTTAGAGTGCTAGAAAATAATGGAACAATTTCCGTCCATTTGCTAACATCTAAAACGAAGGTTGCCCCAATAAAGCCAACGACTATTCCCAGGTTAGAGTTAAATGGCGCTGTTTTGTTAACCAGACTAATAAAAAGTACAGTAGAAGGTATGCAACTACAAAATATCCCAATAATTGCATGGACAGATTCCACCATTACACTACAGTGGATTAGGGAACATGCAGCCAGATGGAAAACGTATGTAGCCAACAGAGTGGTAGAGATACAGGAAGTCCTTAGATCGGAAAATTGGGGTCATGTATCTACAAAAGATAATCCAGCTGACTTAGCATCTCGTGGAATATCTGTATCGCAATTAATCAAAAATGAACTTTGGTGGCATGGACCATCATGGCTTCAGAAGCCACAAAATAATTGGCCAGCAAGTCAGCAATCTCTAGAGCCAACAAATTTAGAAAGGAAAGAGCCTGCAGTTGTCAATTTCTTGGCTAACTTTGAAAATAATATCTTATTAAAATACTCTTCGTTCACAAAACTAACACGAATCGTAGCTACAATATACCGATTCGTGCAGAACTGCAAACATCCGCAGGATAAGCAAGTCTCATTTCTTACAGTCACTGACTGCAAATCAGCCCAAACCACAATATTTAAATTAGTGCAACTTACAGCATTTACTGAAGAGCATGAATGCCTATCACAAAATAAATCTGTACTTAAAACCAGCAAACTTATAAAATTAAATCCGTTCTTGGACAGGAATGGTTTAATACGAGTTGGAGGAAGATTGGAAAATGCCATGCTTCCGTATGATCGCAAGCATCCCATAATCCTGCCGCGCGATCACCACATAACTTTAATTCTAATAGACAAAATTCATTTAGAAACAATGCATGGAGGACCATCATTGGTACTCAACGCAAGCAGGGACTCATTTTGGATACTAGATGGCAGGCGATGTATTACGAGCAGATTACGTCGCTGTATAACATGTTTTAAACAACGTCGATTAACATCTACGCAACTTATGGGTAACTTGCCGGCTATCAGAGTGAACGCCTCAAAACCTTTTTCAAAGGTCGGTCTGGATTATGCCGGACCTATTTTAGTCAAAACTTCAACGCTGCGTAATGCTAAAATTCAAAAGGCATATTTTTGCATCTTTATTTGTATGACTACGAAAGCAATACATATAGAATTGGTATCCAGTCTTACCTCAGAAGCATTTATCGCAGCTCTCAAACGCTTCATAGCTAGAAGAGGTGTTTGTTCAGAGTTATACTCCGATTGCGGTACGAATTTTGTAGGAGGTAAATCAATACTGGAAAAGGATTTACAGCATGCAATCAAGGAATCCTGGCAAAACGCAGCCCAATTTGCTACAAATAAATCTATCTCTTGGCACATGAACCCACCAGCTGCACCACACTTTGGTGGTCTATGGGAGGCTGGTGTCAAATCTATTAAGTACCACCTCCGCAGAGTAGTAGGTAATTCAGTACTAACTTTTGAAGAGTATGTTACAACACTGACACAAATAGAGGCGTGTTTAAACTCCCGACCGCTGTGTCAAATTCATAATGAAAATAGTGAAAATAATTTTATCCTAACGCCGGGACATTTTCTAACAGGACAACCATTAACTGCCCTACCAGAACCCAACTATGCGGATGATAACTTAACGATATCACAAAGGTGGAAGCTTTTGCAGCAAACAACCCAACAATTTTGGAAATATTGGTCGCAAGACTATCTAAATCAACTTCAAAACAGACCTAAATGGTGCACTCAACAACCGAATTTGAAAGTTGGTGATATAATATTACTACGGAATGAAAACACACCACCCACCGTGTGGCCTTTAGGAATAATAGAAAAAACCTATCCAGGCGCAGACAATCTCGTCCGAGTTGTTCAAGTTAAAACTCAAACGAGCTCCATTACCAGACCAATCACCAAAATTTGCCGTCTCCCGATCCACAACCCTTCACAGAATTAATGTAACCACAACCCCATTGTTGTGTTGTCTTGTTAATGTTATTTGTTCCATTAGCAAGATACTTATAGTAACATTTCAGATAAACTCACCATGAATGACGATATCTTAGAAATCTACAATGACGTCGAGCTCTCTCCCCCATCGAGTCCTTTGGATAAAGCAGCCTACGTCGAGCCAGGATGTGATGTGCTAACAGGATTACCGGTCAACTCGTCAATCAAAACGAAAGTACAACTCCTGGAAGATATTCGTCTAACCAAACCAGCCCACATAGATGAAGGAAGTAATCCTGAATTGTTGATCACTCCACAAATGCAACCGATCTTTAACTACACTGCCATCGCTAATGGTTCCACCATCAATTCTTTGGAGAGATTACGACCATCTACAACGCTGCAAGAAGTAGAAATGCGTATCAACAACTCATTTCAAAAATTTATCACGCGTGAAAAGGTGGCAATTTACTTACCAAAGGATGTCATCCAAAGAATTAACGTTAAGGAGATTCAGCAAAGACGGCCCAAAGAAAGGACAGTAAATCTCCCAGGACGGTACCAGGCACGAGTTCGTGTGCGCGCTGATGGTACGATTACCTTCCATCACTATCATAGACGGGGGATCCAAAAAATAAAAAATCGGTTGAACGCTACGGTTCAACGGGCGGGAGGATGTTCCGCAAACCTAAAAGAAACTAATTGAAATTAAATATGTAATATAAAATAAATAGAAAATTAAATACCAGCACCTAGGTCGGCATAGGTGCATATAGTCCCACGATGAAGTCCAATCTGAAATATAAGACAGAATTAATAACAATGAATTACGTGACATAGTTGAAATTTTAGCTCCTAACAAATTAAAACAACAACAACATGAACTACTCAAAACATTAATAGAACTTAACGACCTTTATGATCTACAAGATAAAACCAACGAAAAATTAAAGACAATAGTCCATACAACAAATTGATGACAATTCGCAACAAATTCGCGGACAGGTCAGGGAAAAAACCGCGATTTTTTTCGCACCTTGACAGGTGTTCGCGGAAGTTGCGAATCGCCACATATCAGCACAAATTTCACCCGGTTTTCGCGAAAGATCATAAAGCACAGCCCTACACTTAAATTAATACATAAAATACTTACATTAATTGCTGCATCCTGCTGAAAATTGCACTAAAAGTACTCGATTACACGCACGACACAACATAAACAAATTAGACTGCCAAGTCATCTTCTTCTTCAGATGAAATGACAGATATATAGAACTTTACATCGCGAACACGATGAAAACAACAATTCCGCGATGTTATTGATAATTTTCGCGAAATTCACGTTTATTTTAATCGTAATAAGTCCCAATGAGTGGGAAAGAGAGAACCGAACAGAAAGAGAGGATCAATTTTAAGTCTCCACTAAAAGAAAACTACTAACCGGGTCAAACCATAAAATGGTGATAATTTGAATAAACAAATTAGAAAGTAAAATAAATAAGGAGCTGAATAAAGGAAAACTTAGCCGAATGGAGTAGAGGCCAACATTGGTCACCGACTGAAATGATAATAAGAATTTTTGATGGAGTAATTTATGGAATATTCATAATTAGAGTTAAATTATGGATAAACACAGGGGAAGTTAAAGGCTATAAAAGCGGAGCAATTTGATGAATCCTCCTCTTTCTTCAAGTATTTTTCCCAGCAGCAGGTAGCGTAAAAGTTGACATAGTGGCAAAAACATTCCAACCAGGAATTTTGTCAGTACATGCAACTTGTTCTCTTTCAGCTCGTTGAAAACAGAAAAAACCTAGTTGTGATCGTTGCCCTCAACTAAACATTTTTAATTAAAGTAACTAATTTTTTCCAAACGAATAATTTAATATTAATTTTCTTTTTATTTTTCCTAATCTTAATTTTTTGTAACGCGATATAATTTCTTAGAATAATATTTAATTAGAATTTTATAATTGAATTAATAGATTGAATTGTTTGTTAAATTATTATTTAAGTTTTGTTGAATTTGAAATAAATATAAAGCGAAGAATACTGAATGATAAATCCAGTTTTATTATTTACCGCTACACCTACCTCATTTTTCAGCACTATATTTTAAATATTTTCCATTGAAAGGAATAAGCATTCGCAACAGCCATTTTGTGACGTTCGCCATTATGGATTTAGAAAGACGTCACATTAATTATTGTGTTTCGCTTATCAAACCCTTTCATTTGATACCCATATCATAGGGTTTACTATGAAAATTATAAATCGCCATTGTGTAACGGCCGCCATATTGGATCAAAAATGGTGGCATTTATGTAATCGTGCATTGTCACGTGAACCAAACGTCTGTGCCAAATTTCAGCCCGATAGCTTCAGTGGAAGTGGGTGAAATATTGATTGCAAAATTCCAGAACATACATACATACATACAAGTGAAGTTAAATAAAAGCGTTTAAAAAAGAATCGTCAAAATCTGCTTATGCGTTTTAAAGTAATGAGCAAACAGGCATTAAAAGGAGACCTTTCGCCGGCAGCCAGAAGAAAAACGTAAATTTCAATGTGGTAATTAAAAGGCAAAGAAAGCTATCTCTATTTGATTCTGTACCGCCTATACTTTCTTCTGCACCGTTCTTGTAGGCATGATAACTGCCTTATTTTTGATCTATTTGCATTAAATTTTATCCATACATTCACTCGAACAAAGTCTTGATTTATTTAAAAATTAAGGTATTCATCAATTGAATCTTCTTCCTTCTGTATTTAATTAGAGATATATGTACATATTATAAGATCGATATACATATTTACTGAGTGCCTTCAACCAAATTTGAGACCGTAAAAATCTAAATATAATATATTTGTTTAGGCTACTATCTTGAGGTTGGTTTCTCATAATGGGTGATCTTAAAGGTTATAATGTCTGAAAAAAAAACTTTTTTTTAACACTTGAGTGTCGTTAGATTACATGGAGCCCTTAACTACTCGTCCCTTTGATCGATTCACCTCATTTCCGAATTTAGCCGAGATATTGTCACAAAAAATCGTTTGATCATAATCGATTAACAACAACAACAAATTAAAATGTATAGCGAAGTGGAAGTCCCCGAACCATGCAAATTTTTATTGTGACAAAGATATCGAGTCGATAAATGCATGAGTAAAATCCATTAAGAAATACAGCAGCTATAGTGGTAACAAAATTATTTTTAGAAATGGGTGTAGCTCCCACTTCCTTGCTAATCGCCACCATGTTGATATAAGGATTAGAAAAATATTTTGTGAATGTGCAAACCTGCAGACCAAGTTTGGTCGATATCGGTTAAGAACTTTGAGAGATAGTGGTCCAATAAATGTGTAAGCAAAATTTGATCAAAATCGATTAACAAATACAGCCTCTATCGTGTTCAATTTGGTTACAATTATTAGTACGATATATCGTGTTTAATCACGATCTAAAGTTAATATGGGCTCAAGGAAAATTAATGGGCAGTTTTCGAGTTAAACAAAATTACCAATTTTAATCAGCTGCCAATTGTTAATCATAACTAGCCATGCCAAAGTTAAACGAACAGAGTTGCTAAAGCTAAAACAGACTTTTAATAGAAATGCGGTCTGATGAGGTAAACACCTGAAAAGTCATGAAAATAATGTTTTTAAATTAAATTGATATGAATAAATTATATATTAGAGATGAAAATAGATTAAATAAACATTTATTTGAAGATAATTACAATAAAAGTATTTTTATATTAAACATTTTAAAACTGTATGAAAAAAAAATTACTGAAATATTTTAAAACATATGACCTAACTTAATGAATACGTAATATTTGTACATGTGAATTACATGAATAAATCCGTTTGTGGGAATTCGATTTAATTTTGCAGTTGCTATTTATGTATTCATTTCGAACCTTTTGTGCATTGAAAAATGCGTGTTTTCTTTTTAAATACAAGTAGGTTATATTTAGTTGCTACAAACATAATAGAAATTTGTTACATTTTGGTGCATGATTTAAGATAAATTTATATTTTTTTATGTTCAATCATAATTCAAATTAAAGTGCACATTTTACAAAAAAATTTAACAAAAACTAGTCATCGTGATGACATATTTCTATTATTTATCAGAGCTTATGAACAATTAAACTACAACTAATTGCTCTTCCTCCCTATGAAGACGACTGAAGTTAAAAAATCTGTACTCTTTGAGGAAACGTCAAGATGTTACTAGAGTTTCTTTCATGTTTTGTCGTATCACGGCCGAAATATTGTCTCCTGTATTGTTTGATTTCCAGATCGTTCGTAAATATTTGTTTGACGTAATTTTATGTATTCATAAGACTGTTTATACCAATTTAATGTAAGATCTCACAAAATTAACAAAATTGATTCAATACCACACCAAAAGCTTGAAAATAATGTAATTTCGCACTATTTTGATGAATTACACCAAAATTATATGCTTTTATGCCCGTTTTTCAATGCATAGACCAACCAACCAAAGTGATGAATTGGCTGAATCCCGTGTAAAGTACAAGTCGTTGCCTGTAGTTGTGCCTGCCGGCTGTCGAAACATCCTCGGGGAAATGCTTAACCTAGAAGAGGTTTTACCACTTTTTGAACGGAAAAACTGCTCAATTTTACTTTTAGTGCTGAGCTGGAATTACCGCACACATTATTACAAGTGCTTTATGTTATAATTAGTGGATGGATGTTTTGACAACCTGTCGGGCAGTTGTGGCGCTGTCTAGCACAAAAGTGTTGCTGAATGGGTGACGAATAAGAAAATGGAACGGGATGGCGCGATTTTAGTTGGTTCGTGGTTAATTGGTTTCAGCATTGGAGAACGGTCATTATGATCGTCATAAATTTGTCCACAGAAAATTTCTCTTAAGTTCAGTGTAATTTTACTCTCTATTTTTAGAATGTAGGTTTACTATGGCCGTAAAAATTTTGATATCGGGGTGGAATACAGTGGATTTCTTCTGCTGATCTACGTGCCATCTTTAAGATACGTAGCATGAAACATAATCTCAAGATTCTCGCATAATCGGTCTTGCAAACCCTACAATGCAAGGAATATTATCTAGGTGTTACAACCCACTTCACGCGAGTGAATTACCACTAATTTCACCTTACCTCCGGATGCAAAGTATTTAAGTTGCAGGAGGTAATGACGATTGCTGCACTCTTAAGAATGTTTGTCCCACAACGCCTGAAATTTATAGGGGGAGCATCACTCACACAATATTTTTATGAGAACGGAAAATCTTGCAGATCACAATAAATTCAGTCGAATTATACCACACATACCGCTGCAAGTAATGTATGCACACCCGCAATTATTACAGAAATAATAACCGAACATTAATTTGCCAGCAATTCTAGGAGAAATGCCATAAATCCTGGCGTAATTATAGTCACAGCCATTGGTACGTTAAGGACACATGTGTGCGGCTCGTAATTTGATTCATGCAACGATTCCATGACAATTACTCCTGTCGTCTACTAGAAGCAATCAAAATTTTGAGAAGGCGAAGCTGTAAGCCGAGAAGCAGCCAGCCCAAGGCCTGGATTTCTATGGGAGACCGCAGAAAAATGACGGGGGAGCTCCCAGCAGGGGCGAGAAACTCCAACTCCAGCTCCAGTTCCAAGTTCGGCTAGCGTTTAATAAACGAGCGCGTTTTAATGGGGATTTTTGGATAAAGTCATCAGCGGGGGTGGAAAGTGTGCCAACTGCCAGTCGATGGCACATCAGCGCCCGGGGCTCCTATTAACCGCCTCTCAGTAGCTCAATAATGGCCCGAAAGGATGTGCCGAGCTATCCCCGCATAAGTCATAACAATAAAAATAATGATAGACCCACTTGCCGCATGAAGGCCTCTCTGGGCGAACAATATCAATCGCTTCCGATATCATCGCCTTGTTTCTTGGTATCTGCATACATGTGGGGCCGGGACGGGCCGAAGACCCTGCTCCATGGGTTCCTGTATTTAACGTCCCCGATTGATTGATATTCATGCCCAGATAGGGGAAATGATGTCCGGACAGGCCGGCCCCAATGGACCCAGAAGGGCACACGTACCGGCCCTATTACATTCACAGCCCCAACCGGGGCCCCAAACAAAGCAAATAAGTAGGAAGTCAATTTTCTCTGTATATTTGCTTATCTTTTGTAAATAGCGGCGGCATCTTCCCTTATGCTGGTGCGACTGTATGCTGCTGGTAATTCTTCCGGGCTGCAGGCTCAAAGTCCCCTATGTGCTTAAGAAAATGAATATTCATACGGAAAAAGATTTGTGCATTGCACTTTTTAGTTCATCAAGTATGCATATGGTCCGAGCGGCTACTTCTCCCACAGGCCACTCTAGCCAAGGGCGCCACTTGTACAGGCGTTCCACTTGTGTAAAACGATGGGTACCTTTTAATTCTTTCATTTGCGGTCGGACGGCTCTAAGTACATAGGTACATAGACCATTTGATTTGCATTTAGAATGAAATCAGCATAGTTTTGTATGCATATGTATGTATTATACTCATATTTATGTCTAGGGAAAAAGTTTTCCTCAATAAATCTTCATTAAAGTATACCTAGAAAATGATCCAACAATTTTATACATTGTCTCAACATTCGTCCCTTCTTCTGTATTTCCATGGATTAACATTGTGAAAAATCTTAGTATATGTCAAGATAAGATTTTTTCGTAATCCATCAGTTTGAACTTGGTTGCAAAAAGATTTTGATCCAATGTACAGGATGAGATAGAGCTCATAAACTAACATGGTATAAAAATACAAGACACTTAGGTATGTATATTTTATCGGTATTTCACGCATTTTTGTGCCAAAATCTTTGACGTGACCACGCAGGTGGAACTCATCGCAGAGTTATTATTTAATAATCTTAGGGTGTAGATTTCTTGCAAAGAACTACGTACATATTGTTTAATCAAGCACTTATTGTGCATATTTCAGTGCTATTATTATTATTGTTGGGAATGGGAGTTATTCAAAGAAATGATATACTGGCTGCCAGTAAATTCCGAACTTGTACTGAGCAAACGCATTCATGATGCAGCTCGAAAGATAACGAAATAATGGCCTCGTCAAAATCTTCTTTTTGAAAAGATGCGCCTGAATCGACGTTGATGGTAAACATTTTAGACATTTATTATGGCCTCAAATAAATTTAATTAAAGCGATTTGCTTTTGTTTGTCATTTTTAATACAGTTGCTAAACGTAATTATTATGGTACTACATAACTTATGGGAATCGATGTTGCCTACTGGATCAAAAATGACAATAATAGGATAAGTAAAAAATCAGTTCCTTTTTTAATTAAATAGCAATATCTATTTTTCTACGTAAATATATTATAGGTTAAAGTAGATAGGTTAAAATCTATTCTACATGCGCCAACCTTTAGAACAATTAACGAGTTAAGCTCAGCATATATTTTTACGGCATGAATAAATCAAACTTGAAGGAAAAAATTTTGATACACATAAAATTGAAAAAGATTTCTTTGTTATCAAACAACGATAGCCATATTGGAAATATCGTTGTTTACATTTGATAGGAGGCTCATTCGGTAATTGTTTGCAAAAACCAAAATAAAAAGATATCAATGTCTGTGGCCATGACACCGAAAAAATTGTTCGAAGTTAACGACTTTCCTAAATTTCAAAGAAGTGTCATTATCTTGAAAGCTGAAAGATTTTTACTTAAGTTAAATTTAGCTTATTGGAACATCATGAGCGATACATACATTTTTAATCTTGAACATGTATTGTCTATCTCAAACGTGATAAACTACATAGTTGCTATCATCAGAATGACGTAGCGCGTTAAAAATTGCTATTGCAGAACTGTATAAAAAATGCGCACAATACCTATAACTATAATTTAATCTAAGTTTGAGAATAGCAAGCGGAAAAATATGTCACTACAAAATTGAACAATGCGGAAAATGAAAAATGATTTTTATATTTATATTTTTTATTTATCGAAACATTCATTCTTAAGACATTTGTTCACTTATTGTATGAAAAAGAAAACATGAAAACATTTAGAAACTATTTACAGTTTTTCTTAAAAAATGCATTTTACTTATCTTACATTTTATTATAACTTCTGCATGAAAAAATAATTAGTAAAACTTATAGGTATAACATTTAGTTCACTCTTATAACATTTTTGTGGTAATCAGGGTTAGAGGAATATATTTCATAAAATTAAAGTGAGTTGTCCCATTATTGCAGCCACTGAAGAGCGTATATGAGAGGCGGTTTTCTTTTGAAAACATGACTCTAATTTTCGTTATTAAGTTTTTTCGGCTTTTTCACGATACTTCTACCGGTCAACCGTGTCCTTTACAAATTGGACGTATAATTTTATCAGAAGAATATTATCTTAATACAAATTTGATGCTCTAATAAACAAAAGTTAGTGCTGTGAAAATGTAATTTCACTTTGGAAAATAAGTAACATTATTTTTGTTTGTAATTTTTGCAATTATGTCGTTTTTGGTTAGTATAAAAAGTATTTTCATAGAAACGTTATGCAGCACAAAATTTGCTAGATACTATTTTCATATACAAAATATTTTAGTACCTGCAAGAAAAACTAAGGTTCTAACAAAATTGGCGGAAAAAGTGGTCATTATTTTTCGCCAAAATGGAATTTACTTCACCTACCTCTCCCTATCCGGTTGCTTTATTTTTAATAATACACTGTAGATTTGTACTATAAGAAAACTGTTATCATATTTTAATAACATATCCCAAGTCGAAATTTTAGATTCTATTTTAGTCCTCGTACTTCTCAATATTCCCATTTTATCCTCTAATTTGTGTTTTAATTCTTAAACTCTTCTTTTAAGCCTGACAGCACTACTTCTGATCAGTATTTGAGTTAGATTTTAATGCTTGAACCCCTTAAAGAAATATTTGGAATTTTTTTTTATCAAATCCACTTTCTACTTTAGAACTTCAGGCTCTCTTTTCTAAGAAATGTCTAACTAGGTGAGTTTTTTAATCCTATGTAATTATCTTCACCCGTTTAAACTTATCATCCAGTTCTATAACCCAGAACCCGATAAATATCTGAGTTTCATGCTGTTGTTATATTTTTCTGTTAAAGCAGGGTACTAGATCCTGAACCGGATGAAAAAAACGCACCTAATATGTATTTGATGTGCTCTTTTAGTCCTCTAAAATCTTGTATAATTCAATACTGGGGGAATAAAAAGAGAACAACAATTTCGACTCGAGATCACCCAAGCATTCTATTGAGTGTTTAACTACTGTTCTTAATCTACTTTTTTGTGGAACTGCAAATGGCAATTTCTGGAGAGCTTTTATTAAAGTAGGTATTATAGTATAAATGTTTTTATCAAAGTGATATAACATATTCTTTAGTATGACCACAGAGGAAATAAATGTATTGCATTTCCTGTATCTGGAAAAGTATTACTTTTACGAAAAAAGATGATATTAATTAATTGTAGATAATTGCAAGACCTAATATGTATGTGGTTTTTATATTTTTCGTCTAGCTTTATTAGAAAGCGAGACATTTGCAAAAAACGATTTCCATACTTTTTCAAGATGACGGCCTAAGCTCAAGGTTTTGTGACTATCAAAACTCAAAGTTAAGCTTTTCTAATATCCTCCAGAGAAAAACCGAATGTTACTTATTTTGCTGGGTAAGGAATTCTTTTTTGTACATTTTGACTGAACTAATGGGCGGAAAAGTCGTGTTTTGAAATTAATCGCCTCAGTCGTCATGTACAGTACATACAAATATAATATATACATATGTATGTATGTGATGGAAACTGATCCGATGGGAAAATGTTTTAAATTGCTTGGTCTTTAAATAAATCTACGTCTTTGTGAAGTCATTATTTGGAAACCTTAAACCGCGTCTATTTCTTACACGAACCATTGTCCCATACATTTTCATTAATAAATGGATTCGATTTTCCATTCCTTGCCCAACCCGCACATTTATCGATAAATGCTTAATATATGTAAATCGCCCACAAAGTCATACGAATCGACAGCAGTTTTATTGAACAGCTTTACTAACTATATACATATGTACTCTTTATTAGATTAAGTACATATGTACTTTATAAGTCTGTATCTGTGTATGTAGAATATGTGTACTTTCAAATATAGAGATAATTGGAGATCAATTTAAAAATCTTGAAATCTTGGCATAACAGTCTTAGGCCACTGTGACATTACACTAATTACTGAAGAACACGCATTTCTACGTGGACAAGAAGGGTTATGCGGAGATTTTACGTACGATTATATAGCTTTAATTGATGCAAATTGTAATTCAATACTAATTTTGAAAATTTACATTTTATTAAAACAAAAATCATATCTGGCACGGTAATGCGGGATTTATTTAGCTCCCGCAGTAGCTAGAGGAGGGTTATACCTTCGAGATACATATATGCACCTATTCATAACTACCCTTGCGGCGAACTAATTATGAAATTTAATTAAAATTCATTTATTTTCCAGTGGAGCAGAGCACCTATTTGGCGAATCAACACAAATAGTCCGAGTCTATTTTTTTATAATTCAATATACTTGGTGCGGGCATAATTTATGTGGCCGTTTATTTTCGTAAATTTACTTCATAAATAATTCATCCGGGGAAGCGAAATCATAAAAATCAATAGATATTTTGTAAACTGAATTAGAATATCGCAGCAGTGTGTACCTGCAAGGGCCGGTAGATTTCCTATGGCGTAATATGCAGCCACGCATTCATAATGCAAGGCCCCCGGCACACGGGGTCTTGCACACCTGCGGTGCTTGAATACGGACACCAGCCAGGCCTAGGGCTGCCTCTGCTCCGCTGACATATGTATGTATGTATGCATGTATGTATGTATTTATGTATGTAGGTATATTGGAATAAAAAATTACTCTTTCGAGCAAGTTTTTAAATTTTTTAAGCAAAATAAATGAAAAATCGTCCGGTGTGTTTACCCTTCGTCTGCACAGCAATTAACGACAGATGAACACAAAAAGAAGCAGAGAGCGCCACTCTGTGAAGGATTAAATGGCGTCGAAGTTCCATTAAGTATCGTCCTTAATTTAATTGAAGAACTCGGCCCTTATGCCGAAATTAGGTTAATTAGTTCGAGCGTTTCTAATTCGCCATTCGCGTCGAACCGAAAACCATTTTTGAACAACTTCCGCTAACCTTTCTTCCTTATTGCGCGGAGCGTTTTGCTGAATTTTTCCTCCCTTCAATAATTAATGACTGTTTGCCCATTCATACCCGCTAAAGATTTTCAACATTTTCCGTTCTTCTGGAACTCTGGAGTACCACTCAGAGATCCCCCTGAAAAATTAATATCTGCAGGAGGAGTGCCTCCGGCAAGGCTTAGTGCTGATTGCATTAAGTCCGAGGAGCCGCCGGAGTGAGAGGTGCTAAAAACCCCGTGGAGCTGGGACATGTGTTGTGCGCTCTGTTTTTGAGGAAATTTAAATTCACCTCATTTAACACGGATGCTTGAAAATAGCGGCGCAAAATTAAATTGAATATTCCAATTTGTTGAGCTCTTACAAAGTCTTAGTGTACCTAGTAGGAAAAGCCTTTATAATATCGTCTGCTCGTCTGTCCATCTGTCAGTCTAGCAACTACTTAAAATTTGCTTCTAACTTCTAACATATCAATCAAGAGGAAAGCAAAGTTTAAATGCAGAAATATAGGTCTGATATTCAGAAGAGCGTTATAACTAATTACTTTTGGACGTGTCATTTATATTTTATTTTGGCCTGTTAATCCTTTTAAAGATTGGGTATCCTTATGTAAAAATTAGGAAAGCGGTCAAGAGCATGTCGGGACTGTTAATTTGACAGTTGATTGTTGATTTGTGGTCAGTACGTTTTGCCATTTCACCATGAATAGACTTACTTCAGAACAACGCTTGTAAATGGACCGAGAACAATATTCAGCTTGATCCTCTTTTTCAACGCAAAATTTTGTTCAGCGATGAGGTTCATTTTTGGTTGAACGGCTACGTCAATAAGCAGAATTGCCGAATTTGGAGTGGAGAAAACCCAGAAGTCTTTGTTGAGACGCCCTTACATCCATTAAAAGTCACTGTTTAGTGTGCTTTATGGGCAGGTGGAATCATTGGCCCATATTTCTTTAAAGATGATGCCAGCCATAATTTTACCGTCAATGGCGAGCGCTATAGAGCCGATTGCTGACTTCTTTGTTCCTCAGTTCAATGGTATTGATGTGGCAGAGCTTTGGTTTCAACAAGATGGCGGAACACGCCATACAGTGCGCGACAACATCAATTTATTGCCGGAAACATTCTATGAGCGCATAATTTCGCGTAATGGACCTCTGAACTGGCCTCCACGATTGTGTGATCTCATACATACATATATGGCCCCAGTTGATAAAGTGGTCGAAAATTGAACTTCCCGATTACGCTTCATTTGAGCCAGCCGTGGCGCCCATATGCCCGAAATTATGTTTAAACACTAATGGCATAAAAATATCTTTTAAATAAAGCCAACACCATGGCCGTTAACATTAATTTTATTTGTTACATATTTTAAATTTGTATACCTCTAAAAAAAAAACACCCTATATATGAATTCCCTTTTTAGGTATGCCTTATTGGACTCGATCTGAGTCCTATTTCATCTGATCAGGTAGCTCTGCTTTATTTCGCCTTATTACGACAACCTTATTTGAATTGATCCGGCCCTGATATTGATGCCCTATTCCAACCTTTTTACGAAATACCCCATTTAATCTTATTTGGCCTTGATGTTACTGCCTTATATCAACTTGCATTCAAGATGGCATCGATATATTATAACAACATTAAAAATATTAATTTTTAATTATTTTATATTTTAAGGACACTAAAATACATTTGTAAATTTATTTAACTCTCGAATAGTTCAGTCAGTTTTAATGACTTCTTTTCTCGAAAGTAACATGAATAAGATATTTTTACCCGACTGCCGAAGGAAGGTTATGTTTTTCGAGCGTATGTATGTATGTAATGTATGTGGGTATGTATGTCTATTTCTTTGTGTCGCTTTGCAGCCTAATCGGCTTGACGGATTTTAACGTATAAGGTGTCATTCGATTCATCTTAATTGTCGGAGTGCTGTAGGGTATATAATATTTCAATATGGCTTCCGCGAAAAAAAATTGAGGGGAATAAAAAAAGTTTTTTTTATTATAACAATATGGGTCTCAAATGAAAGCTAATAAATAGCCCATTACAAATATATATACGTAATAACACTTTGATGCTACCAT
The DNA here is from genome assembly GCA_963920795.1 of Eutolmus rufibarbis. Taxonomy (NCBI): domain Eukaryota; kingdom Metazoa; phylum Arthropoda; class Insecta; order Diptera; family Asilidae; genus Eutolmus; species Eutolmus rufibarbis. Next base: position 29,381,307 of record OY987206.1, on the reverse strand, counting down.
TTTGACAGGAAAATCAAAAATATGTTTTATTCGACTTCCATTATCTAGATTAAGTATAATATCTAATGTTACTTTACCGCAGAGCTCATTTAACTGTTTAGTTATCATGAATTAAACCACTCTTTCATTAATAAAAACTAAAAAGAGGGAAATAAACTAAATTATTTAAAAAACAAAAAACCCGACTGCAGTAAAAATATCAACTGAAAAGCGAAAAACAAGCTCTATAATCTATAGAAAATTGTAAGAGCAATGTCCTTATAAGTAATGCACCATGCAGTTATTTTTTGTTCGATACCTCGTTAACAAATATAATACAATTTATACTATTATTTAAATATAACTTAAATATTGGAAAAGGTATTGCAGGCGGGGACAAGCAATGAACGACAAAACATATTTCTTGAAAAAAAGTAACATTTGGACTAATTGGCTTGTCCCCGCCTGGAATACCTTTTCCAATATTTAAGTTATATTTAAATAATAGTATAAATTGTATTATTTGTTAACGAGGTATCGAACAAAAAATAAATGCATGGTGCATTACTTATAAGGACATTGCTCTTACAATTTTCTATAGATTATAGAGCTTGTTTTTCGCTTTTCAGTTGATATTTTTACTGCAGTCGGGTTTTTTGTTTTTTAAATAATTTAGTTTACTTATATAGAATGTCTTCAGTAAATGTAAATTTGTGAAAAGTGTGTTATTGCCAAATTAATATTATCATAAATGATAACACTTATAATATAATAATAATAATAATAATTGCCTGATCCGGCCCGAGTGGTTTGAGGCGTTAAATTCCTGATCAGGTCACGTGATCCGACCCGGATCAGTTTTAGGGAAAGCCGGTTCCGACCCGGATTCTAACCCTAAGCAAATGCTAGTCGCATTCTATGTTTTTATTTATTGTTCAATATGGTGGATCGTATTTCAGAACCGACTGTGCTGATATTAATTTTTGATGATTTTTTTCGTCTTTAAAGCCTTTATCTTGTAAATTAGAATCAAATAAATACAAAAAGAAAAGTGTTTCAACAGGCCATAGCTTTCGCTATCAACTTCTTTATGATTTTAGTTCACATAATAGCGACAACTATGATTGATGTAGTTTTTCTTTCTAAGGCAATCCCACAATAAATTGTTATGCGTTCCATGGGGACTGATAAATTTTATTGTTTTCATTTTATTTTTTTAAGCTAAGTCTATCGACAACAAAATGATCCTATAGGATTCCCGGGATCTTAAAAATAATAATTCTATGGACTATAAAAATTTAATAAAATATCGAATGAATAACAAGCATATAAATGAATACTTGCATTAAAAAAAATACATTACACTCGGCAGGTTTAATTTATATTATATGTTTTACATTTGCAGAGTCGGGACAAACGACTAGAATAAAAATACTTTTTCACAATGCCAAATAAACCCAAATTGTTATTAACATTCTTGTATACTTGTACAAATATACGATCTATATTGAATCTGATCGTAAATGATAAAACATTGGTGGAAATATTTTCTCCTATATAATATATGTATCAGTTATTTATGTTATTAAATTTGCGTAGAACATACATTCTTGGTGAAGCTTTTGTGGCTGCAGTGCCGAAGATTAAATATAGAAGGCGATGCAGATATTATAAAATGTTGATTTCAGTAGACTTTGTACGTAAGATAATATACATATGTAGTTTTCCATGATTTTCATATAATACGTAATATTTTGTAAAAATATTTTAATATTAAATAATTAATTAATTAAAAATAAATAATTAAAAATATAGGCAACCTCGACGAAGAAACGTAAATCTCAACGGCAGCCAGGATCTTTGCTCTTAAATCTTAAGAGTGTGTCAGTATTTAAGGGGTTATACGCAGTTGCACGAACGAAAAAAGACGTTTTTTTATGAATTTTTTCTGAAAAGATATTTTATCTTAGAAAAACAAAAAGTATAGGTACATTTAGTGGCAACATCTGAGTTTATAACAGCACTAATGATTTGTAAAAATATCGATCTGGTGTGCTCCTGCAGACGATCTCCTGAAGGTCCTCCAAAAAAAGGTGTTCGGCGGTGATCACGATATCTCCGGTTTAGTTCATCAGAAATCAAAAAAACCCGAAAGATTCTTTTAGTGGATAGATAAACTAGGTATTGAACGAAGGAATAATCGAAATTTTGATTTTTGACAAAATGGCAGCTTCGTAAAAAAAAAATTCGAATTTTCGACCAAAATTGCCACGTAAAATTGTTTAAAAAAATATAAATAATTATCCGAAATCTTATTCCTTTGTTCAATACCTGAGGAATATATCTGAGAAGGTTGTGTTAAAATTTCAGACCAATCGGTTGAGTCGTTTTTTAGAAATCTTGATCACCGACTTCGAAAACATAGTTTTGAGAAAAACGTTTGAAAAGATTTTGTTTGTGGCGGATCACTTGGTTAACAGTCCAAGACGTCCTTACAAATATGCGTATATCTCGAAAAGTACTTACCGGATCGATTTGAAACGTTCAGGGAATATAGTCAGATATGTACATTACGAAAATACAAAAAAAAATTTTTTTTGTAATTTCTAACTGCGTATAACCCCTTAAGTCATGTGATGTTGAAATTCAAATCCTCTTTCGATGCTGGGAGCTCTGCTAAACAACATTCAAGCAAGAAACCTTTATTCTGCAGTATTAAATCTTCTTTTGGCCACAACTCGAGGAATCTTTATAGAGAATTATTAATAGAGCATTCAATCAACAGACATTTTTTGCACTCTGGTTGCTATTTGTTCCTCAGAATTTGAAAATGTTACAATTTCAGAAACAACAATTCTCTTTTCTTACCCTAAATTTCAAGAATTGAATATGACAATGTTTTGCATGAAAACTTCACTATACAAAAAAATTAACTCTCTAGCTCTCCTTCTACAATCTGAAAAATTGTTTAGCAACAAAGAAGGATTTCTATTAACTTTCTCTTCCTCAGACAAACAATTTGGTTTTATATTTTGAAATGTATTATATAATTCAAAATATAGAAGAAAGTCTCCTGCACTTTCCTAAGACCTAACATATGTATATTAAATGGGAACACAGCCTCATGAAAAACCTACATCTTCTTAACAAATGACCAAAATATGGCTTTTCAATCCCATGTTTATGAAAACGTGATTTAATGGAACATTATCATTCTCGAATTTGAATTCATCTAACTAAGATTGAATTGACCGCATGAGGCTAAATGTCGATGAGAATGCTATTTTTTTTTATACCAGTTCTGTAGAAAAGTTTGAATGTTTTTTAACAGTGGACCAACAAACAAATAATGAATAATAGTCATGTGTAACAGAATTCCTCTGATGCTTTTAGAGCTTTGATTTCTTCTCGTCATGAATCTATTTTTTCAATAATTTCAATCAAAATTCAACTCATTCAATAATTCGTCAATAATGAACGCATCTTTCAATATAATTTGTGCAACTGTACAATTGTATAATTTGTAAAACAAGTCATAACCCAAAGTTAAGTACTTGTAATTACAAAAGTGTGTTAATCCATAATTGCGTAAATTATTGATTTAACAGTTAATTTATCATGCATACCTTTTAGCATATAATATATAAGGAGTAACAAGGGCTCAAAGGATTTTTGCGGAATTTAAAGCATTTCTGCGCTTTTTACGAATTTATAATTAAAAAACACTGGAAATATGCTAATAATATTTGATCTATAGCAAAGAGAGTTGTTTACATTATGGTATCAAACAAATCCATTCGCAGTTCTGTATTTGGTATTTGCAAACAAAAATTAAATTGATATTCTCTTCAAAATATGCCCAGCGTTGATAACATTGCAACTGCTAATATTAATCATTTTAAACGTTGAAGAGGTAGCGCTTCTATTTATTTTGTCAACATCATAATGTGTCAATAAAAGATTTACTGCCTGCATGGAATATCTCTATGATATACTATGAGTACTTTATACGACCTGGGTGACTACTTCAAATAAATATGAAAAATATGTTCATCATTTCATCGTATACGAAGTGAGTTATTGAATAATCCACTTTACAAAGTGTTTTCAAGAATATGATAAAATTGATTACGGCTTAATTTATTTAATGATTAAAGAAGTCGATTAACTATGGAAATTCATATGTTTTTCCATATTAAATTAAGGATTGTAAAAATCTTATGAGATGATTTTATATCCATTTATATTTTTGTCAATATCTATCTATCCTAATAAATTTAAAGTTCTTTAAACAAAATAGTTTTTAGCGTCCTTAAAATTCATATAATTTTACTTCTTGTTTTAATATCTGTATATAGGGCTATATTTATATTATTTTATTTTTAACATTAACTTACTGGGTTTCATTTAGTAACCAATTTAATTTAAGGAGGTGACTATTTTCACCTTAAAACGTGAAACCAGAAACCAGAAACCAGAAACCAGAAAAAATAAATTCACAGTAAAAGGAAAATCTTTATTTAGTAGGCATTTTGTAAAAGGAAAATCTTTAGTTAGTAGGCATTTTGTAAAAGGAAAATCTTTAGTTAATAGGCATTTTGTAATTTGAATGAATTTATTTTTTCTGGTTTCTGGTTTCTGGTTTCTGGTTTCACGTTTTTTAAGGTGAAAATAGTCACTCTCTTAATTTAATTGTTTGATTGTTTTTGTTTCATTCGACTTTTTTGCTTCATAAATAATGTTCTTAATTCAGCTTAGTTCTGCACACTGAATCTTACTTTTGTATAAAATGCTATTGATGATTAATAAAACAACAATAAAAATATTCAATTACTAAGATAATTAAATTCTGCTGAAATAGTGACACTGGGACACAATTGTGTAAAAGTAAATTGTCGAACGAAAAAGATAGAAACAGATTAAGTAATGCTTCAAGTCCTTTAACAATATGGTAACAAAATTGAATGGGTCAAAACAATTTGTATGTAAAAAATGCCTAATAATAATAATCAATTTCGTTCAAGTCAATTTTAAAAATGAGAAAAAATCACTTAAAAAAAAACTGTTCTAATTTGCATATCAGTTTTACAAATTCTTTAGATCAGGCTTCAAAAATCGTGCCTAATGTTTAAATAATAAGATTAAGGATTCAATTTGGCGAACTCTTCACTCAGGTTTCATTAGATTTTGCCTATCATTGGCTTAAGTGTGAAAGTGCTATATCACGTTTAGTGTAGAACAACCACAATTTTTCTCAATTAACATGTTACCAGCCTTTTGTATGGATTTTTATCCGGGAATAAGGTCGTTTTTCTTCTAAGCACGTCTAATATCGGTAGTTTTGTATCCTTTAATTTTTAATATGGAATTTAATTTCGAAAGGTTATCATTTTATCGTTAATTTAGAAAGATAACATACTAAATATGATGAACTAAAAATTCTTTCCGCCACAACTATTTAAATTTTAAAGTTTTACCAGATGTTTAGTTACAACTACAGAAGTCATTTCTATATTTTAAACATGCATCTATTAAAATTTTAAAATGTTAAATACATATTGTACGAATATATGAGTAATTGTAAAGTTATACTTTTTGAAATTTAGGACACTATTTTGTTCAGAAGATACATACTTCTGCTAATTCTCTCATTGCCTTTTAATAAGTATTTTGATATTTACAAATCAATTAAAATAGTTACAAATACCAAATAGCATACAGGAGTCTCTCAAAATTACTTGAAAATATATTCCGCCATGAAAATTGTAAATTCGTACGTATAACTATATTTTTGTACACCGAGTTTAATATTGTGAAGTTCGCCTAGTTTATTTCTTATTTCATTATATCTTTGGCATTCAACAATTACATGCATTAAAGTATTTTTCTTCGAACAGTATTCACACTGATTTTCTTCAGCAAATGTATATGTATATGCCTTTCTTTGTTATAACCCTTTTATTGTATTGATTGTATAGTCTAATTTTAGCTATTATTCGTTTCTCCCATAAGGGGATTTTATACTGCAGATACTCAATACCTGCCACATTTTGTATTAATGACGGATAGATGACTAGGGATTCGGACTGCAAGGAAAGATTTAAGTCACAGTTAGTTAGCATGTCAGAATAATTTGCCAGTAGATTTCTTTTTTCTTTTATAAGTAAGTCGAGCGTTAAACTGTCCCAGATTTCTTCGGCGTTTATTTTTGCAAAAAAATTTTCTCTGATTTGCGTTGCCCACATGTATCTAGAGCTACGATTGTTGGCAATACTAGCCATTTCACGGGCTCTATGATAACTTATGCTAAGGAATCTACAGTTTGGCAGTTTGTATATTCTTTCCAGAAAATTAAGAATTAAACTAAATAAGTACCTTGATTTTTAAATTTTGTATGCCCGTTTCAAACCTTAATGCGTAGCCGGGAGTATTACGTGGCAGATATAGTAGACGTTTAACGTATTCATTCTGTATTATCTCCAAATTTTCTAAGTATCGAATACTCCAGACCTGCGCAGCATAAAGCGTTATTGAAGATATTAATGATTCAAAAAGCTTACTGCAAGTTTTCCAATCTGGTATTCCGATTTTATTTAGGATTGCTAATGATTCTGGGATAGCGCGCTTAGACTTACTTATAAAATTGTTAGTAGCTTTTTGAAATACTGAGGATTGTGCGAATATCACACCTAGATACGTGTATTCTTTGACTATTTCAATGATTTTTTCTTCAAATTTAAATGGCTGGATATTTTTACTATGGCCATGGCCACCTTTTTGAAATATTACAATTTTTGTTTTATTTACATTTATCTGCAAACCTTTATTTTCAAAATACCCTCCCAACTGACTTAAAATTTTTCTCATACGTATTGAGGTGTCGGACAGAAAAACCATGTTGTCTGCAAATGCTAGCATGATGATTTCTGTTAGATGATTTAGCGAAACCCCCCTCATACCATTTGAAGAAAACCAGCATGATTTAATTGTAGGAATGATAAATAAGCCTGGTGGCTCTGATATTAAGTTAATCGAAGCATTAATTGATGATGTAATACAAAAGAATGAATATTTTACTAAAATTAAGTAGCTAATACAGTAGTCTAAGGCAAATAAAAAAAAAATACATATTTTTGATAAGATAAGAGACATTAAATATCTCTAAGGTAAAGTAAACAGTACTAAAAAGTAATATAATGTATGATAAAAATAACAAGAACATTTTAGAAAATATATATATAGTTCTAAATATTGATATTTGTACAATAGCTATGTAAGCATCAACACTCATTGTAAAATTCTTATGAATTAAACAATAAAGATCTACTACTATTGTGAAGTTTTTAAAAAATAAAAAATATTAAGCTTATGATGTAATGTCGCTTGTGCATAATTTTATCAGTCTGTAGTGAGGTAGCAAAAAGGCAAAACAAAGTTTTTAAATAATGTAATCAGTGTCCATCTTAAAAGTAATTCGAACTTTGGAGTAAACGTCTTCCGGCAATGTTGGAAACTTTCTTGGAACTCTAGACTATGTTAAACTATTGGGAAAAAATAAAGTTTTATGAAAGCTAGTAAATACGTTAATCTATAACTGTTCTGTTGAAGTAAATAAAATATTATTATATTTATAAAGATAGGACAATGTTTAACCGTTTCGAAAGCAACAAGACATCCCTGATTTGAATAAACTATTTGGATTAAGAAGTGTAGGTGCAATGGAGTCACTGTATTTAAAAGATGTGAACTTTAGGCACAATTGTATTTAAAGAAAATAATGCAACACCCAATTCTGCTCATCACTTTTAACGCACTATCGTATTAATATCCCCTCAATTAAACTTGTCTTGTTTTCGACTTTGAAACGACTAAGTTCAGACGATATGTACACTGTACAGTGCATATATAAATAATCACCTCGAAAATTTCATATTATACCTTTTCGGTATTTTGCTGAATAACTTTATCCAAACAATTTCCATTTGAACCGCATAGAGCACACGACGATGTTGTTAACCCCAAAAGATTTTAAGTTTCATTGTTTCGTCAAAACTGCTTCGTATTCTAAGGAATTCATGAGTGCGAGCTGACTTTAAATATTCCTTTGTTTATTAGCGCGAAAACGTTCATATCTTATGCAGGTTCCCGCTTTTGAAAGTAGAGGAGATTGAAAGATGGGAGATTATTTTTAGATTATTTTTAATGAACAAAGATAGATTATTTTTAAATGTTAATCAAAATATACATACATATCTTAAAAAGGATACATTTTTGAGAGATGAGGCAATTGTCGATCAATGAGTGAAACATTACTTTTTTAAGTACGAATGATTTTAATGGAATACTAAAATGCTGCTGCAAATATTTTGTCAATTTATTTAGGAATATTAGCTATACTTTTTGTCACATATACATATGTATAGCAATAAAGCAGCTTAATGTGTAGTTTGTTATTTATATTTTGCAAATATGTAATAACATTTCAATTTATAAATATTTAATTGATAAACAGTGAGTCTAAAAATCCTAGAAACGTTAAAATATCGCAAAGTGATTGAATTTCTGCTAAAAACGTGTTTTGAAAATATTTAATGATTACAAATACCACAAAAATGATGGTATTATTTGATCTTGGAGTGATCTTGGTATTTTCTTGCCAGATTCATCTTTACGTTTTCAAATGATAACTTGTATGTTTTTATTATTATTATTTATTGATTGTTATTATAATTATTATTTTTATTCAAATTTTAGATATTGACCAAAGTGCAAATTTGGTTATTAATAGTATATTTCTTAGAAATACCTTTTTGAGTTTTTAAGGAGATAAAAGCACTGCAATGTATTTGTAGGTTTACGTATATAAAAAGAAACAAAGTTAACCTTTACAAGGTTTCTTAAAAGCATGATTCACGTTAAAAATGACCGACTTAGTTCAGCGGAATATAAATTTCAATCGCTGGATTTACAGCAATGACTTCAACCGTAATAAAATTAACTTTTTGAAAGTGAAGGAATTCGTTTACCTACAAAACGTCCTACGTAATACATTCTGGCTACGAAATCACAGCATAATTTTTTCCCACAACCTATTTGTTTCTATTGAATTAATATCATATAAATTGTTATGAAATTTTACTGAAATCCGCACATTTAATTTAATTTTCATCTTTAAATATAGACATCAATTGTAGGCTTTAGTTGGTTTTTTAAGTATATCCACGAAACACCCGACAGTGAAAATTGCTATCTCAATCCTCAAATGGATGAAATCAATTTACAAGAGCAGGCATTAACACACTGAAACAGGCTTCACCGAAAAACGGAAATGTATTTTTGCGAAGTGATAAAAAGGGAACTCATTTATAAAAGTGATAACCCCGAAAAATATTTAAATATTCTTCAACGGGAGATATGCGGATGTAATGAGTTTAATATATTCATATGATTTTGGGGTGTACAAAAGAGGTGATGATACGAGTATTAATATCGGCCACGTCACCTTAAATTTCAAAATGTGTGACATACTTAAATACTATATTTGTTTTCTTAAGTTTATGGAGTATAATTATAATTAGTACGGCCGTAAAGGTTCTGTCCTTTAAGGGGTTAAACCAAATGGAATCGGAAAAATTACTTGATTTTCATGCATATCTCTTATCGTTTTAATAAATACTTGTTTATTGAAATTCCCAAAACACTACCATAAATACGTATGTATGTATATTAGGGTGGAGTGAAAATGTATGGGAATTATTATTTTTCTGTTATTTTGTAATAGCATAGTGGTAAAAAGCTGCCTATAGATGAGCAAATGAAGTATGTTAAATATCATTTATGTATTATAATGGTTTGAGGTGCCCCAAAACGAAAGTATTTTGAAAAAAAGTATAATTTCATTCATTTTTGACAGCCTCATTCAGATGTACATATATAAACCTTAATAATGTATCGGAATAGTATTTTTCATGTTGTTTAAAACCTATATTCTTCTGTAATAATAAAAATATATATATAAGTTTGGAATTTATGGTGCCCCAAAACTTCTTAAAACAAAAATAAATCAAGAATTTTGCAATAAAACTGCGATTCATATTTATGAAACATTTATGAGAAAAATGTTACAAAATAGCCAATTAAGTAGAAAATTCGCGTTTAGTATTATAAAAAGGCATCATCTGACATGATGACAGTCTGGCCCTGATAAAACCATCATTTTATGAAGTTTAGCATTTGGTTTTGCACTATCGAACATTGACAAGTTTCTGATTTTTTTTCAAAACTTTGTCCCAACGGGGGCACCTCTAAATATAAACCTAGACAAAAAATATTTTCGTTTTTGCTTACTGTGCCTATCACGCAGCTTTTTGCGGGTATGCCATAGTAAATATAATATATAAAAAAAATAATTTCACTCCACCCTAACGTATATGCGTATATAAATTTCTTAAGAAAAATATTTTTAAAAAAATGTAAGAAGTATGGCGATTCTTTTAGAATGTCCAATTCTGTAGGGTCTGAACAAGGAGCTTGGTAAAGTTTTGATTTGAAAAAAATGGAAAACATTTGAAATATCAAAAAATCCTTCGTCCAGGCTCTCTGTTTTGTAGTATTATATCAAATAAGTTTATAAAATTTGAGTTCGATCGGTGCAATAGTTGTTAAAAAAATTTTGGCCACCGCAACTACATTAAAAAAACCCAGGAAGGAAAAACGCTTAAAACTATTGAACAAGTACTCCGATTCTTGTAAAATGTTGAGGAAAAATTTTCGAGATGATGTACATTATTAAGAAAATAAACAATTCTTTCGACCTATCCAACCAAGTAGGCATGATAAGGCATGAGTTGTTTTAATCTTATTTTTAATTTTAATTTCAAGCAAAGGCGCTACAAAACTTCCGATAGTACAACACTAATGTAGAAAATTAATTACTCATTATTTTAGCGGCATTCATAAGGATTAGCTTTATATGTATATATTATGCAAAGTTACAATATATCTATATTTATATGTTTTGCAAACATATCACATTAATTTCATATTAAAATAATGAAGCAATGGTTTACATATCTAAACAATTAATATAGAAACATTTTTAAAACTTATATAAGATTTTAATTTTGATAATAATGCAATTTAGAGGAAATGAAATTTTTCTATTGTATGTAGGTATCTTACTAGTTTGGATTTATAAGAATAAAAGGACTCTTCATAGACATAGTACACAGGGTGTTCCAATAGTATATTAGAAGCTTTCAAATAACTTTTGCATGGTTAGAAGTAGAGTTTTGAAACAGTTTAGACATTTTGTGGTTAGGGAGGTAGCCAAACAAAAAATGTTAAATTAAATTAAACAGTCGCTCAATTTCACAGAGTACACTTTCTTTTTCACAGAGTACACTTTCTTGTTCTGAATTTGCATTCGTTGCATCTTCATTTATTTTTTATTTTATTTTCTTTTATCAAAGCTGAAGTTGCATTCATTGCAACGTGATCTATCGCAAGAAGACATTATTTTCCTGTCTTTGCTTTCGCAGCCTTCGTGAAAGGTTAAATCAAAGGTGGTTTTTCTTTTCCTGTTCGAGCAGACGAGTAGAAAAGGAAAACGAAGCCTGATCCCAGCGGAAAAAAGCTTATGCCCGCCGTATCGTATCCTCCGGGAGGAATAATCGTTTGTATTTACCCGACCGCTGTAAATCGTCTCTAAACGCAAAAACAGCAATTGCACATAAAACACCCCCGCTTGACAGTGATCCTCATTGAGTCGAAAATCCTGTGCGGCGGGGTGTCGAGCAAACACGCCCGGGCCGGCCAGCTCCGGAAAGGCAAATACGTGCAAAAATACGATTTAATTTATTTTATTAAATACGAGGGTACTTCCGTACGCTCCAGGCGTAATCCAGTACCGCCTCCATTCAAATTCAAATGCCAGATTGCGCAAAAACAAGCTATTTGAATAAGCTGCTGAACATAACCTCAAATTAGTTATTGCCATTATATAATTTCCTATAGTGCCATAAGCCCTCATGATTCGCTTAGAGCCGAAACAGAAAGAAGCGGTCGTAAACTCCTTGTTCATCCCCGGTGCCAACCAGGTGGTTTTGTATAGTATTGTGCCTCTGTAGAATTATGTTATAAATATTCCCTTTAACCCGGCACCTGCACCTCTGGCCTGTGTCTGAATTTGCTCATTCTGGTCGTTTACAAACTTCCCATTCCGGTTCGTACACGTCCCGGGCCGGGTCCGGGTCCGGGGCCCGGTGGCTGCGGTGGCACAAAGTCGAAGTGTATAGATTTAATACACTCGAGAGGGATGCCCTCCAGACCAGGGGGTGCAGAGCACATTGTTTCGGCGTCCGCAACATTGTTCCACACAGACCGAGCTTAAAGTAGAGAAAAAGCGATTAAGGTGCACGGGATTAGTGCTTCCCGAAATATTAGGAATGGAAAAAGTATCAGTGGCTCCCGGAGCCGGAATTGGAGCTGGGGCCATGCAGCGCCCCATAATAAGTACGGCAAATTTTAGCTTCCGGTTGGCAATTAAAGTTTAGATCGCAGAATTGTAGGGAATCGAAGAGTTCTGCTCACTCCCATCCGTGGGGAAGGGACGTCAATGGTTCCGATTTGGGCGCTCCAAAGGTCCCTTGATGAGATAAGGGAAATTGGGTTTTATGTTACTGCTGTCGGTTTTTTGATGCCAGTATATATTTAAGGTGCCTCTGATTTTTGCGCACGGAATTTCTGCATTGATTTTCCATTTAGAACTTAGGTGTTCATAGTTACAACTATCCTATCATATATATGGATTGTACATATACATATGTATTGCATATTAGGTTATAACGTTCTAGTAATTTTCTTTTTTAATGAGACAATTTAAAGTTCAATAAAACGTTAAACTTTGCTATGAGTATTTTTCAGTATATTACCTAATTAAATTTATTTTCTCTATGTCATTATACAATCATACGTTTTTTTTCGGCATAATTACCATAAAATACCATTAACTATCTACTATGTACGTGAGTTTTCATTAAAAATGATACTAAAAAACAGGGAACCATCATAGACAAGGAGTATATCAATGGACTCATGAAAGACTCATTTTTGTTAAAAAAGAGACTTACTACTTTCCTGTGTCGCCATATCATTAACCAAAGCCTACAATGGATCAAAAGTTTCAATTAACAGTAAGAAAATCGACGATTTAAAACGACTTCAGGATAGTATCCCAGAAGAATATATGCCATTTTTAACCGCCGAAAAAAACGGAGGAGGTTATCAATTCAATGCGTATATTTTTTTTTTTTTTTTTTTTTTTATGTATGACCACGCATAACTTTTTACAGAGTAGTCCGATTTTGATAATTCTTTTTTTATGGGAAAGGGTATACCCTGAAGTTGGTCCCATATAAATTTGGAAAAAAAATTCCAACCCTAAGGGTAGGAAAACAGGGGATGATTGATTATTCACTCACTAATTGTAATGTATGACCACGCATAACTTTTAACAGAGTAGTCCGATTTTGATAATTCTTTTTTTATTGGTTAGGATATACCTCGAAGTTGGTCTCATATAAATTTGGAAAAAAAATCCTACCTTAAGGGTGGGAAAATAGGGGTGATTTATTGTTCACTCACAGATTTTAATGCTGAGTTGTATATTACAATTAATTTTAATAAAAAAAAACCTCACGATGAATGAGCTTTAGACCTGTCAATCTCTTATGTGTAGACCTCTCAGTCTCTGTATTATAGCCCCAAAAAATTATAAAATAAAAACTTTTTAACAAAAAAATTAAACCGCCGAAAGAACTGAAAAGCAAAAAATAATAAACCTTTTTTATTTAACCTTAATAACTAAGTTCTTAAACTAATGTAAGTACATATACCTAAGTAATTTTGAGTCGGCGCCAAACAAGCACATTAATTAATAATTACGTAAAGCGTGATGCGCGGCGGCGACGCGGCCGGAAAATGCCGAGCGTTCACGAAGTTAATGTCAGCGAGACAGCAACCCGACGATGTTTGGCGCCGACTCAAAATTACTTAGGTATATGTACTTACATTAGTTTAAGAACTTAGTTATTAAGGTTAAATAAAAAAGGTTTATTATTTTTTGCTTTTCAGTTCTTTCGGCGGTTTAATTTTTTTGTTAAAAAGTTTTTTATCGGGACATATTTAACTGACCAACTAGAGAGCAAAGGATAATTAATATGAATATGATGGTTAATATGATTACCTCCCTTAATTTTAAAAATATATGAAAATGCCTATATTTTAGATGTACATACATATATGTATATATTACTTAATTTTTAATAATTGTATAACGAATATGGCTGTTACGTAGAATTTTGAACGCACTAAACTCAATTGCCTGCTTAAACAATATAACTCAAAAATAGTTTTTTAATATATGTAATTGTTAACTCAATCTTGAAAATTCGCGTATTTGTTTCCTGCACAGTTTTTATTGATTCCTGAAAAATTTTGATTTCATGACTATGTGGTTTCTGAAAAGACCGATTCATTTAAGTCAAATGATTTTTAGTGACGTGACATTAGAATGCATTATATACAATATATTTTATATTTAAAACGAATCGTTTATAAAAGTGAAGTAAAGGAGTTTTGAAAAATAATTTAGTTTTTATTTTTATAATAAATTATATTAATCATATTTAAATTGAAACGATTTTCTTGCCAATTATATTTTCTTAAATTTTTAATTTGATTTTAAAAATTCGTTTTTACTTAATTCACTATCTTAGTGAAAACTTCTTAATTTAAAGTTATTTGTTTTATACTGGGTAGTTTCTTTTTTATCTATGAGTGTACTTACTGATTCAACATGGTACTTATTTTTATAATTTTAAATGCTTCAGTTATACATAAATATATGTATAACATTCAGTTATACATACATATATGTATAACATTCAGTTATACATATATGTATAATATATGTATATCGAAGGGGCAAAAATTGTCTTTTGATCGTTTTGAACATTTTTGCCATACGATTATGTAGACAAACATGTTTTCATATATAAAGTCGGTCACCATTTTTAAACTCTAAAACATCTTCAATTTTAAGCCTTTGGAATGTAAATGTGGAACTGACTGAAATGTTGAAAACACTAATCAATGTTGGGACTTTTGTGGATTTTACCCAGATTGTGAGTCTAAGTTTGCAACAAAAAAAGCGTATTTGGAAAACTTAACTGGTTTTTGAAATTACCGATTCAAATGAATTTCAGATTTTAACTTTAACCTCACCTTTTTTAAAATGCTATTTTATAATGATTAAGTAATGGTATAATTAGTTGATTTTAAAGTAAAAAAAGCAAAGATCATACTAAAACTTAATTCGTTTCAACTTATACACATGACGAAATCGTTTCAACTTCAATTGAAAGGCGATAATAATGAAACTGGAAACGAAATCGGTTTACATTTGATTTTAAAATACTTTCGCTTCAGTTAAAATTTATTGGTAAGTGTAGACGTTTCACTATAAAATCAAAGTGATTTCTTCACATTTAAGTTGTTTTAGTATATTGAATAGTAATAAAAAGTTTTCATCTTTAAGTCGAAACTTTTTGAAGCTCAATTAAAGAATTTTCATAAAACTGAAATATACTTCAATTTAAAGTTGATCGCATTAAATTGCTTCGTCATTATAATTTGAATTATAACATAAAGATCGTAGCAACCATATAATACTGCAGCTGAAAATAAATATTATATATATAAAATATACAAAATTCAGTTACATAACACAAAATAATATATCATTAGTATAGATATAGATATAGCAAAGAGGCATCACGAGTGGAAAAACCAGTGCTTCAAAATAATTTTAAAGTATTTATGAGATGAATCTATAATAGAATGAATGAATTCTAGATCTTATTAAGAACAATGATTGCTAACTGTATGTCTTCATAATATATTTTGCAATAATTTGAAATGTTTAATTTTGTTGAAATAATCTAGTCCTTTCTATTCATATTTCACTCTTAACAAGCATATAGCGTACTCCTACAATTATTGTGGTCCTTCGAGCCGGATTTAATCAGCGACCTGTGGAACCAAATAATTATTTTACTTTTATCAACTAATTTGTTAACTTTAACTAAACTCTTTTCTCAGCGTGTATCAAAAGAATTGAATTCAGTTTTTGAAGAAAATGTTTATTAATTAAGAAAGCAGATTGTGAAACACTGGAAAAGAGGATGTATATATATGCACATAAAATAGCATTCCAATATTATTTAAATATAATCTGCTTGAGGAGTCAGTCAGGAATAAAACAAAAATCAGAATTACTACCTTCCATCAATTCTGATGACTTCGAATGCCAAATGACATCAACGCATCTCACCACATGAGTTGGCAATGGTCCATTTCTTGCCTTTAGCCGTCTCTGAAGAGCCAAATGTTCATTAAATCATCGAAAACCATTGACAGCAGCAGTGCATTTCCTGCTGCACCTATCTAATTAGAGTTATGGGATCGAGCATGTGACCTTCTCCCACATTAGCCACTTCGATTGAAAATGCATAGGTACAGCTGCGGTCGGGACTATGAAAAATTGGAATTAGACATTTAATTTTACCTTTCGTGAAACGTTGCAGCTTAGATGCAGAATTCAGAAATTCCCTCAAAATTTATCGTCTTCGAGGGAATGAGAATAAATTTTCGGCAGAAAGAATTTCTGGAGATCGGAACGATAGTGTTTTCGAGAAGATTTATTTTTGTGGCTTCTGGGAGAAGGAGTTTTTCGACTTAAAACTGAAACTTTATTTATCAGAAGCTGTTAAAGTTGCAAGTAAATTTCTTAGTTCGAAGAAAGAAGGTTGGAAGATACAGTGTGAATTAATAATTGCAAGTAAGCGCGGCCCAGCGATGCAGGATAATAAATGCCCTTTTTGCTCGGGTATTCGCCTTAATTACGCGCGAGGGGCTCAATATCCTCGAGAGGATGCACTCCCTCCAGCTCTTTAAACAGATAATATCCCTGGGAACATTAAGGTACCTGCTTGCATTTTAATAGTGCGCATCAAGAAGTCACTGCAGTTGGAGCGGGAAAGGGATAAGTTTAAAATTCAGTTTGAGAAAAAAAAATGTAAATGAACGCGGCCGGCGCCAGATAAAAATTTGTTTCTGTTTGCAAATTTACAACAAAAGGGAAGCTGCCGAAATCCCGCGCGCACTTAAAATTGCATTTGAGCACCGGCAGAGTCCGAAAGCCTTTAATGAAACATTTCAGAGCGGCAGGAGTATTTAGGGCGCACTTAAACCCGAATAAAATAAAATAAAAAATTTTCCTCAGTTTTGAATAAATTAGCAAAGTTGGGGAGCTGCATGAGGCCCGTCTGGGAGCCTTACAAGACTGCGATATTACACTGTTACAGTCTCGCTGCCTTATGCTAATTTTAATTAAATAAATTACACATTTGTGCAAAAATGAGGACGGATTTCATCAAGGTTACGCCTGCCGGCGTTAAAACAACCCCGGAACGAGCGCTAGCACTGTTAGGCGATAATTAAACGGGCTGCAAAGTTGCTCGGAGCCAGTTAAGATTCGGTCGCATTCTTCCTTGAGGACATGTGAATGATCTAGAATTTAGCAGCAGCAGCACTGTACCGAAAATTTAGGCAAATAATTTAATTGAGAAACCTGCAACACCTTTGAAACAGTAGCAACAGTAGCAACCACTGCTCTCGCCAAATGAAGCCAGTCACTTTCAATTCCTGGCCCCAAGTGGACAGAATTCTTTTAATTAAAACATTGCCCTGGCCGTTCGACCCTCAGGCCCTTCAGAAAACCACCCTCGCCGCTGGGGGAAAATAATTGCACGTCTCGTCTCACCTGGGAAACAATCTTAAAGATTTCGGAGATAAAGTGTGATGCCGGGAACAAGAGGAGCCCAGTTCCGAAATTCACTCAGGGAGTCAAGGGAAGTCTATTGAAAGTTTTATTCGCAAACCATGAGTCAAAGTAGTTCCGCCGCTTTCCATGTTGCTCACTCGAAACTTTTCCTTTTTAAAATTCCACAACTACAACCAGCTGCCTGGGCATGTCGAAGTTTTTTAACCGAGAGCTCTTTTAACTTCGGGGAAAACAGAAAGGAATCGCTGGATTTGAAATCAGAACTTGTGTATCCGTTAAAAGGGTCTTTCGCTGGCGCTGCTACGTGCGAAGATGCTAATGGTGATAAGGCCATTCCTCAACTTTAAGTTTTACCAGATTCCTCTTCGCAAGTCGTGAGCAGTTTCGTAAAGATATGCTTTTGAAAATTTTCCAGATTATATGATCACTTCGAAATTAACTCCAGTTGCTGCGAACCATTTTACGTTTTACTCCTTTGGACTTGCAAGTAGCTCCCGCCTCGAATAATGCGAGCTATGTGCTCTTTGAAAATAAACTCTAATGTTTGTAATGAAGAAAGTTTTCTATGAATGAATCAATGAATCAGTGAAAGAACTGAGCATATACATTCGTACATTACATATACATATCTTAGAAAAATTCTCAAATAAGTAAAATTTTGCTATAAACAGAAGCAAGATCTACACACATACATGAAAATAAAGAATGTTCTGTGTAAGTTTACAAATATCTGTATATTTAAACACTTTATGTCTAAAATTCATATCTGGGCATAAAAGTACGTATTATATGTGTAGAAATACACACTTTGTCTTGCAAAACTGGTATTACTTTTGTAAATGTTCACCACGAGAGTAAAATTCCTCACAGTGTGTGTAAAATCATTTCTCGTGTAGGTGCATCATTCTAATTTTTTAAACTTAATGGCCGCGCCGCTCCTGTGTGCGAAGTGTGCGTGTATTTAATTTTAATTGTATCTTGCACGCTTAAATCACGTTCCCCTAAACAAAGCATCAAATTTCAAAAAGTTTCTTTATTTTCTTTATCAGAATTAAAGAAGTTTAGGATACAAATTAGGACTGACGAGAATTTTGATAAAATTGTAAATGCTGCCAATGAAATTGCGTGAAATTAGGTATTGAGATTGAATTTGAAACTTCCATATCGCTAAGACATTGTAAAACTCCAAAAAGTTTTGATTATGAACACGAAGACCAGACTATAAATGATCCAAAAACCTCTTTTAAAGTAAATCTATTTTTTTACATATTGCATCGAACGTTATTCTCCGTGGACGAAATATTTAATTTGTTTGATAATCACAACGACGTCTTTAATTTTTTAATTAAACTGAGCAATAACCAAGATTCAGTTGTAATCGTTTATAGGTAAGACTTTCTGCGAATGATTCATTGCATATTGATGCAGATGATATGCGAAAAGAAATTATATCATGTCAGTTTTTTTTTTATAAAAATTAAACAATAATGTGGTTAAATTTGTCTAATTTATATGAACATATTAAAATAATTTGTCAGCCATTTGCCCTAACGTCACCATATCATTACGAATTTTGCTAGTTATGCCAGTCACAGTAGCAAGCGCAGAAAGGTAGTTTTCTAAACTTATCATTATCATCGCTCAACTATAAGCCAGGAAAGATTAACAAATTTAACAACAATATCTGTAGCGGACATTTTAGAGCATATATAACATAGATATGTATACACAAAAGGATTTCGCAAACATAAAAGAATCGAAATAATATAAATCTGACTATGTTTTTCAATATTTTGGATTCTTTTCGCTTTTTTTGTGCAAAGTATAATTACTTTAAAAAGTGTTAATTGACAGCTATTTTGTAAGCATGTTGAATAAAAAATTTAAATAATAACCTTGGCGCGGCCCAGCTTATTGTTTAAGGCTTGCAATAAAGGAAACGTGATTAATGGAGTAAAAAGGAATAATGTGGCATAATAATGTCATACGAAACGTGATGTAATTTCACACACCACTTGTTCAACTTTTTTTTTTTAAAAATCAGATTTTCGGCAATTTTTCTCCGAAATTCATGTAATTAATACACATTTTATCATTTCTATCGAATTGTCCATCCAATTTTGCATTCCAAAAAGGTATAATATGTCCAGGTAAAATAGAGGTAGAAAAATCGGTTCCTTAAAAAACCGTGACTGGTATCTTATTATTTTATTGTCCCGTAATTGGAAAATTTTTAAAACAAACAAAATATCTAAAAATTAGTTCGGAAATGTTTTTTTAGTGTACACTACACAGGTAATTAATTTTAATTATTGCTGCAAAAAAAGTCTTAAAGAAATTAATGAATTTTGGTCGCAGATAATACCTTGCAAATTTAACTACAAATCTTCTATAAGATTTATAATTTTGCGCGAAATTTTTTTAAGTTGTAGCCCTTTTATACTGTTAACAGAAAAAATAATTTAGGAGTCGTTTATTTTTTTATCACTTTTTTTGTTTAATGTGTAATGTATCCTCCCTCTCCAGCCCACTTATATTTGAAAATGTAATATTTTTGGGAACTTGATATCGCGCCGTTTTTTAATTTCAATGATTTTATTTGAAATCGTTATTCCAACGGTGAATGAAAACACACGCATATCCAGCGGTTAATGAAGACATCCGCATATCAGTTTTTTTTGTTGCTGAACTTCAAACTTCAATTTTTCCAATAAGATTTATAATGATTTTTTCTATCAACACTCTTTTTTTTTGAAAAATTAATTTTTTTTTTGGGAGATATCAGCCGGTTTTTGTTGCCGGAATAGTACTTTTTTTCTCATGAGCATAATATTATTGAGTGTGACAGCAAAGTTTAAACAATTTGGATGTTTAAATTAAATATTGTCAAATGTTAGCGCTGAAAATATAGGTTTTCAGTTGTTCTGATGCAATGAATCCTCCCTCTCCACCCCAGAAACATTTAAATTCTATCTGTATACCGCTATATATTTTCTATCTTGAATTTCTAAATTACGAGCGTAGATTCGCAATCAGGACCTCCAAAAAACCCCAGATACCAATTTTCACGGCAATCCCTTGAAATTTAAAACCTTTCGCCGCCATCTTGGGTCCGCCATTTTGAAATCCGTGAATAAAAAGTAGTCTATATGTTAGGCCGGGATACGTAGTATCTTCACTCAAAAAATGAAAATAATCAGACCCGGCGTTTAGACGTGATTGAGCAATTGCTAGCGTGATGACGTCACAAGCGACTGGAAGAAAATCGGACTGAACTTTGTCAGTCTGAACAATTTTCATTCACAAAATATTTTATAATTAAAAGGAAAATGACAATTTTTTGGAACAAAAAATTGCCCATCAAAGTTCTCGCGCAGCCGGATTAAAGAGCATTTTCTGTATAATAAATAAACAATATCTTTATTGTTTTAAAAAATAAACAAAATAAATAGCGATTTTTCTGCCTTCACATTTCAGTAATAAGGCTTCGCTGGGGGCTTTTTTTTTTTCTATTTTTTTTTCTATCAACACTTGGCGCCCGAGCGGGCGCTTTGATACTTTGCGATGATATTAAAGTAGATATCAAGGTCTTAAAGTAGATAGACAAATATGTAGAAAATACCTTTCTTCAAGCTAACTTTATTTCCTGACAAAATAAGTAACAAAATAAAAGCAATGAAGCTATATTATAATATATACATATAAAATTTGTATATTCAGCTAAAGTAGAACAAAAGTTTATTGGAATAAAAATAAATAGAAAAAAAAAAAAATTGAACTACGTATTCCAATTTGCAAGAAGCAGAAAAGACATACATAGATATATTCGAATTGTGCATTTGTGGTTTGCGCAAATTACAAGAAATTCATTGAAAATAGTATAATATCATGTTTCCATCTCTACAAAATTTTGGGATTTAGAATAAGCGCAATTTATAAATTAGTAAATTACGATGTAGCCCTTTTAAATTATTTTCTATGTTTCTAATATTTACTTATGGTAAGAATTGGAAACGCTTGGCAAGTCTTTACTTATGTTCAAGTTCTATGTTGATATCATCTTTAAATAATAATTGATATTAAAATTTTGTATTTTGCGGCTTGATACTGCGTACTGTGAAATTTTAAATCTAGAAAATAGTTGAGTTTATGAAGAAAACTACGTTTATGTGAAATTTTGAGAATACCAATAAAGTTATTAATTTAGTTTCATACTCTAAGAGTATTGCATTCTCTCAAGGCTGTTTAAAACGAGTTAGTTTGCTTTTATATAAACTTTTGTGAGAGTTGCATATAAATAAATATCCGTATTGTATTTGATGAAAAGGATGTTTCATTTGTGCACAATTTGAAGTAGCCCAGTTGTCTTGGCCTTTCTTGGGAAAAAAAGTTACATGGACTTTCTTCAAACGGAAAATTCGGCAAAAATGAGTTTCCTAACATTATAGGAAAAGCTGACAATTCACTTTTCACCCACTTCTAATTCTCGTATCGAGCTGAAACTTTACAAATATATATATGCAATTCTGATGATAACGCAATATAGTATATTTAATATCTTTTTAAATTCAAAATGGTGGATGCCTCCAAAATGGCGGCTTAATTCTTTCTTCCCAACCTTCTTTATACCCATAAAATAAAAGAGTTTGACAAATATGGCGGACGAGACTTTTTTGCTTTTTAGTGCGTCACTAATAAAAGAGTATTTTTTAGTTTTTTGAAACTATATATTATTTTATTTTTAAATTTATGTACTTATCTATACGATAAATGATATTTTCATATACATACCTACATATATAGTATATGTCATAACTAACTTCTTTCTTAACAATAAGTATAAATTTTTCTTACAATCAGAGTAAATAAATTACAAACATCTTTCGAAATTGAATGTGACTTGAATTTTAACTAAAATCCTAGTCGCAATCAGAATAGGAGAAAACCAGTGAAGAAAAAAGTTCAAGACAAGAAGAAGGATCAGCACTTCTTGTTTGCGAAAGATTCGCACATAATGAAATTAAATGCAAAGGAGTGCTTCCAGGTTTAATTGATTCAGACGCTCAATGCGGGCCCTGTCGAGACAATCGCCGGCTATTAAGATGCCATGTAAGCTAAACTGAAGTAAATTAATTATTCAAATTAACAGCATCAAGTTCTCAGCCGGTGGTGGTGGATACCCCAATTATTTCGGGAGTTCTGCTTGCGTGGGGGCATCCCTCGGCAACAATAGACGTAAATTAATTCAAATTATTTAATTAATTAACTACACAAAATCGTCTGTTGGGATGGCAACTTTTGCACTCTAACTCCCGACTTGTTGATGCCAAGCCTGCATTTTCTTAAAATCGACCGATTCGTCTCGAGGCCCTGAATTGCTTCGGTCGATTTTGTCGACTCTTAAGTCGACTACTTTCTCGGCTGTGTCCTACAGCGCGAACCGAAGAAAATTCAATTAACAGAATTTTTCGAGGAGAAATAATTTTGGTAAAAACGATTTTGCAGCTGCTGGCGGCACCCTATGAATGCGATGCCAACTACTCCCAAGCCGCCCTCGTAATTGAATCGCCGAGTTTCAGAATGGAATTTGAAAGTGCTCTTCTCAATTCATTACCGGTGTCATGTGCAATCTTCGGGGCTGCGCCTCCTCCTCAAACTAAGTTACGTTTTACCATTTAATTGACTTGGTAATAACTGCAGGGCGGTGTTTTTCCCCGAGCATGTGAATAATCCCACCCACGACGGATGATTCCCAAGGCCTTATCCCGGATGTGCTAGGGCCGGGAACCGGGGCGCCCGGTGTCCTGATGGGAATAATTTTTTACATGTGTACATCATCTGAAAAAAAGGAAGTGGAAATGCCTTTATGGCACCATAAAGTGAATAGATTTATGCTATATGCGTAGAAACTACGCATTTAATAACGCGGCATCCTCTCTTCGGGGAGGCATAAGAAAATGGAAAATAAATACGAGGGCATCGCTTTAAATTGCGCTGGGGCCCCCACAATGAGGAGTAACCCATTTGTGCCCGGGAGCACGTTATTGGATTTCATTTTTTAAAGCACTCGTTTATCCTTGATGATGATGCCACTGCCTCTGCGGCTGCTCCTCCGGAACTTTGTGCTTTTTGTCTTACAAGGATTTTTCCTTAAGTGATTGTATCATCGAATTAAAAGGAAGAAAAAGTCCTTAGGTAACTTATTCTGACTGGGTCAGATAATTACTGGAAAAATTCCAGGAAACATTTTCATGCCCAAGGGACTGGAGCGGAAAAACGTAGTACTTAACTTCCGTATATATTTTACTGAGGATTTACCTTCCATACAATATATCGCAAGGCCATTTACCAACTCGGGAAGCAAAGAGACAGTAAAGTCGTATGTCAGTAGTAAGGTGACCACCTCCCCTTGAAAATGCATTATGTGCATAAGGGATAGCTGGTGGGAAGTGGGAAGTGTTTCTGGCCGGAGTGTTTTTCTGCAAGACGGTTCCCACCGGCGGTAAGGGTTGCTTGAGGGGGGAGCTGGATAGCGATGTTCTTGTCGGGAGCATTGTGTGGTAAAAATAAAAAAGTTGTGTGTTGTTGTTGGGGGAGGTTGGTTAGAGGGAGAGAGGCTTAGTTGTCTGTGGGGGAGATAGCAGTTTTGCAAGAGTTCAAAAAGCAGAAAACCAAGAGGTAAATAGATGCGGTGATCGAGGCTGGGTAGGTTTCGCGAGCGTGAAGAGTTATGCTGTGAGTAACTTTCGGTGGCAAAAAAGCAGAAAACCAAGAGGTAAATAGATGCGGTGATCGAGGCTGGGCAGGTTTCGCGTGTGCGAAGAGTTATGCTGTGAGCGGGTTTGGATGGCCAAAAAGAAGAAAACCAAAAGGCAAAGAGATGCGGTGATCGAGGCTTGGCAGGCTTAGCGTGTGCGAAAAGTGGTGCCATGAGTGGCTTCATGCGGCACGAAGAAGAAGAAGAAGAAGACGAAGGGGTAAACAAAAAGCGATGGGTAAGTTTAGCGAGCGCCGGTAAAAAAGAAAAAAACAAAAAGATCAAAACGCAGTGATCGGGCTGAACGGTGAAAAAAACGTGTTTGAGAAGAATATATAGTAAGTGCAATGTACCTGCGACAAAAATCGAAAGCGAAAGTAAAGATACGTACGGTGAAGAAGAAGTTTTCCTTTTTCGTTTTGCAAACAGAAGTAACTTTTCTTCCAACATCACCGCGTGATGCGTTTTTAACAGTCAATGTCAACTTATGTATGGGGTCATTGGGGCGAAATAAAAGACGATAACGGGTTAAGAAAATATTTTTTTATTTTTATTAATCATATATGAACATTTTACTTCTGCGCTGATTATGATTTTTATTTTTTTATTCATCCTTTTTGAAAAATCTCATTTTCAGGAAGCCACCCCTAGTGTCGTCTTTCCCCTCAAACACTAGATAGTAGCCAGCCTGCTGGTTCAGCTCCTCAATCTGCCGCTGGGTTTTTATTTTTTCGGAAAACCTGGGCGGCAGGAAGATGTAGGTGTTGTTGATGAAATGGGTCGTCAGGCGAAGTCCATACTTGGTTTTTACTAGTTTAAACGACTTTATCTGGTACTCCTTCCCGATGTCCAGGGATACCACCTGCACAAGAGTGTCGTAGACGCCTTCAGCAACACTTTCTAATACTTCGAATGCACTCTGCAGAAAGAAAAAAGAACTTTAATGTGCATATAGTTTTATTTAATGTATTTTTACTTACCATTATATCAAGTTGAAGATATTCAAAGAAAAAATGGTATACTTGTGCGGGATGCCTAGCTTCTGAAACTTTTCTGATTCTCTAACAGAAAGGCGTGATGTTTATATACTATTTTGCCTCATAGTTCGGTGACCCTCCCATGACAAAATACAACAAAGTTACAGTGTTAAAGTTGTTTTTCCAGGAGGATCGACCTTTTGAAAATAATTAATTTTATGATTTTTCGCCCTTGTGGTAAAAATGCATCAAAATTAATTTATTTCCAGATGCTTCGACCTCCTGAAATTAATTAATTTTAAGATTTTTTCACCCTTGCGACAAAACGCATCAAAATTACAGTATTAAGGTTGTTATTTCTATGAGTCTCGCCCTCCTGAGATTAATGAATTTTAAGATTTTTTTTATCCTTGTAGTAAAATTCATCAAGATTACAAGTATTAAAGTTGATTATTTCTAGGAGTTTCGAACCCTTGAAATTAATAAATTTTAATGCATTTTTCACCCTTGTGGTAAAAATGCATCAAAATTAATTAATTTCCAGATGCTTCGACCTCCTGAAATTAATTAATTTTAAGATTTTTTCGCCCTTGCGGCAAAACGCATCAAAATTGCAAGTATTAAAGTTGATTATTTCTAGGAGTTTAGACCTCCTCAAATTAATTGATTTTAAGATTTTTGCCCCTGTGACAAAATGCAGCAAAGCTACAGCATTAAGGTTGATTGTATCCAGGAGGTTCGGAAAAGATGTAAAATTGATAACAATTAATTATTTTCATTATATCCTTGTGTTTTTGTTTTACCTTTTAGTGCAACTTTAATTTTAAAAATATGTATAAAAGCGCGGGCTTGAAATGTAACGACACAGTCTGAAATCACGCGTTCTCTGAACTGAAAGTGAAGAAATAATAAAAAATTTCACAGATTAGAAGCCTGAAAAACTAAGGGTTAAAAAGTTTTAAAAACAAGTGGAGAAGTGTTTAAAAATTAAAAAAGGTGCAAAAAGTTTAAAAAAGGGTAAGTACAAGACGTTTTTTTTTATTTAACAATAAAAATTTAATGTTTTTATCACTAGTCTTGAAATAGATGGTGCTGCCGCAAAACGACGAGTTGCCGACTATTGAAGAACCACGGGAAGTAGCAGAGGTGCCGACGTTTGACGGAGCTGCTAGAGAGGAGAGGGACTTCGAGCAGGAGGAGACCGTGGACTTTATGGAATGGTATTTGCATAAAAGAAATCTTTTAGCTAGATTTAAGAAATTGGAAAAATAAAAATGAATTCCAAAGAAATCATTTCACATTTGAAAAGCGCACTGAATTTAAATTCAGAAATATTTTTGTCCGCTCTAAACACTTGTATAAAGGTAGTGAAAAGGGAAAAGGTGACATTTTCAGACAGTGAAAAATTCTGTCTATTAACTCTGTTGTCGAAATATTCGATTTTATATAATGTGCCGCTTTCACACAGCGCATTAAAAAGCACTACTGATTTCCTACAAATCAGTGAAGAAAATAACTCAACGGTGAGCGAAACTAATAGCGGTACGTCTGAAAGCGCCATTAATTTGCTTGACATAAGCGAAAAAGACTCTTCTGAAAACGTGATGCCAACAGGCAGTGAAGATAATCGTGTGGCTCTATGTGGCGGTGGATCACAAGCCGCCGGTTATAAATTATTATCGAGACAAACGACATATTTTAAAAAATTCCATACCGAGGGTGTGAAAATGACGTTCCAGCTACAAGATTTTTGTGGTACCGATAAAAACCCCATGACAGCCTTAGAGAAAACGTTTGATAGTATACTCAGAGATCTCATGCCAAATTGCGTGAAAGGCAGTAAGATTAGTTTTTCACTTACTCTTCCAAATTCACCGCATGTAAAGGCCATTTGGTCTTATCTTAGACCAATGACAGAATTATCCGGTGAATATATCATAGGGTTAATTGCAAATGTTATTCAATCGAACACACTCTTCCTTTCAGATGATGTCTTGCAATTAAATGCAGATATTGTCAAATTCCCTTTTGCAGGCGGCAAAATTGATCCTCGACATACAGAGGAAAGTTCAGTTTTATCTCGGAAAACCAGTGTGATAGATGTTGGTAAGGATGATGATTTAAATTGTCTTCCTCGAAGCATCTGCTATGGTATCGAGATGGCGTCAGATAATTTGAATAATCAGAGTAATTTATCGGTTTTCCGTTCGTTGGATAAATTAGCAAAGAAGCTGTGCAAAGATTCAAACGTGGTTGTTAGTGATAAAGGCTGTAATTTAAAAGACCTTTATAAATTTCAGAAATTTTTGAGAAATTTCCAAATTATCGTGTTCGATGATATAAAAAACCCAAATTCGATCCGTTTCAAACTACCTATTGAAGACAGCTTGGTTAAAAAGATTTTCCTTTATTACTCACAAATGTCAAAGCATTTCTATGTAATTAAATCATTGACCGGCTTTTTTAATAAAAAGTATGCCTGCGCTTTTTGTGACAAGTTAACGAATGTGAAAATGCACAAATGCGAGGTAAAATGTCGTTACTGTGACTCTTTTCCGCCGTGTGATTTTGTCGAAAAAGTCAGAACATGCGAAAAGTGTAACCGTACATTTAGAGGTGATAACTGTTATAGAAATCACTTTCAAAATAAAATGCAAAATAAAAATGTGTGCGACACTTTTAAAATTTGTAAATTGTGTAGTAAATTTCTTGTTCTTAGTAAAAGAACGTTAAAGGAGCACACTTGCAATGAGTATTTTTGTAAGATTTGCTCCAAAATTGTTCCACAAGAACATCTTTGTTATATTAAGAAGTATAAAGGGAACGCGGGTAAAAAATGTTTGATAATATTTTTCGATTGCGAAAGTACTCAGAACACCTTATACGGGAATAGTACAGCATCTTATTTACATGTAGTAAACTTGATTGTTGCACAACAAATATGCTACAACTGTTATAACAAAACAGATATTGAAGAAAAATGTGATGTTTGTGGCGATAGACAGCACATATTTGAGCAAGGTACAGACGTTGTAAAACAATTTCTAGATTATTGTTTGAGTACTCGTCCTTTTGTATCTAAAGTGTATTGCATCGCACATAACCTGCAGGGATATGACGGGCACTTTATCATTTCTGAGCTAGTAGCCAGAAAGTTAAAAATAGAGCCAATAATGAACGGTACTAAAATTATGAAAATGACGTGTGAGAATGTGACATTTATCGATTCGTTAAATTTTCTGGCGGTTCCTCTTTCTAAATTTCCTGAAGTGTTTGATATTAAGGCTTATGAAAAGGGTTATTACCCTTATTATTTCAACAAAGCTGAAAATATTGATTACATTGGTAGTTACCCTTCCCCCGAGCTGTACGGCTATTCGGCTATGAAGGTCAAAGAAAGAGAAAAGTTTTCAATCTGGTATAATGCCGCATCCAAAGGAATTTTCAACAATAGAAAAGAAATGTTGAAATATTGCATAAATGATGTCAATATCTTGCGTCTGGGTTGCGCCCGATTTATGCAAGAATTTCTTGACATCACGGGAATAAACCCGTTTACAGAAGCTTTGACTATTGCGTCCACTTGTATGCTTGTTTTTCGAAAAAACTTTCTCCAAAATGATACTTTAGGTATAATGCCTAAGAATGGCTACTACAAATCCCAAAACCATTCAGCTATTGCCACAAAATGGCTTATTTGGGAAAGTTTAAAAGCTAATCAAGAAATTACAGCTTCCCATAATACAGGGGAAGTGAAGTTGGAGAGGGGGGGATTACAAGTAGACGGTTTTAATTTAGAAACAAACACGGTTTATGAATTCTTTGGCTGTTTCTACCATGGATGTAGAGATTGCTTTAAAGTCCAAGATGTAGCTAATAACACTGCACAAAAGATTGAGACTATGAGCCAAAGGTTTGAAGGCACTCTTAAAAGAATTGAGACAATCAAACGGTTAAATTACAATTTAGTTTATATGTGGGAATGTGAATTTAGAAAATTCTTGAAAAACAATCCTGATGTAGATCAAGAGTTGAACATCCGTATTGCCAACATTCCCCTACCGCTTAATCCACGTAACGCTATTTTCGGTGGGCGTACTGAAGTTTTTAAGCTGTATCATAAAGTGAATGAAAAGGAGGTAATACGGTATTTAGACTTTACAAGTCTGTATCCGTATATTAATAAATATTCGCCCTACCCTATCGGACACCCCAAAATATTTCGAAACTGTGATATGCCCGCAGTATCAGAAATTCTGTTAATGCACGGTTTTATTATGTGCTCTGTTATCCCGCCTTCTAATTTACTTTTACCTGTGCTACCTTTCAAAACTAGGCTAAAGTTATATTTTGCTCTCTGTAGAAAATGCACAGATAAAAATCAAATTTCTGGTTGCCATCACAATGAAGATGAAAGAGAGATTACCGGTGTATGGGTTATACCCGAGGTAGCTTTAGCTGTAAAAAAAGGTTATCAGATAAAAAAGATTTTCGAGGTTTGGAAATATGACCACACTGTATATGATCCAGCTACAAAAACCGGTGGCTTGTTTACAGAATATGTGAACACTTTCTTAAAAATTAAACAGGAGGCAAGCGGTTGGGGCGGTAAATGTTTAACGGAAGATGAAAAGGATAGTTTTCTTGAATCCTATGAAATAAGGGAAAACATTGCACTAGACAAAGATCAAATTTGTAAAAATCCTGGTAGACGAAACACTGCAAAACTCTGTCTAAATTCTTTTTGGGGTAAATTTGCTCAAAGAGAAGACAGAAGCTATACAAAAGTTTTCAGCGACGGTAAAGAGTTTTGTGACTTTGTACAATCTCCAGGGATCGAAATTTGCTCCTTGTACCCGATTAATGAAGATACCATGTGGGTTACATGGAGATATATACAAGAAGCTCTAAATAGTCTTCCTCACATAAATATTCCGATTGCGGCCTACACAACTGCATTTGCCAGACTTAAACTCTATGAAGTTTTAGAAAAAGTGGGGGATAAAATTCTATATTGTGACACTGATAGCTTAATATTTGTAGATGATAAACAAAACCCTTTTCCATTCGCCATATCTGACTTTTTGGGTGATCTTACAGACGAGATTGAATGTTTCGGGGCTAACGCCTTTATCTCAGAATTTGTAACCACGGGGCCAAAAACTTACGGCTTAAAAATTGAGACTGGAAAAGATCCTGAATATATTATCAAATGTAAAGGTATTACACTTAATTTTGAAAATTCCAAAATTATCAATTTTGAATGTTTAAAATCAATGGTTATTGATGAAAGTTTCCAAGATAATGTATGTGTAACAAATGAGAAAAAAATTAAAAGAAAACGCCCGGGAGTTATTATATCTTCACTGGAAAAAAAACATTTGTCATTTACCTTTGACAAGCGCGTAGTAACTGAAAATCACTTTTCTTACCCTTACGGTTTCAAAAAGCGGAAATTAGACAACTTAGATTAGATAAATTAAGTAACTATTCATACTGTACAAAAATTATTTCTAAGTTTGTTGTACACCTAAGTACTTAGAGTTTTTTGAAATTGTCAAAATTTAAATGTATTTAAATATAGTGTAAATTAAGGATATATGTATGTATGTATGTAAGAAATTAACCATTATAAATTAGTAAGATGCAACCATCATCGTCAACAGTAGCAAAGTGGTCAGTAATGCTTTTTTTGATTTCAAGTCTTCGGATAGAGAACCGTAAAAGAACACAACTAAACACAATGTGGATGCGTCATGCTGGAAATTTACCTGAGGTCTATCCTGCTTTGAAAGGTCTTATTAAGTGCATAGTGTGCGAGCTCAAAATTGATCAAGATAAATGTATAACGTATCTTGCAAACGATATGGGCTGGAGAGCTTTAAATAAGGAGGCGGAGGAGAAATCTCGCCGCGGACTTATTATATGCGAGCTATACCTTAATGTCGAAATCGAGTTGGAACATTTTTGCGATTTATTCTTGTGCATCAAGCTACACGCTTATCTCTGGGACCTAAGACATTTTCTACCTGAGGAGATCGCTTTTGAAAAATATAACATGCATCGTTTCAAGGACATTGAAGAGTTTATGGACTCTAACATTCATGACAATATTAACTGTTCCGGATGCAGATGCAGTGAGGAGATTCGCAATTTGTTAAAATGAGAAACCTGTACATATTACGCACATATATATAAATGTTCACGCACGGCTTCGCTTCATACCGTATTTCATCCTCAAGCTATAATATGGACAAATTTATTTTGGACATTCAGTTTGTATGCGGAAACAACGGCCAGTATTTTATTAAAGAGCTTGCCGTCCTTGCTGTTGGAACAATCATCCCAGACGCTTATTGTTTCATCCCCCCCTACCCATACCAGGAGTTGTCATCAAAGGCTAGACGACAGATCCAGTATGACATGCAGAATGTAAATGGTCTACGCTGGAATGACGGAAACCTTAGCTACAACAATTTACCCGAAGTGTTCTCAAGATTTAAAAATGCAACAGTATATGTAAAAGGTGAAATCAAGGCTTCATTTGTCAGAAAATACACGCCAACTTCAGAAATCATCGAGCTTGGAGAATTACCTAGACTAAGCGAACTTAGAAATTATCAATTTCCTTGCAAAAACCACAATAATGTATCTTTTATTCGTTGCGCTCGACAAAACTGTGTAAATATGTACCTGTATATGTTAATCAATAAAATTATAATTTGAAAATCAGAAAAAACAAACTCATGTGTTTTAATTTAAAAAAATTTATTAAATGTTTATTATATCGAACAGAATATTGGTACTGCAATACAGAGGTATCTCAAAGAAAAGTCTAGAATAATTCAGATGTACATAAGAGGTTCTAGACGGTATAAAAAAGTCTTCTTCAGGTAGCAAAATTAAATTTTTGCTTCTACACTTTTCGCAATATTTCCTATAGTACTCCTTTGCGCTTTCGGCAGCGTTGTTATTATGGAACATTACGATCTTGAAGAAATCCTGCATATCGATTAATTTGTAGAGCTCATTAAGGGTCAGCTCAATATGTCCTGTACCAACGGGAATTGTGTATTTCGTCTGAAGCTCCTCTTGGTTGGGCGGGAACATGTCCGGAATAACTTCGTCTTTTAGTTTGGTTAGATGTTTGAAAACTTCCAGCCATCCAGAGTAAAATGTTGAGACAGGCGCAGAGCCATGACGGTGAAAGACTATCTTGGCCTCAAACGAGATCGGATCAAATCCGAGCACAACCTTCTGATTATGGTGATGGTCCAGATGATACGTATAGTTCAGCAAAAGATTTTCGCCCGGGGCCTTTGATCCTTTTTCGCCCTTTTTACGTATTGGTCGAGGTTTTTGCTTTTTAGGTTTTGGATCCATCACCTCAATCTTTTCTCCACACACTCTTTTTGCACTCAACTGTTTAATTTTTCTAGCTTTATGTGCTTGTTCCATCTTGAAGCGAAGGCTTACACTTTAACATTAAGTGAACATCACCATCGTCTCGTATTTATACTCTTATTTTCCGGTTTACATAACTGGTTATATTTACCCCCACCAAATTTTTTAAATATTTTTCTCAAGTATATTTTGCGATATAAATTCACAACTTTATCATCATTTAATCGAAAATTATTGAAGGAAAATTGTTTTAGAAAGTGTTTTAAACCTTTTCCCTTACACCGAAAATACAGATACACACAGCAATAATGTCCGCAGCTAGATGAAAGTGCACCTTGTAATCTTTTTTTATTGTTTACAAACACATCTGAATTAGTGTGTAAAAAGTTGCGAAAAAACCTGTTACTGGGGGGTTTACCATACGAGTCAAAGTATTCCGCAGGGCCCTTTTTCGGAATGTAAAATGCAACCCAGTGGGTGCCGCTCTTTCGCGCAGGATCCGTATTGGCTATGATGCATGCGGGCTTTTTTATTTCTTTTGGTAGACGGTCACACGCAAATACTCCTCTAAAAAACCTTTTCGTAGTGGGGTTATTTGCAAGTGACTTTGTAAGATCGATCGTGTTCATTCTTGTTCCAGATCCAGCGTTGCTGCTCCTATGTCAATAACCTTGGTATAGGATGTAACATAGTTATTTATAAATTCCTTGGTTGGCGTATCGCAAACAAGTATTGTAGTAAATTTTGCTAATGTTTTTATTAGCTCTTCATCTAAACGTCTAAGTTCAATGTTTCCCAATTTACATGACTGGTCGACACATCCTGGAGCTGACGTAGGATATTTGAAGACAATCTCCTTTGTAAATAATTTACTTTGTGCAGTGAATCCCGCAAAAGAAACCTTTTTCAAGAAAGTCAAGCAGTCTCCAGAAAAGTATTCGGCATTTATCAAGCAACTCATGATAATAGTTGGTTTCACCGTCTATGCGCTGTGATTAATTCTAAATTGCATCATCTTATATATAGTTTTTAGAAGCTAGTGTATACGTTCCTATCCTTGTCGATTTCCACACTTCCGTCATATTCAGCATATACGATGCAGGTTACTGTTGTCTTCAAAGCCTCCTTAAATCTTCCTTCAATTCTAACCGTACCTTGGTTTAATAGATTACCGCAAGTAGAATTATATGAACGGTCAGAAGTTAAGTCAAAAGCAAGAAGAAAACAGCCGTTGTCAAAGAATTTCTTTGAAATCTGATGTCCTTTATCGAAATAATGTATTCCAGTTCCTTTAAACAAGGAGATGTATCCTCTTGTACTAATTGGTTTTTCCTTTGAATAATCAAATTCCATAGGCTGGTTTGGTATCTGGACACCATTTACTGATAAATTAAATCTTGTGATGTTATTATGTTTAAAATTATAGGCATTTTTTGTTCGATTTCCTGTATATGCGTCGTTATCAACCATACCAAACACTAGTAAATTCGGTAATTGTCCTATGACAATATTGTCTAAGGATAATGTGTATGTATTTGCAGGTATAGTATATGTTTTAACTTCGACTCGTTTGTATGGGTATACAGCGTTTGATCGTTGTAAAACGGTTTCATGAGCCAGCATGATGTTGGGGTTAACAGTTACGTGATTCATGTACATAGTAGCCTCTAAAATCTTAATTCGTGGGGAATTGTCGTCATCGTTTGACAAAAGGTAAAATTCGGGTTTTTCAAGTGATAATACAACGCGCAAATCTACACCATTCATTAATAATTTGTCTTGGTTGAACATATCAGCATGTATTTTCCCCATTAGCTCCACAACGTTGCTCTTATTGAAAAGCCTTCGTCTTGCGGAGTAACCTAAATTTTGGCCGTCATCTTGAATATTGTCTATGCTGTTTTCATCGATATACCAGCCAACAGATTCTAAATGTGTTGATGCCGCATCTTTTCCATAATTTAACAAGTTTTCAATATACGCCCTATAATTGTAATTATTGTCAGTTTGAACAACCGGTCTCCCATTTAGGTAAATAGTGCACTGACGAAAGAGCGAGTGAAGCACGTTATTAACAACACCAGGGCCTTCATCAGGCACGGACTTCACGGTACCGTCTGAGGCCTTTACAATAATTTCGTTTCCAGTATAAAGTTCTTCTTTTCCATCTTTAAATTTAATTAGTTGCACTTTTAAACGTAGGTACACTCAGAGAAAAATCACTTAAAATCAATAGTTTTTTAATAGTTATTCCCATTAATTTTGGTCAATAGGATTTATAACATTAATAAATAATAGTCCGTATAATTAGAACAATATGATGGTCATCACATTAGAACTATACATTCCTCATGTTAAAATAAGGTGATGTATAGTTAATTCTTAATGTGATCCTCCGTTTCATCTTAAATGACATAATATTAAGTTTAAACTATTACTTTAATTATTTCCACTATTAGAGTAATATGATAAGATTATTAATTTAATAGTGTGAATAATATTACTACAACAGTTTGGCCCATTATATCTAAAATTTCTGCCTATTAAAAGCAAAGTAATAGCACATTGAATTAAAATGATATTTTATTAAATCAATGTGCTTTTCCATATTAAATCAATGGGGTTATCCTTTTAGATCTATTGGAGAAAACTATTAAATTATCCATTACGATGAACCGGTGACTCCGATGAACGTAAAATCAAAATCGAAAGTTCCGAACTACTGAATTCAAGCAGATTGAAAAGATTCATTTCAATCCACTTGAACTCATTGCTCAGAATTTTCGACTTTGATTTTAAGTGCATTGGATTCACCGGTTCATCGGAATGGATAATTTAATGGTAGATAAAAATAGATTCTTTTTAGAGGACGAAGAATGAATTCTCTTTAGGTTTTCCAGCAAGTCAGGTATTTTACAGATCATGTCAATCAATCAATAAAAAATGGGAATAAAATGCACTGATAATATAAATACCGAAAATTTAATGCCTCAGAATTTCTTAATTCTAATACACTTCTTACCGCTATTCGTACAATAAACGTGGATTGGGGGTCCATCAAAACATTTTTGCCCTCATCAGGGTATTTAAAATTCAATACTTGGAAGCATTTAAAAGTACAGTCCAGAGATTTTAAAAAAGAATTAAATTTGTATAAAATTCCATCGTACGCGCAATAAAAAGAATTAAGATGAGTTAATTCCTCACCAATTACAATCATTAGCGGCTGTAATGTCAGACCTTTTTGTAAATATTTTTCACGCAGTTTTTCAAGTCTTCCCTCGTATCCGTTAACTGTTGGAGAATGTAATATAGTTGCTTGCTGAGCATCGATAATAGATGGCTTCCACCGAGCACGCTTGTGGTCACTTCTTGAAGAAACTACTACCGATGGTTTTAAAATAGCATGGAGTAATAAAAATAAAATACAGTCCCTTGAATCTATAATAATGAAAAAATAATTTTATTATATCATAAATATATAATGTAATATAGTGATTCATACCATTATCAATGTCACTGCCAAGAACATTTAGAAGTTTTAGGGATGCAGAGTCCTTTATGTTCTCTTTATAAAATGGAATGATATTTCGCGAGAACGAGTCCCATTTTTTTAAAAGGTCGTTCTCTGTTCCTGGATGTAAGTGTTTGTAATCAATTTCAATCTGTAAAAAATATCTTTTAATACAATATTCAGTATTTTGTTTCTAAAGCTTTTTTTATATTCACAATATGCGATTAACCATATTTGGTGAATTCTAAAATAAAATATTGTAAACCAAATGAAGATGGAAAAACGTTAAGATAGATTCTTATGATTTTACTTATATGTATTATATCAAAGCGTTTTCATTCTTCACAAAAATTTGAAAAATTAAGGTACAAAAAGGGTCAATAAAAAGATCTACACTTACTAGAGAATGTCCACTACTATGTTTATACAGAGGCCATTTCTTAAATATGTCCTTGCCGTTTTTCTTAATATCAGTATGTCTTAGATTAAAAACCTTTTCCCATTTTTCCACAACAATATCCCACGGTTCATTGTTGTGTTTTAGCCACAATTCATTTTCAAGCTCGTCCTCAGCTAAGTGTGAAAGTAAATGAATCATACACGAAGAGAGGAAATTGAAAGAAAACGACAGAAATAAATTTGAAATGAAAGGAAAAATGAAAACTATTCCCACTATAATATTAGACTATTTTAGGAAAAAAAGAAAAAATGTTTGCAATATAGGTATGTATACCTAGAGACATTTGTTTAAAATAAGCAATACGGAGTTTTTATAATTTTTATAATTTATCTTAAACCCCGCTTTCTAATTGGATAACTAAATAGTTGTTGTTAGTCCTCATAATTCCTCACATATAAGTGCTTATAAACATGATAAGTCGAATTACTTGGCTCAAAAGTATCCTCAACAATGTCAGATGAACACGAAGTTTGTAAAGTGTTTAAGCTGGATTTACGCTTAGCTATTTTTACTCGAGCATTTACGGCTTTATCATGCAATTTGCCCGTGGGATTTTTTCCCGGGCCTCTGTTCATGTAATAATATCCCTATAGAAATAATAAATTTACATGCATTTGATTTGACTGGTTGCACAAATGATTATAACAATAATGATATTGAGTATTATTTTTTAAACTTACAATATTTTCACTTGTAAAATGAGCCTGAATTGCTTTGCTGAATTCCTGAATGTCTTTCATATATATTTTTCGATTCCTTTCCGTGAAAAAGTCAACAATCATATTAATTAGAAGATCGCGATTAGTTTTATCCAATGAACCATTACTTTCATAAAATTCGGTTATTCTTTTACCAACAGGTGTAGTTCTCAAAAGCTCCGCTAAAATTGACTTTTGACTACACATTAATCCTTCACTGACAGCGGAATCTGATGGAGAGGTTACCGCAGAGGAACAATTTGCAACCCAGTTTCGGCAGTAACTATCGACAGATAATGTATCTGCCTAGAATGTACATATGAATGGTCATATTAAAAACTCATTTATGTATAAAAAATATTAGAATTATTTACTGTTTCCGTCCTCCATTTTTGTAAATGGAATTTGAATAACGATCTTGTTCCTAACTCTGTAACTGGGAATAATTCATTAATGTCCGAGTCCGTTATAACTTTCAAACTCTCCACATTCATTCCGCAAGCTAAAATAAAGAATCACAATTTTCTTCGTAAACTAGGTTCTCTGTATATGTAGTCTCATGCAATGTAATAAAATATAGAGAGTGACTATTTTCACCTTAAAACGTGAAACCAGAAACCAGAAAAAATAAATTCACCGGGAAAATAAAATGCCTATTAACTAAAGATTTTCCTTTTACAAAATGCCTACTAACTAAAGATTTTCCTTTTACAAAATGCCTACTAAATAAATCTGGTGTCAATATAGTTATTTTCCCGGTGAATTTATTTTTTCTGGTTTCTGGTTTCTGGTTTCACGTTTTAAGGTGAAAATAGTCACCTCCTAAAATATAAATACTTATAATAAATAAAGTAGCCAAATATCTCAGATCAAATGGAACAATTATGAGTATAAAACACTGTTAAGAACTGTTCCTCATATTTTAACAAAGAAACACAGATTCTTGCTCTAAATAAATCAAACTTTAATAATAAGAAATTCCTTTGTTATAGGAAGTAGGAGCCTCACTAAAAAAATTAGCAAAAATGGGAAATTCCAATAAATTGCTCTGTAAAATTTGGCCAGTATATAAAAAACTTCTCTTTACTTACATTTCAATCTGTTGTAGATATTTATATCGAATCCAAAGTTTTTACACACAACTTGTTTTAATTCGTCATCGTCCTGAGCGATGTTTACCAACAATTCGTACGATGTACTGCAGCTTTGTACTCCCGAACCACTTACAAATTCGATTTCACTGTTTTCGGATAATAACTTCTCCAGATCACTAAGGGCACCACAATTGTTTGTTTCCATTTTATTGTATTGTTAACTCGTTAAATTATCCAAACTTCTTCTTAGCACAATCCACTGCAGCACAATTGCAAAGCACAATCCAACGCAGGCGACGGTAGCTGGCAGAATGAAGCTGAAGCATCATTCTTGATCTTGCTTGTTTTACTTTAAAGTGTTGCCAAGTTAAAGTTATGTGATATCGCATTATTTAGGTTCTTCCTTATTGATTTTAGCTGAAACCCCATAGATTTAATGTGACTTTAAATTAATTTTAAAACAGACCTTTTTCTTTTATTAGATAGCTTATTAATTTAATGTGTTATTCCAATAGTTTGAAGTTATTAATGTCTAATAGGATGCGATATTATTTTAAAATGGTACAACATATAAATTATTTTGTATGTATGCGCATATTTTTAATAATATATCATATTAAAATAAAAGGTTGCCTCATTGATAAGTAATAGTTTTCGTCCTATTGAAGATATATAGGAAAACGTATTAAATCAAT
The DNA here is from genome assembly GCA_963920795.1 of Eutolmus rufibarbis. Lineage (NCBI taxonomy): Eukaryota > Metazoa > Arthropoda > Insecta > Diptera > Asilidae > Eutolmus > Eutolmus rufibarbis. Next base: position 29,341,824 of record OY987206.1, on the reverse strand, counting down.
CTTTCTCTAATTGATTATATAGGAATTCCTATTAATTTTCGCCACATTAAAACAATGGTGAAAAAATTATTGAATAACGAAGGCAAATTTTTCTGGGTGTATATACTTGACAAGTCTCGATATGTATCTCCATGTCCCAGCGAAACAAATTCCAAAACTGATGAGTTATCTAATGAGGCTATAGGCTTGTATGCTACTTCTTCGGTTTTTAAAATATTACTTTGAACAGTCGGTGTAGAGAAAAGGTCCAGCTCAGACTTCATGCACTCGTTATACGTGGACATTTTGCTTATTTATCAAAAATATCCAATGCACGTTTATGAAAACCGCGTTTGCCTTTTATAGATTTTTTCTTCTTGTTTGCTGTTTTTTTCGTAGCACGTTTTGCTTGTTTTGAACGTCTTTTTCGTTTAGGAGACTTGGTTAAGCGTAACGTCGTAAATGGATTAGCTCTTTTAATAATCGTGCGATTATTTATACCTGCGCCGCCCATACTATCGAAGAGTTTATTTATACCTTTTTGTGCTAGATCTTGTACAGCAGCTTTTCCCTGATCCTTTAATATATCCTTAACCGGCTTGCTGCCAATTTCTTGCAGTATTGTTTTTCCAGTTTTCAGCGCTTGCTGTTTTATAACTTTAGCTCCGGAAGCAACTAACGGCTGCAAATAACGAAATAGACCGCTGAAGAAACTGCCAATACCTCTTCCTCGCTGGTAAGTAAGCGGGGTCTGATACAATTCTCCTATATCCGACAAATTACCGCCGCTTTGTAGTAAGTAGTATCGCGTATAATATGAATTCATTTTTATTAAGGGCTAAAGTCAAGCAAAGTGCCATCAAATTGGAAATTGGTTGCGGGGTGCACATATATTTATAGCTTATTGTGTTTTGAAATGAAGCATCACATAAGTTGGAGTATAACTTGATCTAAAATTAATCAATTCACCCTGGCTATCAGTTATTTTTATAGAAATACCTTCTATAAATGTTTTCTCGATAGGGCAGTATTCTACATGCTCAAATCTTAGTACGCCCTCACACGATTGTGTCGGTATCACTCGTAAGTATCGAGCTAATTTATTACCAATAATTCGCGGTTTAATAATATCGGTGTAAATGAAAATCAAGTTTTTATCATAACATTTTTGTGATATCTCCATAGATTCTCGGGGGAATCTTTGTATTAATTCATTGATTGTACTCTCCAGCCCATTAATTTTATTAATGATTGACATATGTTCTTGACGTAGTCCAGCAGTGTTGAATGATTCTTTCATTTCCGAAAGTATTGCATCAGGTTTACGCTTTTCTTCAGGTGTCTGAAGAAATATATCCGTGAAAAAATCCGACAAATTGTCTATATTTGTATCAATAGGCACTGGTGTTGTCAAGTATTCTCCCGAACTCTGCTTTTCGTATGGTACATCCAAAACATCACTATTTTTAGTAATTTGCCGCTGATTAGGTGCTTTTGCAGTTATTGAATCTTTTTTTAACCTGTTTAAAATACCGAAAATTGTATCTTTAATCTGAATAACCTTTTTCTGTTTTTCTTGCTCGCTAATTGCTTGATCGTCAAAATGTACATTTGATATTAACAGCGTGACAAGATCTTTAACATTAAGGTGTGACGGTAATGGTTTTTTTATCCTTATTGTTACTCCCAAGTCTTCTAGCCGTAGTTCAAACATGTCATGCACCTTTTTGGCGGTACCTGTTGTTGCTTTATCTCGGGCTCGTTTAATGCTAAGGGCAGGATGTGTGTAATTATCGATTGCATTTTGTATGATAATATGCTTTCTTTTTCTTCTAGGGATTTGCCCAATAAAGTCGTCAACAAATGCTTCAACTGACTCATAGTCCTTATACTTTAAAATGACATTTTCCGAAGTTTTTCTCCCTTGATAAATGTGTAGGATAAACTCTTCCGGCTCTTGTGTGTAGTTTATCTCAGGTATCACATTATCCAAAAAATCAGCTTCCAGCCGATCCCACATCACCTTTTTAACGTCGTCCAAAAACATGGTATACCAAGAAGGACTGACTGCATTGTAAAATGTTAGTAGAAACGCTGAAAAATTCACCTGACCTGATCTATAGCTAGCTTGCTCAAGGCTTTCTTTTGTCCACTCAAGTTTAACATTATCATTTACTTTTACGGTCAATGATTTCAAATTTGCTTTTTGTTGCTCTCTTATTTCCTTTAACTGGTTATCAGGTGTTTCGCGCTTCATTCTTTTAAAACTACTCTCATTTACTGCATCAGCTATATCACGCTTCACCCCCTTCCTTTCATTTATCTCATAGTTTGGCAATGAAATTTCAGTCACTCCAACGCACCAGCTGTTAGAAAACTTACATGGGCTAGCAAGTGCATTTGTAAAGGTTGACAGAGTGTTTTCAGGATAAATTTGCATAGAATTGTTGCTTAAAAGACATACGTAAAACTCGTTATTTACTATATCTACAGGCATTTTTATATATTAAAGTCTAACCCAAGCAACGTCTGGCACACTTGAACTTCGCTCTTTTTTACCTTTTAAACGTTCACTTTGTCGCAGTCCTTTTTTCACCGGGAATGCAAGCTCGTATTGCCCCGGATCTAGTTGTGATGGCCTTAATATAGGCTGTCTAGTCGGTACCTTTTCTTTTGGTGCACCTTGTTCTAGCTCCTCTATAAGGTTAGCAGCCTCGTCAACACTCATATCCACAGGCACAGTATACTGGGTTATACCATCAGTGCCGGTTATTACTTTATAGTCTTTATCTTGCATTTTTGGCACTTTTGCTGGGGGTTTAAGACTTTTTGCTATCCCACTAGCTGATAAACGTCGTTTAGCAGCTGGAGATAAAGATCTCCTTGGCGGTGTTATTTCATGCGGCTCCTCAAAAATAAATTCTTCTATCTCAAAAGGTGTCTTTTCAAATATATTTTCTTTTATCGGTGAGGCTTGTGTTGATTCATCCTTTTTAAAAATAATTTTTGTTTGAGTAGAACTATCTCTCAAACTCTTATGTTTAACTGGAAAATTTTCCTGAATGGGAATTTTAACTTTTCTTTTTTCGAAAACCTGCGACTTTTTACGTTTCACATTAAAAAACTTTATTAATTCATTCCTATAATTATACCACTTTTCTTTGTCAGACAGATTTTTACTTTTTAATATCTTATTCATTGATTTATCAAATAATGATAAATTTGCAGTTTGCTCAATTTCACCCTTCAGATTATTATACACTTCCGGCGAAAGAAGCAGCATTTTGTTAAGGTTATTAGCTTTATGCATATTTTTCAATTAGCGAACCTATTACACCCGATAGCACACTTCCTAATAAAACTGGCAAAAATCCTCCCCGTTGTATTAGCAACTTACGTTGTCTTGCTACAGATCTTTTTGCGTCAACTAATTTTCGCATATCCTTTTTATACTTACACAGCGAATTATATATTTTACCATGAGGCATATGATTTCCTTTTAAGGTGTTGAGTATGATTTCACAAAGGGTTTTTATAACCTCGGGATCGGCATTTTTAATGATAGCATTTCTTAAGTTTGATTTAGCATTTTTAAGTACATAAAGCATATGCTTGTTGTCCTTTAATCGTTTCACTCTTGACACCATTTTTACTATTCAAGGAACTTTGTGGACAAAAACAGGTTGCAAAATCTTTGTTAAAAATATCCGTTCGGAATCTTAATGTGTCGTTAATCTCCTGAGTAAGATCTATCAGTAAACACCCGTAAGGCCCCTGAGTGGTCTCTTTATATATTTTTAGAAGTTCTAAACTATCTTCCGGATAAATTTGCCTCGCTAAATGCACGAATTGACTTTTATCGCGGGGATTTTTAAAAACGACAAGGTACTTACAGTTTAGCGATATATCTCTGCAGAATTTTCCCTGATGAAATACGTTCTGTGTCACAAGAATTACTGAAAAATTACGATGATGTGATCCTTTAGTAAAAAGCTCACAGACCTGCCTACTAAAAGCATTTAACATCATGTCATCTATAACAATTAGCGTGGGTTCATTTGTATAATTTATAAACTCATCGGGTACACTGTCTATATATTCTATGTTTGTGGGCGCAATATCTGCTGGCAAAGCTTCGCGTTCCGCATTACACCATATAATCCTCGTAATTTCCGGCTGTATTAACGACACATCGTTCAAAAGATTTTTAATAAACGTAGTCTTTCCACATCCGGAAGGCCCTGCCACGATCATTGTAAATGGGTGTTTGAACGCGATCATTTCTGTCACAAAAACAAAAACCCTTGACAACAAGCCTTTTTGTATATAAACCCCACATTTTTTGCAAATAGGTACTTATATACTCTTTCAAGAATGAGCAGAAGACAAATTATTAACGAACTTCATAGGCCAGCCCGCAAAAACTTCAAGCGCCGTCGTGTCACGATTAAAGGCAAAGATGACCTGTGGCAGGCAGACCTGGTTGATATGAGTTCATATGCGACAGAAAATCAAAACTTTCGTTTTTTGCTAACTGTCATTGATACATTTTCTAAATATGCATGGGCTTTACCAGTCAAAGACAAAAGTGGGGCGGGAGTTGCTAAAGCAATGCGGCTAATTTTCAACCAGGGTCGTATTCCAAGAAACTTGCAAACAGATGATGGGAAAGAGTTCTACAACAGGTCGTTCAGACACTTGATGGAGAAATATGATGTTAATCATTACTCGAC